>VWZD01006075.1:103704-203724 GCA_013396695.1 Sakesphorus luctuosus
CTTACCAGTAAACAAGAGTTGAAGGCAGACCATCATAATTTAAACAGAAAAAATTATATATAGTATTGTATTGTAAGTTACAGGAAATCTCTCTTAACCTTCTTGGTATTTTTGGTGAACCTGTTGTTAATCTTCGTCTATTTAGTACCATGTTAGGTGTTCTTTGCCTAAGAAATACTCATGGCTTAAGCAGCTGTTGTTTTTCATAAAGAGAAGGATGTTAGAAAGTTGTTATTAGTTTCAGAGTATCAACAAGGTCAAGAATTAGTGCCAAAAGGCACTGAACAAATACACTAGGGAAAAGAAAATCTCTGCTTCTTATAAGTTAGTATCTGGATAATGGAGGAAATATGATAATTTTACAGGTGGAAACTGAAGACAGTAATAGATGTAAACCCAAATCACCAAATGTTATAGTAAAAGGAAGGATGTATTTCCTGTAGATAAGAGGAGTGGAAAAAAGATAAGATTCTTCTGAATATGGTTTTATTTTGGTAAAATATTTTGGTTTTGTAACATTTAAATGCTTAGGCAATGCATATTTATTCAAAAGCTCCCTTAAGAGAATACTAAATAGACATTGTGAAATTGAAACTACCCACCATTTGTACTATGACATCTCCATCTTTCCTCACATTTTAAAATGGCTTCATAAAAATGATTCCCTTATATTTTTAGCTATTTTGAAAGTTCAAAGTATTGAAAAAGCCAAAGAGCAAAAGCTACTGCTTTTCAGTTTTCATTTAGATGAACATTTCAAACTGCATTTATTTTCTTAACGAGTTGTTTGGTGTTTTTTTCAGTGCTGTCCTAGGTTTTTTCCTTCAGCTGTTTACCTCACTCTCACAGCAAAATAGGCTCAGCAGATTATGAACAACAAGTTGCAGAGAAATGTGGAGAACATAATGGATTATCTTAAGGAAAACCAAATGGATGTCAACATATTTTGAAAAAACAGGCAGCATTTGGAGTGAACATGTATCTGGTTCCTAATTGATGCACCACCACGAGAGAGGCCTAGAGCTTCCATGGCAGGAGAAAACTGTTAGAGCAGGCACTCATGGTCAACAATAGCCACTGCTGGCCCAGATCTTCCCCATGCGCTGCAGGGCCTTTAGAGGATGTGCTCCTGACCACTGGCTGTTTGCTATGACAGCTCATGAGCCATTCCCTAACCTGCTGCAGCTGCTGTGGCAGGAGGTTCCTGGCATGAGGATGGAGAGAAGGAGTCTTGCAAGTATTGTGTATGCAATAACATTTACCCCTGCCCTAGGAGGATGGCCCAGGCTGTTGCACTGATTCTAAATACTGACTCTGAAGCCTCAGTATGTGAAATACTGACCAATGTGTTTCCCTTCAGCTCAGCTGGTGTTTGCTTTTTACTGAACCTGGGCTATGAGTAATCGCTAACAAAGGAATCAAATTTCCTGGATGAAAATATGACTTGTGATTCATGTTTTATGCACCTACTGTATGCTATAAAATGTGTACCATTTACTACACTGAACATAAATTTAGGCATGAACATAATGGCTCAGCATCATCAGACACAGCCATGATATAGGCTCCAGATCTGCTTATTTTAGAAACTGTTTCTGAGAAGATGCTTGGCTATGCACTGGGGTTTGTTCTATGAATTATTAATATTTCAACCAAGAAAGACACTGTGCCCACTAGTATTTTAAGTCAGAGGTGAGGTTTAGCTAGATTGTAAAAAAGCTAGTCTAAAATGATACTACTGAAGAAATCACTGTTTTCTAAGTCTGACAGAGAACACAATCAAGGCTGTTAATATATATCTGCATTTCAAGACGCTCGGTAACACTTGGATGATTGACACATATCATTTCCATGCAGTAGAGAAGTATTTGCAGAACTTCGTGGCTCTTCTCAACATCTTCAGAATGCACATCACCAAATCACATTTCTTAAATGCATCAGCAATCCTTTCATATGTATTAGCTACAGTGGATTTTCTGTTTAAATCATAGGTCCTATCAACTTGGTTTGGATCCTGCTGTCATGCTGAGAAAGGAGCCAAAGGCTGTTATTAATCTACTTGGGATTTGTTGCTCTCTGGCTGCGGTTACTTGGTGGAGGACTCCTGCATGTGAAACAAAACAAAAAGGCTGAATTTGTCTTCTGGAATATCCCATGCCTAATGACTGTAATATCATTTGAAGCATATGGTTCCTTACCTAAAACTCTTTCATCATCTTCAAGTGAACCTTTTAGACAGTTAGATATTTTTGTCATTAGATTAGAACGATATTCTTTTTTCACCCTTCTAAAACATTGTTCTCCTTAGTAATAGAGGGTGTGGTGTGAAATGTTACCAGTGTCATTACTGTTTATAAGTGCTTCTGAGGACATATTGGCTTCAAAATGTTTTCAAAAATCTGTGAAAATATCCTTACAGATGACAGCATTTAGGGATTATCCTCAGTACTTAGCAGGAACAATCTTATTTTGCCAGAAATCTTTATCTTGACCTTCCAGATGTTATTGAAGGTTATGACTGCCAACCAAATTAAATGGAGCTTCTCATTTAAAACTGTGAGTGTTGCCAAAAAGAGAATGTGTTTGTCGAGGAGAATGATCCACATAGTCACTACAGGTACTTTATGCAACAACAACCTGTGTTACTGCCTCAGCTGCTGCTGCTGCAGTGACCAGGAAAGAAGTACAGAAGGACTTAGATTTCTAATGACTTGTAATTACTTTTTCTCAGATGTTTGCAGCAACAGCAAAAAGGATGGCTGGGGGAAAGTGAGCTACGGTCTAAAGGTCAGAGTTATTACAGGTTGTTCAGAGTCAATGACCTCTATTTTCTGAGGTTGCCTGATTTTTGTACTAACTTCCTCTTCATTGTAGCTTGCACAATGTGAATTTGGGCATAACACCCAGATTTTGCTTGTTTCCCTCTGCCAATAATGTATTTGCTGTGTGTACTGCCTTCAATGCAGCCTCAGAGATTACAGTGAAGAAACCACTTAATGCTTTTGATGTCTAGGCAAAATGCTTGGCTCAGTGAAGGAGATTTTCATTTGGATGACTCACATGGAATGTCAAACTCATTTACTACTCCAAAACTACATTTTCTTCACTGTTCTTTTTGGAACATTTAAAAACTCTGTTACACTCATTTTTTAACACAGTCATTATGTAAAATGGGCCTCTGTCAGGGCCTCAGCCTGGTTAAAGATGCTAAAGAGAGAGCCATGTCACAAACAAGGTGATACACAAAAATGGTAGTGCATGGTATTTCTTTCTCATGGCCTTGTCCTCAAAGGGTCTGAAGACTATTTAGGCAGCTCAGCTCAGCATCCCTGTTCAGTTTCTGAGAACAAGCTTGTTTGTAATTTGTACTTTTCAATGGAGAAATCTACTTTAAAAGTGAGTGTCTAGTTTATCATTGTTTAAGATGGAAGAGTCTTGTGAGAGCCTGTATTTTCTGGTTCATTGTCATCTGAACCTTGAGAGCAGAAATTGCTGTTGAAAACTTGGACCAAATTTTTCAGTCAAGACTTTTAAATTCAGGGAGGAAAATTTGGTTCTCCTCTTTTGTTTATCCCTGGATCTCCAAGTTTGGTTTCACTCCTCCTTTTCCTCTTCTCTTACTGCTCTTCCATAGGAAGGAAATCAGCAGTCTTCAAATAATTTCTAGGTTCTTGAAAGGATGCATTATCTCTGATTTCCTTACACACTCCTGGGACCTCTGAGCAAAATTCCTGATGCTGCTTCTATAGAAGAGTAGGCAAAATTTTATACAGTAAAGGGCAAGGAGTTTTCCATGAGGCCTGAATCTCACAATAGCTTCAATGAAAACAAATGCTCATGGATAACTCTTTCTCTCTCTCAAACAAATTCCTAATGGGGATAAAGTTAAGCCAGGCACATAGGGTTTCTCCTCTGGACATGGATCCTACCATGCAAGAGTGCAGGAAGAACAGTCAGGAGCTGGACAGATGCATGGTGGAAAGGACTATCGCAAATAGCATGGCTGAGAGGAGTACGGCAAGTCAGAAGGGGTGTGTGTACGGGTGACTGACTGGGGCTAAGAGACTAGAAGTTGCCCAGAGAAGCTGTGGATGCTCCATCCCTGGAAGTGTTCAAGGCCAGGCTGCATGGGGCTCTGAGCAACCTGGTCTACTGGAAAGTGTCCCTGCCCATGGCAGTGATGCCTATGCCCTGTGAGCACAGACACTTTGGAAACAGATAAATGGAGAAAGATACACAGGTTACCTTTATTAGAAGCTTCTAAGGTGCAAACCAAAAAGGTCTGACCTCGTTACAGGTAGGAATGTTACAACTTTTATACCAGATATTAACATACAATCATCATTCTCATTTCCCTTGTGGGCCTACCCATAGGGGCATTCAGAACAGCCCCCTTCCAGGGGCTGTTAGGCCTTCTTCTTGTTTTGACTTCTGTTATCTGCAGGTGGCTTCTCACAAATGCCATGGCCTTGGCAAAGCCTGAGAAAGCACCCAATCTTGTGGGAAAGACATTTAATAACTGCATTTAGGATTTGAGCAACGTAGAAGAACTTATGTGATTCTAAAATCTGCCACAATACATTAAATCCTTAGGCATCAGCAGCAAGGTTAGAACTAGACGACCTTTAAGGTCTCTTCCAACCCAAACTATTCTAGTAGTCTCTGAAGTAAAAAAAAAAATGGTAATAGGGAGAGATCCTTGAAAACAAGGGAAAGGGAAGTGTCACAATTATCTTCAGGGCAAAACCAAGAAAATCCAGGGAACTGCATTTCAGAGAGCCTAATCTCAGCCTACAGGAAGATTATGGAATGTGCAGTGAAAGACCCTCATGGCAAACAGAGACCAGGAGACCTGGAGCAGGAGCATGGACTGATCCAGAGAGATGACAGAGCTCCATATGTGCCACCAGAGGGCCCCTCTGCTCCAGGCCCAGGAGGTGACACTGAGAAGGCAGAAAGGAGATGGCACATCTCTGAGGCTGCACTGACCAGCTAGGCAGGGACCATGGTGGTGTGCACCCAGCTGGGGCCATCAGCCAGTTTGATGGGCCATGAAATGAGCAGCTTCTGATGTTGGAAAACTCTTTGCTGCTACCTGATGAAGCAAGACTTTTACCTGAGGGGCCCCAGGGCATTTCCAGGCATTGGAAGCCTTCAGCATCTGAAGCAGCCTCTCACAGCTGCCCTGCACCTTGCCAGCACTGGTGGCAGCTGAATGACTGAGCCACGAGGGGCTGCCAGTTTGCTGTTTTGCCTCATGCTGCCATATCCTACTGTATCTTCACTAAAATAATTCCCAGATCATATCCCATCACTACCAGAGTCCCTTGTGTTGAGGTCAGTCATTCCTATGCTCAGCTGGGACTGAAGGTGGTTTGGCAGAAAAATTTGGGGACTTTAGGGCTTCCACCAGGAGCAGTGGCGAGATGTGCCAGTGGCTGATGGTCCCTGCCTTCAATCTCTGCTGCAGACAGTGCTGCACTTCTTGAGCCCCACTGGGGACCAGTCCCAGCTCCTGCCCCAGGGACTGGCCCTTGTCCATCTGTTCAGGGCCATGTGGCAAAGAACATGCCAGGAATTTCTAACCTTGCCATATTGACAGGACCCAAGTAGGGGTCACTGTCACCCCAATGACATTCAGTGAATTTTTTGTCTAAATTTGGGGGATTCTGCGCAAAATGCTAACTGCTAAAATGTCCTGTTGGCAGTATCAAGCAGTCTGAAGGCAAGAGAAGAGAGACAGGTTTTAGCTTCTCACCAGGAAAGAGTCAGTGGGCAGGGGCAGGAGGGAGTGTTTCAGCACTGACATACCAAATGGTCTCCCACAGGGAGCCTGTTGGGTGAGCCTGGCCAGGAAGGATGGGAGCTGGTCCGGCGGCACGTCAGCACTGAGCAGCGTGTGTGTGAGAACTGATGTGTTCTCACCAGCAGCCTCTACCTTGCAATAACAGGAGGAAGTCCAAGAGGCCACGAGAGGAGACCCAGGGCTATCTAGTTTGTCTGAGCAATCGGGACCTGTGAATGTAGGTGAATTGGAAAACTGTACAAGCAAGAACTTGTGCTTGGTTTTCTACTGTAGATTTTCTCACTGAAGTCCAAAATTTGGGGTTGAAAATGTATGTTTATGTTAAATATGCCAATGTATCTATGCTAATACATCTTTTATAATTATATCTGACACGTTGTTGTACCTTTGGTATACTTGGAATGGACTTGCAGATCTTGGATACAGGATCAATTCCAGATCAGCTATCACAACCAAAAATAGGGTTGAATTTAGATTTTCTCCAAAAGACAAATGAGAAGAAAGACAATAAATACCTCTTTGTGGTTTTGAAGCTCCAAATTTATAATATGCAGAGCAACAAACCATTTGCTAAAATGTAATTACAATTCAGTGACCTTTCCATCTACTTTTTCCTTGTAGTTTCCCTACATGCTATATTCCAATTGCTAAATTGATGTCTATCAGTTTCTCAGAGGTATTTACTAATGTCCTGCACTTTAGTATCACATATAATCATGGGCACCCAGGGAGATGATTTGCCTACTCATTTTCAGTTATTTATTAAGACCATATTTTGATCAAAGTTGGAAGCTCAAAGTTATGAATTCTCACCCACCTGGATCCATTGTACTCAGAAAATTGCCATATGTATTTAGAGCTGTACTCATGAACAAATCAAAGTTCCTCCTGGAACCCAGGGAATAAAGTGAATGGGGCCTTGGGAAAGTGTTGTGCTTTGTAGAACTCTGACCTATACTGGCTTGGCTCTTCTGAGCTTAGCTTGAACTTGGCTTCTTCTTCAGCATCTCAGTCACGTTTGAGTTTTTTTTCCAAATCTGGAGATGATAAACTGCCCCATATATTTCTTGGTTTCATTAAAAAAATCGGAAAAAAATATATTTTCTTCTTCATAAAATTTACACTTTTAAGATAGAGGGAGCCATTTAATGGACAACCATTTAGTACAAGAGAAAAGAAAGTTACAAGTGTGACAAGGGAGTTATAATAATTGATTTTCAGCTGCTGTTCTGAAAACAGAAAAAGAAGAGTTTCTCAAAAACATACCATACCTAAAGAATATGAAGAATTCCTAAAAGCCTTTGAAAGAAATTGTAGATTCTCTGGAACATTTACAGGAGTAAGCAATATGACTGTCTGAAAGATGAATATAAACACACCAAAAATTACACTGAGGTGTACTCAGGTGAAGCATGCAGGATCCAGTTTGCATTTAGGGAAGCTACTTGTTTCCTCAGTGTCACAAAACCTTTCTGTCCTATCAAAGCAGGAAACATAAAACAAGCCTCCTAACAAACCTATATTATGAGAGCATCTTGAGTGGTAATCAGGAGCCTTAATTACAATGCCAAGGCAGGAGCCTGTTTAACTTCTGACTTCCTATTTGCATAATTCACAAGCTTATTGAAGAATGTGCAGTTTCATTGCTGTTCTTCTGAGTCATGCCATGCTTACTGTTTGCTCTCAATTCATGATATGTAGTTGTCTCTGGAAATTAATTTAACTCTCAGAAGTTTAAGATTGAAAATATTGGCATTTTTGACTTCTCACAGGGAAGAACTTACCATGTTTTTTTGCATAATATACAGGAATGATTGTGCTCTGCTAAACCATGGGTTTTAATTCTGTGGAAATGAAGTGAGCTAGATGTGATCTTTTTAAATAATAAATACATATCATCAGAAAAATCCATGTGATTACAATTCACTTCTTGTGACACTTACGAAGAAATTTCAGGGGAAGAGATCTGCAGCAGGACCAATTTCTGCTTAAAACCAAAGAGGGAGCCTTGTAACAGCTAATAGTCTTGGAATGAGCAGAATCAGGTTTCTGATTCTGGCTCACATGAAAAGAGAAGTGGCTGTACAAAGGCAGGGTCTCCCAGAGCAGACAGAGGGTAAGAAGTAGCTGTGTGGGGATGGCAGTCTCTGCATGAATGAGCATGGTGGAGCAGTAGCTTGAGCATGGATCGTTGGCCCAGCATCTTTATGTAAAATGTGCAGGGCCACACTGAGGGCATATGTCTTGGATAGAAAGTCTGAGGTCTTTCTTTCAGGACCAGCCTATCCAAGACCTCCTCCCACAACATTATTCCTATCTGCTTTATATCTGAATTTTATCTTTTATATGGACATTCAGACAAATGCTTCCCATTGTCAGTCTATTACTCTCTCATGAGAAAGAGCATGTGATAGTAGAGACACTAAGAATTCCTTCTGCAGTGAAGATTCCTAAATTCCCTTTTTTCTTTACCCCTCTACCCAGATAATAAGCCAGAAGGTGATACATAGCCAGGAGAAATTTTTCATCATTTGTATCTGGGCTTATGGAAAGATTTGTGCACAAAGAAAAGAAACCCAGTGGGGTCTGGCTTGGTAGAAGCAAATGGTGATTTTGCTCAAAAAATAAATGGATCTCAGCTCCCCAGGCAAACCTACAAACAAGTCAGGAGACCTGGGGAAATTAATAAGCTGTGGTCCAGACTGTTGGCCTCTGAAGAGGCAGGTGACTGGGAATTTTATTTGAGCTTGGGGTTTCAGGTTTGGGCTGTTTTTTAACCTCTGGACCAGGAGAACAGGCTCTAATGAACAGATGAGCTCGTCTTGAGGTCTGAGCTGCAGCTCAAGGCAGGTCTCTGGAAGGGACCTGCCTTATGGTATCTTCTGTGTCAAGTACAGACAGGCTATCATCTCTGCAGCTTCCTGGGAAAAAAGGGAAAATCAAAGCACCTTAGAGACAAAACATGTATAAATATAGTGAATAAAGTGGCCCTAAGCTTTTTGTCTCATGGCCTACAACTTCTCAGCTTTCTGAGATCTCATTGTGGGTCTATCAGTGAAACAGGTCCATTTGTTTCAGACCAGAAGGAAGCTGCATGCTGGAAATTGTCAGGTCTGGAAGTGCTAGTTTCAGCCCTTTGGAGTAAATGTGGCAAGGCCTTGAAGTTTCCTGCTTAAGCTCATGCTTTGTCCTTGCTGGAACCTCCAGTCTGAAACTTGCTAGTTCACAAATGAGCTATGGAAAAGCAAGCCTGGGAGTTCACTCTTGGCACAGCTACTTCAGCACAAACAGCACTTGAACAGGGAAGCAGGGGCAGATGTCTGGGTGGGCAGGGGGAGACAATCTCTTCCACACCATGATGTTCGATGCCTCCTGCAGCAGACATCCTCTCTGAACCAGGTAGGGAGGGCAGTGACTGCAGTCTGCTGGTCCTACCAGGCCCAAACATTCCCTTCCACATGGGATGCACATTGCCTCTGTGCTGCCTGCCCTGGGCAGTGCTGGGCAGTGTTCAGTCAGGGAACTGGCCCCTTCCCTGCCTGGCCCCCTTTTGTCTTCTGACACACTCTATTTTGTGCTTACTCCAGCTCAAGGAATCTTAGAAACGCATTTTCTTAAACTGGCACAGACTGTAGGATAGTTACACTCACTCCCTGCACAGACTCAACCATTCCCAGGATTACACTAAAATGCTAAAATGTAATTTTTATTTCTTCTAGGCCAAAGTTCATTATTTAGTTTAAGAAAAAGGGTGCTCTCTGCAAACATATTTAATAAAGTCTCCTGATTGCTCTGAATTGCTTCATGTATGGTAATTATCTTGTTATATAATTAGAAGCTCTTACATACACTTTCCTAAACTTGTTGCTTTGAAGTTGCACTTCAGCATCTGTATTACTTTGTGGGATCCAGTCCAAAGCTGCCTGGATACAGGCCAAGATTACTAATGCATAGAAATATTTGCAAAACAGGACTTTTAAAGTTGAGCACACAGGGGTAAAAGTTTTTTTTTTCCTGGCACTCTGTTTAAAGTTCTGGAGTTTAAAACACTGATTTAGTACAGTAATTTTTTGCCAGGTTTGTTCAATAATCATTGCTATTGGCAAACAGTTCCCAGCTTTCCAGCTGGGGAAAAAACCCTAAATATTCATCTAGAAGACATATAACCTGTGCAAGATCATATGAAAGTGGAAATTTTGGGATCTTCTTGGCTTTAAAAGAGATCTCTGGGAAAAATCTCAGCTGAATCAAAGTGTTCAAGTGCACACTGTGAGTTTACAGAGAAGCCAGAACTCATGAAAGCTGCCTCTTCTGAAAAGTGGGATGAATTCTATAAGCGCAAGGCGCAGCCTTTTACCCAGGACAACCTATACGTACTGAAGACTGAAATAGTATTTATGTCTCAGTGCAAACATGGCCCAAATTACAAGCAAACAAAATGACTCCTTGCTGATTAATCCCAGAAAGTTCCTGAAATATAAAATGAGCATTAGATGACTTTTGTATGAGATAAGATGTACCAAATAAAGAAACAGAGGGAAAAAAAAAAGAAAAAAAAAAGAATTATTGCCTGGAACAAAACAGACCAAATACATCTATCTTTTTAAAAACAACATTTAATGGGGAAAATTCTGCATACAAGATTCAGTTTTAATGACTACAACTATGGAATTACTTCATCTTTGAAAGTAATAATCTGAATGGTGGATGGGGGGGGGAGTACATTTTAGTAATTTCTGGATTTCAATTTTTTATTTTTAGAGAAGAACATAAAAAAATTGGTAAGAAGAAACAGTAGAAGTATTTTTAAATCATGCACAAAATAGATGTGCAGTTTTTTAAAGAAGGAAATCAGCCCTTAGTTCATGCATGTATCCATGTACTCTTAGTTCTGTTGTCTTGCTCATGTCTGCATTTATAGTGTTCAGTGAAAAACTGATGCTGCATTTGATCTGGGATGCCTATTTTGGAGCCATTGCTATTTCCCTATATATAGCTATTAATATCCATTATTGTCTGGAATAATTTGCTTATACTGAAATTCCATTAAAAGTGTTTCTTGATAAAGTGATGAACTACTGAATAACCTAGAAACACCCAGACAGTGTTAGGTAATTTTAATATGCCTCTTTGCATGTCACTCACAATATTAGAATAGTTTTCCTGTTATTGCTTTGGCATAATTAAAGTGGTATTCCACCACTTTCCAATAAAGTTCACAAAGCACACTCTCTGAAATCCCACAAGCTCTTTCAGAAAAAATAGGAAATTTGAGAATAAACATCTACAATTTATTTTTAGATAAAAATTAATCCAATCCAGGCATGAGACACTGAGAAGCTGTTGGATCAACCAGTTCTACATTGCCAACATGCAAACTAGCAACATACTTATTGAAAACTGGAATTTGCAGATCATTCTTCTGCCCCTGTGGTCAAAGCTATACTTTTGATTTTAGGTAAAGTACTTGTATGCTCTGAGAGCTGATCCTAACCTACCCCCAGAAAACCCTGGAACACTCAGAAGGATCATAAAAGGGATAACCTGAAACCAGTTGGTATCAGTGGTTTCAAATAACTTACAGAAATGGAGTAGAGTGGAAAGCCAGGAGATGGGGAGGATGCAAAGAAGAGATGGCTAAACAGGAGATGTGATGACAGACTGAGTCTATTATTTTTCAGCAGCTAATAAAATCACAAGGGAGTGGAAGCACGGTGAGAGACGCAAAGATTTATGGTGAAGAAGCAGCAATCAGCCTGGCTTGGGTCCTAGTGCCCTGTGAGGAGCAGCGGGTGCTCCGATCGGTGCAGGGAACATGGCCATGCCTGCCAGTGATGCACCAGATGAAGCAGATAAGGTCACTCCCACAGAGGACAGACTTCAGAGCCTTTCTTCTTAGACACATGCGAAAGCATGGGAAGGAGTAGGGATATGGCTCACTAGTACACCAATCAGAGGACTCCTTGGAAAATTTTTGTAATGCTCCAGGCAAAGGCAGCCACAAAGTCCAGAGTATTGCACTAGGTAGATGGTAAAGAACAAAATCATCAGTGTGAGACTAATTTTGACCAACAGGGAAAGTGCCTGCACATGTCAACCTCCTGCCAGGCCTTGCAATAAGAAGAGCTCACCTGATTTCCAAGGGTCAAACACTGACTAGAGACCCAAGTGAGAAACATGAAATATTAAATCAAATTTGTTACAATATATTTCTTCTCTCCCAAGTGATTACTCAGTAGATAACTTCAGGTATTCAGCCTTTTAATGGGTGCAGGAAAAAAAATCAAGGGATAACACCTAAAGACAAAAACCCCACCAAATCAAGCTCCAAAGCACAAGCCCACCAAGTCTCTCTTTTCAGTGAAGCTGTATGAGAGGGAATAGCTGTGCTCCCTGCTTGAAGCGACCCAGATCCCAAAGGATTCCTCTTGCTATCAAGGCAAGGTGGCATCACAGCTGGCCTTACAGCTGTGCTGTTCTGACCCCATCCCATTATGCCTCTCCTCTAGCCCTTCCTGAGGGCATCTTCACCACTTCCCCACAATGTACCCTCAGCAGTGGTAACCCTTTAACAAGGCAGGTATTGCCAGCAGGTATCGTGCAAGAGGAGAGGAGACCCTGCCTCTTGCCTTGCCTGCAGCTTCCAGGCTGCAAGCAGAGCATCACTCATTATAGATGCTTTGAACAGGTTTTTCACAACAGAAGTATAACATTAGTAATGATTTCAACTTTCTGACGAGTCTGTTGCTACCAGCAGCACTCTAAATACTGTACCAGGTGACTGTAAATGGGACATGTTTAAGCCTGTTCATTGGTTTCTCCATCTGACTCTTCCGTACTAGATGCCACTGGAGTACTTGCCTTTCTGAGTTTTTCTCAATCAGTAGTTGCCTAGGACAGAATACCTTTCTATTCTGCCTTGGGACAGGAGGCTTGCATGTCCTAGGATCTAGTTTCTTGTATTAACATACAGCTAAAATTGCAGCCAACAGCTATGCCGATTCACATTGAGGTTTTATTATACACCCATTTCTATAAAACCAAGAGGAGCAATTGCAGAAGTATTGGTGTAAAACTTGAGGAAAAAAAGGAATAAAGCAAACCAAAAACTACAGCTGTGTGTTTCAGGTGAAGAAGAAATTTCACCACTGTGTGTTTAAACAAATAGTTTTGTGCTCATTCAAATCCTTCTCTGTCTTCTCCCATTCTCTCTCTTTTTTTTTTTAATCCTAAAAATAGAGATGTTCACAGCAGGCATTAAAAAATAAATATATAAACTCCTTGAGACTGTAGGAAATGCATGAGTGCAAAGCCTGCCATAATTCTGAGTCTGTTAACAGAGGCGATTGTATCTTACAGGGGAAAAGACAGTCACTTCAAGTATGGGAGATCTAAATGATAGAGGTTTTGCAGGCCAAACATAATGACAGTATAGGCAAAGGCTTGCATTACAGCAGAGTGAGTCCTCTGCTCTCCTTTAACCACCCCCAAGGCTGGGCACCAAGACAGGGTTTACAGCCATGAGATGCATGTAGGTTCAGGTGTATGCTTCTGCTGACTCAGTCTGTTCCACAGATGACTGCAGCTTGGATGGTCTATGGGGCAAGGTAGGAAAATAATAGTTCAGTCTTGTGGATTGAGTACAGCATATCCACCCAGGTGGGGTAAGACTAGTTCAACCAAGATGTCATTAATATCAAAGTATAAACCAGATCTTTTCAGTGAAGTTTCGCCCTCCCTCCCTTGCAACATCAGCAATCTTTTTAATAGTTTCTTGTACAATCCTGATGTGCAAAGCTACTGACAGGTATGACAGGACAAACACTCTCTTTCTGGTCATGACAAACCCTAATTTTGTGTTGTGTGTGGCTCCCACAGCACACAGAGGTGGGACTCATTGTGCCTGGGTGATTATGCACAGCAATTTACACCTGCTCTGGGGTCAGCCGACTGTCATTAAACTCCATGATCAACACAGCTGGTGGAATCAAAGGGACTACCTATTTCATTCAAAAGAAGACACTCCTGGAGTGTGAAGCATACCCTAAATCTTGATGACAGCTGTGGGAGTGTAGACACCTTGTGACATGTAGACATCATCAGTGTAAGTGCCTGAAGTTTGGTAAACTGCCTCCATCCTTCATCTGTCTTACAAAATTCCCAGATTACAGTGGTCACTACCCTACAGAGTACTGCTGACTCACATCTACCTGGTGACTGTGGGACTTGTTTGTCATATACACTGAGAAACAAAATTTCTTTACTGATCTTTGACTTAAAATTACATTGCCATTTTCTTTGAGTTATTTTGTCTCTCTCATTTCTCCCCCCCCAGCATGCACACACACTCAAACCACATGCACACCCAGAGAAAATGAGAGCTATAGTATACATCAGCACGAGAGCTAATTTAATGTTCCTTGCATATAGTGCCATTATGGAAATAGGAATGGAACATTTCAACAAGCCACCACAGACTCAGATCTTCCTCACTTGTTGAAATCAAGTCTAATCAAAAATAAGTTGGAACACTTTTCAACTTGTTGGGAATACTTGTGGGTGTGGTTGCAATGTGTTTAATCTGTGTGCTAGGGAGCCTTAAATTTTTCATGCTGCAAGTTTGCCAGGACAGATTCATCTTAATTTGCCTCAAATTCCATTAAAACATTTGTTATCAACAATAAAATTACATGAATATACTTCAAGAAAATGCATCAGCAAATGCATCACTGCTGCTAAATGCCTCAGTTATAAATACTGAGGTCTTTGCAGTGTGTGATATAGCTGCATCACACACATCATAATGTAGTACAGTGTTTGGCTGCATCTTTCTTATTAAACTCCTTAAATAATCATTAAATAAAAGGCAGAGTAAAGGCAACTGATGCGAAGCCTGTTGCATCCTGCCTCTCTGTCTCCACCCCTTCCGTTCGGGATGACTCTTGTGCTAAGCCTCTCCTCCTCACTTCCCAATCCCAAAGTCTGCAGAAGAGTTGAAGAGCACTTGGAAACTGGATGGACAGCACCAGGAGCAAAACTGTCAGCAGAGCTGGTGTTCTTCTTTTTGTGTTTAGAGAAATCTGGCTGGTGTGTCACTGAGCAGCAGAAGCAAGCTGGGCTAAAACAGGATCCTGCACTCCAGGTATGTGATGGCAAACTGGTCCATACAGACTGAGCTGGCAGAAGAAAAGGATAACTACTTTTACCCATGCTGGAAGGGAAAATCTGAATTGCTAAATTAGATATATCTCTTTGAAAGGCATGCAACATTCAGCAAAACCCACTCCTTTAGAGAGACTATTACTTTGATTTTAGTAAAAAAATTGCACAAAGACAAGTATCAAGGAGCAGATAAGGTGAAGATAAAGGCTGTCAACTTTGGGAAATACTGGATTTCATACTGAGTCCTTGCTACAAGCTTCAGGACAGCAATAGTTCTGAGGACACTGGTAATTTATGTTCATCAGTAGCAAGTTCACAGTAAAGGACCATAATAATTTTTTTTCCCCTTATGGTAATGATTTTCCATTCTTTTCTTTGTTTGGTCCATTGAGCACTTAGCGTTGAAATTAAATATTGCTGTAGTTTAGAATGTTATCGCTCGACCCGGGAAAAGGGCAGAGATGTCACATCTTGGCATCAGTAGTCCAAGGTCCTGCCAAACAGCACAGCACTATGAGATCACGTGCTCATACTCACTTTCTGAGAAGTGGAGGTTATACTGAGAAATATCTTTGCCCCTGTTTAACCTGATAATTTTTAAAGAAATTTTTAATCTCACTTTCCAAGTAGGGATTTGTTTTTTCGTATTGAAAAATCAGACTCATCAGAATTTAACTGGGTGATTTGTTGCTCCCTAGAACTGTAGTAGTTTGTGTCTGTCCTACCACCCACAGGAGCCCACCTTTGCCTTGTGTAAATAACTCCCCTCAGTTTTTATGTTACTTGCATGAAAGCTAAATGGTATCAAGACACCCAAGGAAGAATAGGACCAGTTATGAGAAGGAGAGGTTATAAGAAGACTTCCTCTTAAGGAGCAGAAGGATGACATTAGATTCATCAATAGCTGTGTATTTTCCCTGTTAACAGCAGTCAGTTTCCTCCTTGTTCCCACCAAGCCCTGCATCTACTCTGTGTCTGAGCTCAGTGATGAGGAGTGGGGCACAAAGGCAAGATGCTGCCTGCTTGGATCCATGCCATGGGGAAAGCAGGAAAAGGAAAAGTGTAGTGGCTGCAACTGACGGGAAGAGGGAATGAGGTGAGACTTGATAGGTAGGAAATATCCTGGCTTGTTGCTTTGCCACACCACATTGTGTGGGACAAAGGAGGCGGGAGCAAATACAGCTTCTGACTGAACAGGATCCCATCAAACTTGTAAGCAGTTCAGGTGTGGCTGACTATTTACTAACGTTCTCCGCAGCAGCCTGGTGTCTGGAGGGCAGCCAGCTGGCTGAGCCTCAGTCAACACAGGCCAAAGAAATGGTTTCTGGGGAGCAACCAATAGATAGGGAGCAGGCTATTTCATAACTATTGCATAGATTAATGTCTCCTAAACACTGCTTCCTTGAAGGGGATACCACAGGTTGTGCCCTTCTGAACAAAAGACCTCAATGGAATAAAACTGGCTGCCATCTCAGAAGCCAGTAGTGTTATCTGTCTTTGGGAGTGCCTGTGGTTTCTCCAGGCAGCCTCTTGCCCTTCAACAAGCTCATTCATCTCAAGTCATAAAAAAAGAGGTAGGAAACACTTTTGCATAAACTCGAGTTCTCCCTCGAGTATTTTCAGGCATTTCATGCATTATGGCAGTCTTAAACTAGGAGATACTCTTCCATGTGTCCTCCAACTTCCCCTTTCATATGATGTCAAAACAATGGAGGTTTCAGTCCTGAAGATCAGGCTCCTTCATGCTTCCTAGCACCAAGACATTCAGATGTTGAGAAAGGTGGGAGAGCAATTAACACATGTAATCGGTTTTCAGTTATCAGCACAGGGGATTACTCAGATGAAAGATGATCCACATCATGTCTATGTCAGAAGAAGCTTGATTCTGGCAGGAAAGCCACATCTGCCCAGTTCCTGTATCTCTATACCATGCTGTAAGACAGGGGTTATGGTTGCAATCCAGTCTACTTGCTCAAACTCAGTTCTGTGTCTGCCAGATCTTGTCATGGCAGCCCCAGTGTGGGGAGAGATGGGGAAGAACAGTATATACTGGGGAGGCTGATGATCTCGGATATAAAGCAGTCTAAATGAATATGAAATTTGGATGCTGTTATTGAGCCTGTGTGAATCATGTGAACTGGGAAGTCGTGCATAAGGTGTAAGCAAGCAGTGAGTCTCTGTGGTATCAGCTCTCTGTTCTTCAGTCTGTCTGCGCTGTGGTTCCAAATGTGTCTGCAGTGCCCCCGAAAAATTTCCCATTACTCTGTGAAGTCTAGCCCTCTCCTGCTGTAGTTAACGTACAGCTGAGGAAGGCATACATTTTTACCAGAATTTGCTGCACTTCCATGAAGGCTAGATAGTTTTATGAAGTACATGTTACAACCCAAAATAATACAATAGACTGATGCAGAAATGATGAAGCAGAGACAGTCATAATGTATAAGCATGTGTGCTGCATCCCCAAGGACAGTTTCAAAGTCAGTACATGACTAGGAAATGCTCCTATTAACATGCCCCTGCAGAGCTAATTGGACACCTTGTATAGATGCATTGTAACACCACTTTTAATTACAGGATCCCATCTACTTTTTGCACGGAGTCCATTCCAAGCTCCTGACACAGAGAGTCAGAACAGCTTTTGACTTTAATCTGTCTAGCACATCTACTGCCTCATTGTCCATAATTGGTACTTTTGGAGAAGGAACAAAACCAAATACTCTCACATATTCTGAATGAGGTTTGCATTAATACTTGTTTTCTTGCAATCCCTTTCAAGGGCATAGAGGCCCGACAATTGGAATATGTCACAAATCCATATTGCAGTTCGTCATTAACTGTGTCCAAGAATCCACTCCCAGAACAGCTACAGAAAGCTCAGATTAGCTGGCAGGCACCAGCACTGAGAGAAGCACTGAACACTATACTTTAATGGAGCTGAGTTGAGTGCTGTGAGCCATACAAATAATTCCGAGAAACAAGCATGCAACTCCCCATGATGGCCTCATGCCTTAGGAGAGACACATCTGAAGCCATACTGCATCACACCAGTGCTGACAGAGCCACATGGGAGCAGAACAAATGTGACATGAGTATCAAGACCTACATGTGCAGGTTGCTTCTGATTTTATAACTTTGCTTTTGATATTTCTCTTCATTCTCAGCTTAATAAAACATAATGGACTAAGAGCCATTGTGCACTGGAACATTATTTTTGCTTTTTTCTACTTTCTCCTTTCAGACAAAGATTTCAAGGTTATTCACAGAACTTACTGAACTACTTTCTGCAGATTGTGTTTGCCTTTAGTTATCCTTAATAATTTGTGTTAGCGAATTATTTTCACTTTCTTGTTGTCTTTTTTCTTTTCAGGTTTTCAAATGGCTGATCCTTTTCTGTATAATACTGGAGACAGGTCTCCCTATGGGTGCCTTGGACATGAAGTACAAATTGAGTACCTTAAGGCATATGTTTGTAGACCATCTTATTTCACGGACAAAGCTGTGATTGTGGTTCATGATGTATTTGGATGGAGGTTCCCAGATATTAGATACATAGTCGATTTGATTGCAGGCCATGGATATATGTAAGCAACTTTCTTTCCTATCTTCCTCTTAAATGCATTAATAGATCACCAGGCCCAACGCTAGACATACATTTCCCATACACATAGGCCAACCATGCAATTTCAGTCTGAGTGAACTAAAAAGGAGAGGGACAAAACATTTCCATGAAGCCACCAAAGCTACTAACACTCACCCATTAAAAATGGGTGCCTGAGCACAAAGACACAAGGAGTTATGAAGTGCCAGTGTTTGTCTTTATACAGCAGTGTGGGTGATCAAAAGATAAACATTGGTATCTATTTTAAGTTGTACAAGCTTTTCAGAACCAAATCTATTGAATATTTGCTTCATCTTTCAATAGCAAAGAGGTATATATGTTTTTATATAGAATCAGGGGGGTTGCTTAATTCCTTTACTTTTGTATTAAGTGTGTCTAAGGAAACAATGAGCATTTATTTATGGTTTGTTGTGTTTTGGTTTTGGTTTTTGCTTTTTTCCAACAAAGACATATACTTTTAGGTCTGCTGATTGCCATAATAGTACAAGTAAAACATGATTCAGATAATAACCTTGTAGAAGTGTACCCCAGAGTAGAAGACATTAGGAGACATTTAACACAGATTCTCCCCAACTGGATATGAAAATGGACTTAATTCTATGTCTCACACAGAACTATCTGCCCAGACTTCTTCAAGGGGACAGAACCCTGGAAATCTACTGATCACTGGGCTGACTTTCGTGACTGGATGAAACATCACGATCCTACAAAAGTAGACAAGTAAGATGCATATTTGTACTTGAAATTTAAAAAGCATCCAGCAAAAAAGAGGAATTTGTATGAAATGTTAGAAGTGGCACCTCTCAGCAGGGCAAGCTGGCTGCACAAACATAGTTGCTTTTTCTCGGTGATTCTTCTGTGGCTCTGGGCATTGTCTTGGCTGGGATTTGAAAAGGATCATCTGCTCTACCCATCACTTTGCTTATTGTCCTCATCTTGTTTCCCTAAACCCTTAACTATGTTATATTGGCCATATAGGCTCACAGTGTTTCACAAGCTGTGAAATACCCAGCACTCTCACCCACAAGTGCTGATTCTGTCCCCAGTTCCTCAAGATAAGGAGGAAAATTCTTCTATACTTGCTGATGTTATGTGCCAGCTGTCACTTGCCCATCACAGTGAGGCAATGACACCCTATTACTCTGCTACCATCTTGGAAGCCACAAGTATTCTTCTGACCCTTTCCAGATGTCCCAGCAGTTACAGCCTAACTTCAACATCTCCCAGCAATGTTTTTGACCATATAGTTGCAGAAACTGTGACAGATTTTTTTTAAAAGAAAAATGACTACCAACTGTAAAAAAATCCTACTCCAAAGGGTGAGCAGATATGTGGGCACTGTCTTAAACAATTGAGATCACAGGATACACCTGTGCTGTCTCTTGAGAGTTCACTTTTGAGGGTGCCCTCCAGTTTAGGCTGTTGCTCTTTCAGAGAACATGGAATGCATGACTTTCTTAGGACAAAATCTCCTCTTCATGTCACTCTCCTACTCTTTTTTTTTAGGTCAGCCTTACCAAACCTATGATGACCACAATATACTTAATGTTTTAAAATATTGTTATTTGTTTATGCAGTCTGCATTTAAACTTAATGTAAAACTCTGCAGATAATGAAGAAGATTAAACTATTGAGACCTAAGAAGTCAGAAATCAGAAAAAAATTGACTTGCCCTTGCCTGCATTGAAACAATTTTCATATTTTTGTATTATACCTCATGCAAAACTTGATTTTTTAAAACATTATAGATACTGACAATGTAATTTTGAGTAATTGCTGCTTAGTGTAACATTCTTGCATGGGGGCTTAGTAGGAAATTTTAGTATTGACTCATGCAACAGGAATTAAATACTCAAGATAAATCTTTAAATAGGTGGACTCTGTAGAGATAATACAGTGAAGCTTATCTATTCCTACAGTCCATAATGCAAGATGTTGTTCTACTTGCAGATATGTCTTGTCTTTAATTGTCCTGTCCTAGACAAAGTGGTTCAATTAAAAATTTGCTAATTTTGAAAACAAAGGAGCAGGTGACATTTCAGGTAAGTATTTAAGTACTTACACCTGTACTTCCCTAAACTAGGACCAGAGATGTTAACGCTCATTCAATAATGGAAGCCAATGCTCTAGGCTGAAATGTGCTTTTTAAACTAATCACTGAATTAAATAAATGGAGGTGCAGAAACAGAAAAAAAATCATGTATCTCTTGTAATTTGCTTCTTAAATTGTCAAATATTGCTTCTGCAATAGACTCCTTTGTTTGCTTTTGTTTATATGTCTTAGGGAAGCTGATGTTGTCTTGAAGTATCTAAAGGAACAATGCGGTGCAAAGAAGATTGGTATCGCTGGGTTTTCCTGGGGTGGAATGGCAGTACATCACTTGATGCTGAAAAATCCTCAATTAACCGCTGGGGTGTCCCTCTATGGTAGTGTAGAACACATGAAAACTTACTTGGGTTCACATGGCTATGCATAGTTTGTAACTGTAGTTATTGCTTTGTAACAATTTTTGTAAATGCTTAACTCCAAGGTGAGTTGCAGATATTAACTATGGTTCTTTCAGCAATATGCTATAGTGATATAAAAATTTTTATACTGTAAACAAAAAATATTGCTTCTTTTTCCATAATAATTTCCTTATTTTAGTGCTTGGAAAGCAGGGGAATATATTTTCCAAATGCTTTTTCTCCATTCAAATATAAACTGTCCTGATCTAAGTAATGTACCTAATGAGTAAACTTAAATAGAAATTAATTTGCCATTTTATATTGCAAGAGCATTAACCTCACTAACAGATTGTTTCTCAAAACATCTTAGGAATTATTAGAGACTCTGAAGAAAGATACAATTTACTAAATCCCACATTTTTCATTTTTGGTGAGAAAGACCACACCATCTCTTTGGATCAGGTAAGCTGTTGTATTGGAAATACTTCTTTTCACATATTCATTTATCCCACATAGAAATCCTTTTAAAAAACCATTTCCAGAGATAAGTAATTAAGACAGTCTGGATTGTTTTGTTGTTTAAATTTCAACTTCCCCTATGTCTTTCTTGTATTATTCAAAATTTCTTTTTTGAGGTGAGAAATACAGTAAAGACCACTCCTCAGTCTCTGAGTGGCTTGATAAACAGAGTGTGAAACTGGGTAGGGGAATCCAACTGGTATAAGCCAAGCACCTCAAAATCTTGGATACTATTGCTGAAGATGAGAAATCAGACAGTTAAACCACTCAACTGGATTAAAAAAGAAAGTAATTTCAGCTTAGGAACTGAATTTTCTGATAATGGGGACCAATGCCCAATTGGTTTTGGTACAAGAGGACAAAATGAACTGTGTGAGAAGAGTGGGTGTGGGTTTTAACTGAGACAATAACAACTTGTGGACACTGATTTGACTCCTGGCTGCCATCTATGTTCTGATCTAACCCCTACTGTAAGCATATCTGAGAAGCTGGATAAATGTATGTGTAGGAAACTAGTGCCCTCTTCTGTGCGTAAATAACGCACCTCCTCTAGCATAGATTGTTTTTTAGGGGTAGAGTCTGACTGGAAAACTCACAGTTT
Source organism: Sakesphorus luctuosus (assembly GCA_013396695.1). Classification (NCBI taxonomy): domain Eukaryota; kingdom Metazoa; phylum Chordata; class Aves; order Passeriformes; family Thamnophilidae; genus Sakesphorus; species Sakesphorus luctuosus. The sequence goes on from VWZD01006075.1 coordinate 125,860, forward strand.
GCCCTGGAAATGCAGAAGCCAGTCAATATTTACTTCTAACTATGTTATTCAGCATGTTAATCTGTACCTCATATGTGTTTCCTCTGCACAGGAATGCAAATCCTTCACTCCATGTGACCATTTGATGGTGACTGTTTTCTTTTTCCCAGGGGCACAATTTTCACAAATGCATTTTTTTTGTCATGTGTTACACATTGAAACCATACCTTTTTCTCCTAAAGTCTTCCCTCTGGGCAGACTGTGTAGAAAAATTCCTACATTAAAAAAAGAAATCCTGAAATACATAGTTTTCTTCACTGAACAAAAAGGGCTCTGTGTGGGGAAAAAAAATAAAAGAGAATGTGAAATAAATTACAGTACTCTGTAATCTCCATAATGGGTAGTATTAAGATTGTGGGGCAAAATAAGAGTCCATTCTCCTATTTTCTAACTTTTTAATGGAAATAAGCACAAAAATGTGTCTGCAGATGTATATGGATATGCATGTAAGGTTGTGTGTACTTACCTTTTTGTTTTACAGGAAACTAAAAGAACCCCAAAACTCTGTATTTTTTAAACTCTGTTACTAAGCCTATCAAAATGTTTTAGACTGATGGTCACAAAGGTTTATGTTCTCTCTCAAGATCAGAGCTTACAGTATAGGTTACAAGCCTAAGAATCTGAATAGAAACACACCCATTCCTTTACGACAATAAGATTTACCAAAACACCTTTGCTGAAACTGTTGAACTTCTTAAGCTCACCCACACTTAAAAAAAAAAATGGTGTCAGTCTCATATCCCAAGGACAGTTTTTTTCTGTGAGAAACAGCAAGTTTCACAAGCTTAAAAAACCCCCTTTAACGTAGAATGCTTTCTTTTACAGATCTTCTTATTGGAGGAGAAGTTGAAGCAGTATTGTAAAGTTCCATATAAAATTAAAGTTTATCCTGGGCAAGTTCATGGTTTTGCTCAACTGAAGCCAGAAGATATGAAACCTGATGATAAACCGTATATTGAAGAAGCTAGAAAAGATATGATTGACTGGATCAAAATGTTTGTTTGACAATAGCAGAAAGGATCACTAGGCTTCAAGTTCAGTGATTGATTCAATTTGAGAGCAGGAAATAGTCCAGGAAAAAATATCTCGTTTTCAAAGTTATCACAAACTAAAGTAGGAACATTTTAATTTATAGTTTTAAATTATTTTTTACAATATTTACAAGAAGATTGTGAAATCAAAGTTGGACTAAAGGATGATTAGGCATTAAAAACTTGTTTGAATTTATCTTGCTTTCTATTTGCTTAATTATTTTGCATTATGACCTTGACAGTAATGATACTGTTTTGTCTTTGATAGTGAGCATGACCTCATCATGACTTTACTTGAGTAATTTCAGGCTTTGTCTCAGTATGATGATTGGTGGCCATAGGTGTTAACATGTGAGCACCCTGGTTTTGCATACAGGCATTTTCTTTATCATCTACAAAGCATTTGTCTCAGGTGTACTGCTGTCCTGGGCTGACTTTCTCACATGTGAAACAAACACTTGGCTGTGTTAAGGAGTTAGAAAGGAATGATGTGGTTGGATGGCACCTTCCAGGGCAATATTAAGAAGGGTACTTTGAGTATTTCTTCATCAGCATCAAGGAAAAACGTAATTAGTCCCTGACCCTGATGAGAGCCTTTCAACTCAGTATATTCTATGCTATATTCTATTCTATGAACACTCTAGAAACAGTGGATTTGTAGTCCTGGTTCAAACTGCGGTGATCAGGCACAGGGATGACAAACAGGTACTCTCACTCAGTCCTGATTATACTGTTTGCCTCACATTATGTCCCTTGTTCCTCTCTCAAGTTCTTCCCTTTTATCACTCTTGCATCCTTCAATTACATAATGTATAAACAAAAATAAGCATCTCCATTTACGCTTATTACACTGGCTTTAGTTTTGTTGACCTGCTGTCTATTTTTAAAAATACCTTCCTGGATGTGCTTTGCAGCTCTAGACCAGATTTCAGAGGGCACTGGGGGTGAGATGCAGAAGTGCTACCGATCCACCGCCACCACCCTTCTCCCCTGCCGCCCTCGCCTCTCCCGCAGGAGGCGGGGGCCGCACTCCCAGTGTCCCGGGAGCGTGGGCTGCTCCTCGCCCAGCGGGAGAGGGGCACCTGCTGGTGGGCACCGGCTGCTGCCCAGAGCCCTTCCACCCCGGATCCCGACAACAGCGGGGTCCGGCTTGACGAGAAAGGCGCTGGGAAGCAGGAGTGGGGCGAAGCCGGGAACTAGGGGCGGCCAGGCTGGGGGGCTGCCCCCGCCTTCCACGCTGTCAATGGAGAGGGTCGTGTCAGGGATGCAGAGGAAGGCGAGGAGGCAGCAGGCGTTGGGGCAGGCGTGGAGCTCTGAGGAAGGAACGATGTTTCACAACCAAGCTCTGCAGTAAACCTGCCCAGAGAAGTGACAATATCTCCCTCTTTGGAGAGTTTCAAAACCCTTTAGGATGAGTGAAGCTTTGAGTGATGTGATCTTGTTCTGACTCACAGTGGGAGAATGGACAAGGTGAGTTCCAGGGGTATCTTTAACCTCAGACATCCTCTAATCCCTCAAATCACACACTGACATGACCAGGTGCTTTCTGTACAACTCTCTGTTAGCCCATGTTCCCAAATGACCATACCAGGTCACTAACTGTATCTTGTGCAGCCAAACATCGAAGTCCCAATCCCACAACATTCCCACATAAGCCAAGAAGAGCTCGAGGCCCTTGGCACCACTCCTGTGCCTACGTGACCTCAGAAAAATTCTCCAGGTATCATGGGTTTATGAAAGCAGCACCATACATGATGTCATTTTTTGTAGGAGACAAGGGGTAAGCATGATGAGACTTTTGTAAATCACGAAGATAGGAATTTGATGGAGCTGTGAAGGCAGTCGCTGCTGTAGCTTGTCCTGCAGTGAAAAATACCAGTTGCATTCTTGATTTTAAAACCTGTTTGAAGTGGGCTAGAAACACATACTGAATTTGCAACAGCTTTTCCTGTCTGTTTTCCCAACTACTACACAGCTTCTTAAAAATCAGTGTTCAGTGGGGAGCCTCTGTAGTGAAGCTAACAAGCCATATGTTGTAGGTGTGGGACAGCATGTGTGGGATGCAGCTGCAGTTGTGTAAACAACTTTTATAGAAGAGATGTGAAAGCCTGTCTGTACTCTTCTCCAAATGCACCAAGCCCTTGGTCATCAGGGCTGGCACAGTGTGTCTCCAGCCTTTCTGCACATCCAGGCTCTCCTGCTGCTCATAGCATGTGGCTGTGTGTGCCATGGCTTCTGGGGCCCCTGATAAATTGTTCCTAGGCTTGGTTGGTAGATGGTGGTGGCTGCCCTGACATCATCTCGGTTCACTACTCTCAGTCCTCATTTCCCCTCTTCAGTTTGCAGGTAAGTGAGTAAAACTTCCCTCCAGGTCTTTAAAAGGCTGCATTGAGACAGGATTCCTCACACCTGCAAAATATGAGGATGGTTTGCCTTGAGAGAAGGAAACGAGGTGGTTTTTGAACATAATCCCTGACTTCTCAGCCTAGACATAGCTCTGCTTTAGGTGAGATCTGGTACACTTGGCTGTAACAGCTATTCTTTCAGCACCGCATTAAAAGTGCTGTGGTTAACAGCTTCATAGCCAGGAAATGTCCACAAGATGGGGCCTCTCTCCTTGATTGCCACAAAGAAGACTTTTAGGGAGTTTGGCTCTAATTACAGTAATCAACACTCTGAATGGTCCCTGTCAAATCCTTCAGTAAAGGTACACCAGTGCCAGAGGAAACCTGACTTCCTATTAAGTGGGAAGCTGTAGCAATCAAAGCTCTTGCATGCTGTCTCTGTGAGCAGTAACACACCAGCCTGCTGAGTTGTGATAAAACATGGAATGTCACCTCCTCCTTAGGAGTCTGTGGTTATTTAGAGAAAACACTGGTTGTCATACAGCATCACCACACCCTGCATTTTATTTTACATTATTGAATATTTATTAGTTTATCTCCTGTACATAGCAAAATGAGATTGCTTTAACATATCATTAGAACTTGATAAGCCAGTGAGTTGGAAGAAACATGATTTGAATTTTACCCCCAGAGCATTCTGTTTATGCTTGCTCATCATAAGATCTTTTTCCCCCATATAAGCAAGTATAAATAGAGTTTTATGAAGCTGTTTAAAGGAATTTTAACCGTGGAAAAGAGTATTAGTTCCAAAATGCTGAGTTAATTTCCTTGCAATTCTGTGTTAAACTTGATTGGCCAAATAGTGCAAAATCACTTTAAAGTGACTGAGCAAACTAAAACTCAGTTGAGAGGGGAAGTCCAAATATTTATCACTGAAAAGGTAGTGTTCAAGAATCAGTAAATCTGAACTTCTGCCATCCAAGCATCACCAGTGCTCACTAGAGGTAGGAGAAGCCTCTACTCTAGTACGGAGTATTGTGGAGACCATTTTTTCCAGTTCTGTGTCTGGCACTCTTATGATTGGGGATCAGAGCTTGCTAGATGAGAAAATGGGGAGTTGCCACCTTGACTACATGCCATAGAAGAAACTGGGCAAGGGCTTATGAACAGTGAGAAAAATAAGTTGATGGATGAAGGAGAAGACACAGAAGTGTTTACAACTATCACTGTTCTGAATGTTGTTACCTATTTCTGTGCTGATGCTATTTGGCCCAGGCTCACCACTGTGGGTGGGAGAAAAACACAGATGCTGTTGTGCTGTGGCTGCAGTGTTAGAGGTTCACAGATCAGACTCTGCCTAAACTGGGTCGTACTAAAATTGTTTTGTTATTTGGTTTTATTTTATAGAGAGGGTTTATGTTGATGCCTAAAAGTGTGATTTAATGTAATTTTAGAAGGTTTTAAAATCATATAGACTCTGTTCAGTTACCCTGATTTTAAGTCTGAATATTAAAGCCTCTTTCCCACAAGCTGTAGGCCTTGTCAAGGCCGAGCTATATTCCAGCAGACACCTGCAAGATAACAGAAGACAAACACCGAGAAGGCCCGAGAAGGCCCGAGAAGGCCCATCGGCCCCCCCATGACGAAGGGGCAGATTGGCAGGACTTTTGGGTGGGCATTAGGGAGAAATGAGAACTTATGATTGGATGTCCATGAGGGGTATAAAAACCCCGAGACTTCCTGATCTAGGGGTCAGATCCCTTGGGACTGATAGTCAGACCCTCTGTAACACCCTCTGGGTTTGGTCGTCAGACCCCCTTGGTTTGATCATGGAAGCTTCTTCTAATAAAAACCCTGTATCTTTCTCCATTAACTTGTCTGTAGTGTGTCTCTGTTCACAGGGGTATGAGATCACAGGCATCAATGTGATAGACTATGTCTTGAAACTGTTTTTAATACCATTTACCATATTACAATTGTAGCAGAGAAATAGAAGAGGGGAGGGAGTACTGGAAGTGTATTAAAGGCCTTATTTGATGTCTATTTGAATTAGAATATTCAGAAAGGGATAAATGGTTAACATATATTCCTAACAAAAACAAGTAAGAATTGGAGAGTGCATTGAATTTTTATTGCCAGCATGTTACCTTTCACTTTAGTAAGGGAACCAGCCAGATTAAGGAATCTTGTTCCAGTGCATGCATTTACATGGGGAGACTAGCTCACGTTAATAAACAAACAATTCCATTTTGATCAGTTAAGAGTGGCAGCAGAGTGAGGTTAAAGAGCTTCTCAGACAAGGGTAGAAAAATGCTCTGTGTGTGATCATCACTGCCTGTGGAGGGAGAAGAGTAAGGGGCACCAAAAGAGTTTGGTTTAAAAAGACGCTACAGTGGCCTATCTTCTGTTGAAAGGAATGAGAAATTATACTGATCTTGAGGGGTTCTTGTGAGAAGACCTCTTAGGTTATAAATTCTTCAGAAAACCTTATTCACTTGAGGAGAAACAGAATAGTTTCCAGTTTGTCATTTAAAATGTATATCTCTGGAGAAGTTACATATCTGTGATGTATGAGGGTGTTACATGCACAGTAGTGGCAAATGTCTTTATTCTTCTAAACACCCTCTCAGTTCAGAATACATAGTATGTAACTTGCAGTGAAACCTTCTGATGATTTACCTTCTTTGAGTTGGTTTATTAGTACTTTTAGCGATGCCAGTTAATGATGAGTGCCCTGGGAAAGGATTGTACATAGCAAGGGTTGCAAGGGACTAGCAAAGTGTATGTAGGTAGCACAGCTTTGGATTCCCTAAGGAGGGAGGGAAAGGGGACATAGAGAATGAAAACTTTAGGGGAACAGTAGTCAGAAAAGCATCATGCTGACAGTGGGTCCCACATGAGAAACAGCAAGAGGTTACTGGGTGCCAGTCTATGAGAAGGAACTGTAAGACCACATGAGTGGAATGGTTATGTAACACAGTGAGGGGGGGATGTCACATGGAAATGTAGTTATCACACGCTGGATTGCTCCAGGCACAAAGCTCGTAATGGTGGACTGACATAAGCCCTTTTTCTGGCCTCCCCACACTCATGGGTTATGCTGACTGACCTGAAATTCATGAATACTTTTGGAATGAATGTGTAAACAGCCTATTTACAATAAACAGCTAGAGTTTCACTTCCAACCTTGCAGTACCAAGTGGTTGTTATCAGTTGTCTGGAGGGGACTGTGGGGACTGCAGGAAGATAATGATTCATAATCAGAGTTCTTATTGCAAATAATAATTGTTTTTCATTTTTGCTTTCCTGCAGATTCCTAGATGGCTAATGATGGCCTCTGTGATATTGGAAGCAGGTTTGGCTATGAGGATTGTAGGCAGGAAGTACAAGTTGAGCACATCAAGGCATATGTTTACAAACCACCTGCCAGTGCTGGCAAAGCCCTGATTGTGATTCATGATATACTTAGATGGCAACTCCCAAACACCAGATACATAGCTGATATGCTAACAACTAATGGATACATGTAAGAAATCTTTTCTAGTCCAAGAAATCCCATTCTTTGTGATTTCTAGCCTTATGTTAGAACTGTTATTCTCATGCGTGAGAGAAAACTATTACCAGGGCAGTCTGAGCAATCTATTTCCATTACACAAAACCAAAAGGAGCCTTGCTTTGTAATGTTGCAGAGTACCTCATGCTTGGTCTTTCCTGAGGATTTGATATCCCCTATTCTGCTCCATGTTTGGAAGTATGTTTGTCTTGTGACCAAATGCAAACATTCTCAACATGAGGATGGATGCACACCTTTCATGCAGTGTGGGATACTGGCAAATCACTTGTTTGACAATGCGCTGCTTTATTACATTGTCTGCTCCATCAAAAGTATGCAATGTCTGATGAATTGATATTTCTCCACACTACCTTACTTGTAATTTTTCTCTGTGATTCATGCCATGTCATTCTTCTTTTTGTAATACATTGTTTCCCTCCACCTATACGGCTAATACTGCAGTGATAAAGAGAAGGCGGCTAGTGTTTCCATTGATCTAGATAGGAGGAGAACTGAGTGTTTTTTAGGCAGCAACATCTGAATGAAGTCTTATGTGTCTTCCTTAATTGTTTCAAGATGCTTCTGAACTGATGCACATATGTTTACTGAGAGGAAAATAGGTGGGTTTTTTTCCTAGTGCAGTATGACATGAGGAGCTATGAGAGATACATTTCAGAGACCATGTTAAGACTGATGGCTTGTAGTGTCTTATTAGATCAGTGTGAGTGGGAGAGAACCTGTTCTACATTGGCTTGTGAAGGTTCACTTTCAAAGCAATGTGTGTGTTTCTGACAGGTGCTTATTCAAAGGCTGCACAATTATGGCCACACATTTTGAAAGACAATTATGCTCTGTATGTCACTGTTGGGGTTTTTTTTGTTTATTTGTTTGTTGGTTTTTCACAGAATATACAGAAATGATCAAATAAGGTAAAATAAACACTTGCAACATACTTTGGTCTAATTTAGGTCAAACTGATCCAGTCATTTCACCATGATCATTATCATACATGAGGTGTGTCTGAGGAGAGAGAGAGCCAAACACATTTAATAAGTCAAAGATGATTGACATTTCCCAGGCATCCCATTGATTCCCTTTGGGTTAGTCTTGGGAGTACATATGGCATAATCTGGTGGTGACATAGTGATGGCAGCTTCCAGAGTCCCTGCTTGCTTCCATCTGCATGAGGAAAATCTACTCTCCACTGGTGAATGTGCCATCCCAACTCTGAGGCTGGTCACACAAGACATTTCAGCTGAGGTCATCCTGAGCCAGGGTTTGGGCACCCCCATGATGCAGGAACTCCTGAGTACTGAGAGGACTCTTACTGTACTTCCCTTTTTCCAGTCACCAGATGTGTAAAACACACAATATGCCTCCCTTTGTTCCCACAGTTTCCCTTACTTTTTCTTAGCTGACCTCAGTCCATCAGGCATCTGTTTGGGGACTTTTGTAGCTCATAAGTAAGCACCCTGTAGTAAACAACTATTTTATGTAATTGTCTTAATCTACATGGAACCCTTTAATGATGAATTTATGTTAAATGTTATATGTTGTATGCAAAATCTAAAATTTTTGTAATCAAGACCTAGTTTAGATCATCTTTTACAAGATAATCTATTGTTTTACTGTGTATATTCTCAAATTATGTAGTCAAAATAGGTAAAATACTAGGGATAAAAATATTTTCCAGATTTGTATCACAAAATGTATTTTGTGACTACATCATTGAAAAAAGAACATATAGATACCAATACGCGTTTTCTAAAGCTCATAGGTATTTCTGTGAAACAGGTAACAGTGATATTTTAAACATTACTTAGGAAAAAGAAATCAAAATTATGACTGGATAGGAACTTTCTATACTATGAAGGGCTAAAAAAAAATCTCAGTTAAAGTAAGGAATTTTTTGGCAGAGAGAAAGGACTTCACTGACAAGCCTATGAGGTTTTAAAGTGAAGACCTTTTATTGCACAGAGCACACTGTTTATATATGGTTATAACTACACCTTATTGGCTAAAAAGTGTTTCAGCCCACCACACTAAGACCTTTAATTGGATAAAACCCATATCTCACATGTCCAATGTTTATACGAACTTATCCTGGCTGTTTCCATGCACCTGCAGAGTTCTGTGGGAACCTACTGTGTGAATACCTGGGGAGTAACCTCCTCCCTACTAGCCAGCAGCAGCTGAGCTCTTTGCTGCTTCTGGCTGATAGCTAAGTCTCACAGGGCCTGTGCTGACTGGCTTCAGTCTTACAGGATCTTATATAGATCTGAATTTCTCACTTGTGATTTTACTGTACCAACACTCAGTGTTTGATTCATTCAGTCAGTTTGGGGGGTTTTTGTGTGTATGCCTCTGTGTGTGTGATCTTTTTCAGGAGGAGAAGTCCAGAAACCTTCTGATGAGTGGTCTGAATTTACTAATTGATTGAAAACCTGACATGCCATGAAAATAAACAAGAAAGATGTCAGGGAGCTGGATATCACATTGCCTGCTGTTGTCAGATACTGCCCTTTTAAATTTCCTGTCCCCCTGCCTTTTTCCTCCTTTTTCCGTTTTTTTTCTTTTTGTTTGTGTTTGTTTGTGTTTTTGCTTGTTTTGGTTTGGTTTTGTTCATTTAGTATTTTTTGGGTTTGTTTTGTTTGAGGTTGGATGCAGTTATCTACCAGTGAAGGTGGGATTTTTTAATGATTCCTTAGAACTGGGATGGAATTAGTGACCTTTTATTTTGCCTTGAAGAGAGTTCACAGAATCATAGAGTATGCTGAGTTGGGGCGGGGACCATTCAGGATCATCGAGTCCAGCTCCTGGCCCTGCACACCAAGAGTCACACTATGTGACTGAGAGTATCATCCAAATGCTTCTTGAACTCTCTCAGGCTTAGTGCTGTGACACTTCCCTGGGGAGCCTGTTCCAGTGCCCAATGGTCCACTGGGGGAAGAACCTTTTCCTAATATCCAACCTAAACTTCCCCTGACACAACTTCAGGCCATTCCCTCAGGTCCTGTCACTGGTCACAACAGAGAAGAGATCAGTATCTGACCTCCCTCTTTCCCTCAGGAGGAAGTTGGAACTGCAATGAGGTCTCCCCTCAGTCTTCTCTTCTTCAGCTTGAACAGGCCAAGTGCTCTCAGCTGCTCCTCATACGGCTTCTCCTCAAGGGCTTTCACCATCTCTGTTGCCCACCTTCAAAAAAACTCTCTCAGCAGTGGCTTAGTGAAGACTACTGTCATCTAATGTTGGTAACATGGACTGCAAGTTCCTTCCTCTGCTTCAAAAACCATGGTTTAAAAGTGCCCAGTGACACAAGCCATCAGAAAGCATAATTCTCTTCTGATGTCTTACCAAGTATAACAGATTGATCCTTTAAGATGTTGCATGGAAAGAAGCAAAGAGGTTTTCACTGTGCCGGAGCTGTAGCAGCCAGGCAGAATGAGAGCCAGTGGCTCCCTAGGGAATGCAGTGCTGGGAGGCGAGAAGAGGATCACGTCTTCCCCTCCCATGTGCAACACTACCCAAGCATTTATCAGCAAGACCTGTCACTAGTAGGCTCTGCTGCCTTAATAAAATGGAGGGAAGTTGTTGGCAAGAGAACACTGGGAAGGGGTCAGACTAATTAGAGACCAAACTAATTAACTTCCTGGGAGAGCAAGTATCTTGGACTGTTGGGAGAAGCTACTTTGAAGGTTGCCGGGGTATTTGGTGAAAAGATTATGGGAGACATAACTGAATCATTTCCACAGAGCTCCTGTCTCAGAGGGGTCAGTTGTAGAAACCTTTTAGTTTGGAATCAGTTCCCTCTCTGCTGCAATGGGAAGGCAGGGTTGGGCACTGCCTAACATTTCTTACAGGCAATTCACAGGTTTCAAGTGTCAGCTTTGGGGAGGAAAGAATTTTTTGGCACTTAATTTGCTTCTGTGTGCATTTGTGTGTTGGCAGACAGTGTGGTATTTGCGAGGCTGGTGTATTGACAGTGTGTATTGCTTGTGTGCCCAAGACGGCAGGAGCTGGGGCTGAAAACACTGTTTTGAAGTGATAAAAAAGCCTTAAATGCCACCTCTATCTCACCAATACTTTCTTGTTACTGGCTCTGCATGGTGACACATGTTTCAGGGGTAAAAGAGTATTTGCAGAACACAGCAACTAGGCAAGATGTATTTCAGCCTACATTGTAAATTCTGGAAACATCTACCATGTTTGTAACATTGACTTCCCTGCAACAGACATCTCAGATGCTGACTTCAGTTATTGTCAACATTTTGACTGGCTAATACATAGTATTCTGTAGAGAGATTTTTATTGCTTTTTCATCCACATTTATTAAGCATAAATTAATTCAGCTTCTCAGAGAATGTAAAGTTGTTTTTAACTCTTAAGTAGGTGTGTAATCTACTTTCTATCCCTTTAGGTTTCCTTTGATGTATATTATTTATGTTGCTTCTTTATCGAATTCCATTGACTTTTTATTTTTTCTGATGATTTCAGATGAGCAGCCACTAATATCTATCTGAAATAAAGATTTATTTAGCCTGGAGGAGGCTTAGAGGTGACCTCATCACTGCCTAGAACTACCTGAAGGGAAGTTCTAGCCAGGTGGGGGTTGGTCTCTTCTCCCAGGCACTCAGCAATAGGACAAGGGGGCACGGGCTCAAGCTCTGCCAGGGGAAATTTAAGTTGGAGACCAGAAAAAATTCTTTCCAGAGAGAGTAATCAGGCATTGGAATGGGCTGCCCAGAGAGGGGGTGGATTCCCCATCCCTGGAGATTTTTAAATGCAGATTGAACGTGGCACTGAGTGCCATGATCTGGTAAATGGACTGGAGTTGGACCAAGGGTTGGACTTGATGATCTCGGAGGTCTTTTCCAACCCAATTGATTCTATGATTCTACAATTCTATGAAAGTATGTGAAGGAAAGTATAGTTACAGCATGATGTGGAGACACTTACATGCATCTCTGTATTTTCATATTTTCAAATACTGGTTTTACTACGATTGCTTGATTTGCATTTGATTATATGTTCCACAGTTGATGCTGTTGTGAAATATCAAAGAACAGTGTGGTGAAAAGAATTTAGTGATCACTGGTTTTTACTGGGGTGGTGTTACTGTACATCACCTGATTATGACACACTGGGAATTAAAGGCTGGTGTATCTTTAGTAGGTAAATGTAAGGATGTAATACAAGCAGGTATACATGCATATACATGTTGTTTAGCTTAAGTGCTTGATTTAGCATTATTTCTTCAAATGAGGCCCTTAGCTGATGAAGTCAGATATTTTCAGCAGTTGGAAGGATATTATGCAAAGAAGCCAGTGGTGAAGATATTTGTTCGTATTTCAGAATAGGTCATAGCAACCACGTCTTTATTTTGGATCTGGACAGACATACATGTTGTCCTTTGGTCACCTTCCCAATTTAGCTTCCTTTTTCATGTTTACTACTGCTCTGCATGCTGCAGAGCTAGAACTTCACCCAGGAGCAGAGTGTAACCAAAGATTCTGATCATATATCCAATCTTTGGAACCCTACATTTTTCATTTTTGCTAAAAGAGATGACTTCATTCCCCTTCATCAAGTATGCTAACAACCTCCATCATCTTTGATTTCTGCATGTTTAAATTTCCATCCTGAACTGGGAGTCAAAATTCAGCCTCATAATAGTGCTTGAAAAAAAGCAGAAAAATAGAGCTAGACATAGAAGGGCTAAGAATGAAATCTAGGTTGGTTTGGGTTTTTCCTTGGGTCTCTTTCTTTTATAAAAGTATGGCTACAAACCCAAGTTATAAAATTTTATCCAAATTCCACTGCTGTTTCTGAATAATCTGCTAAGGGAGTTATACTTTGTTGTATGACACAGTTTTCTATTGGTCCTAGGAACCCATAAACCATGTAGGATAGGAGAAACTCATCATACAATAGGTGTCTGTTAGAGGCTTTGTTTTCATTTACCGTGTATTTAATATTGCCATAGACTTCACAGATAGGAAATACTTCGGTCCATATCTTTGCAGATCATGAGACCTGCCCTTATACTCTAACAAATTTTCTAGAACCTTACTGCAAAATAATATGCTTTGAAAGATTCTCCAGTTTCTTGAGATTTCCCTTAATGCTTGAAATAAGTTAGACTAATGGTCAATTAATCTGTTTGTGTATTATGGTAACTGTTCATCTAAGTTCCACATAAATCACAAAGCCAAAATTTAGGGACACAAATACATTGTTGGATGAAGCTTGTTTTGAAAGACAAGTGGTGGCACATGTGTGTTTAACAGATGATGTAAGGGGTCATACCTGCTTTCAAAATACATGGCTAAGGTTATTCAGATGAGGTATTACTTTCTCATACTATCTGTGGCTCTGTGAAACTCTACAGATGCTTGCCTGGTTGGATTAGGAATTGAAAAGTACAATGCAATCTGCAGATAAGGCATTTAATGGGGGTCTTACAGCCATGGCTACTGCCATAAGTAGAAATATTACATGTTTTTGCATAATTGTATCTTGTTACCTAGTTTTTCCATCAATGATATGAGACAAAATTTCCATGTTGCATCAGCTCAAGATTGCATCCACCTCAGCACTCAGCCTCCACCTGTGGCCAGCAGTGGCTCTCTAGGGAATATCCCCTCTTGCTTAAACATCCTGGCAAACGTTCTGCAGGGGATTCCTGAGCTGGATGTTGCCACTGGTGCATTGTATCCAATGGCCGATGGTGCACCAAGCCTCTGGGGGTTTGCTAGCCCCTTTTTGAGCTTGCTTGATCTCCTGCTCTCTTGTGCATCTTGACACTTATGCCTCATGGGGAGAAAAGCTTGTGATTGTTAGTTTGAAACCAGCTGCCTCATATCTACACCGGGCACTGGTACTTCTAAAGTTCTAAAAAATCCAAAAATTACTGTATGTCCCTGTATGTCTCAGTGCTACTGACAAGGACTGTATGTAATTTAATGGGGAGAAAATGTAATTTAGGGAAGTCTTAATTTTACTAGTGACAGTCTCTCAAATTAAATATACTGTCAGAGAAATATGCAAAACTATAATAAAAATGTAAAAACAGTCAACAGTATTAATGAACCTGATCTCTCTTAATGGGATTTTAATTTTTTTTTTCTGCTCTTTCCTCACATATGTTTTCCTCCTTTACACACTGCTAAGGCTCCCTCTCCCTCCATGTTTCCCATGTGGAGGTCTTCAGTGAATTCCAGCCTGTGACTGCTGATTAACTGTTGTTTTACATACAATACCATCTATAGGTAATAGATTAATACAGCTGTTACCTGGGTGATACAGCTGTCATAACACATTATTTGCAGGAGAAGAATGTAGAGGTCTGGAAGTTTATTGTACCTTAATGACCCCAGTGTCAAACCTCAGTAACTCCACATTAAGGGTGTTCCAATTAGCATTAGAAGGTTGGCTACTGTGTGAGAGGACAATCAGGACGTCTATTTAGAGAACAGAAGTCATTCATAAATGCTGGAATGGCATGTGTGCTGTAACACTAACACTGTGACTCAGCAAAAAAAGTCCCAAATGAACTGGGATGCAGCATTTGTTTGAAGTGAAAGGGCAGCTATGAGCTACTAAAGTACAGCCAAATCTTTGTGATAAAACTGTAAGTCACTGAGTAAGAGCTGGACATGTGAGATCCAAAAGAGGCGTGTGTTTACAGTGTGAAGTGCAGCCAACTGCACATACAGAGACCAGGGACGTGTTGAATTAATATTTGACTTGCAAATGAAAAAACAGCATGGGTTGCCTATAAAGGAACAGGAATCAATGGGAAATCAAAGAAAAAGAAGTTTAATTTCTAAGGTTTAATATTAATATTAAGGTTAAGGGGAATAGTCTAATTTATAAAGAATTATTTCCAGAGCCACATGACAAAGAAAGTGGAAATGTGCTTAAATAGCTCTGGTGGAGAAAAGGTTCTACAAGCATTGCTGTCAGTTTTCTTTTCTAAGAAAAATGAAAACTTCCATTTTTTTCTCTCATTTATTTGGTTACTGTTCTTTGAAGTTTCTATGGAGTATCTAAGCTCCCTGTGTGCTACAATTTGTAGTACACAAGTGGGAAAAGCCAAAAACCCAAACCAAAAAGGCTGCGGTTTGAGCTTTACGACTTTACTCTGGAATTCTTGGGTAGGCTTTTTTTCATTTGTTCGATTTCATTTTAGGAATTGCAAACAGCCATTTAGAAAATGAGAAAACAGCTTATGTATGAGGACTAAATTGTAAGACAGAAGTGTGATAGACCAATGCACATTTAGTCTACTTTTTAAACATGCCCCTGAGGAAACAGTGAATTTTGGATCACTAATGCATTTAGCTAAAACTCTTTAAGGAATAATCCCAAAAATCCCATAAAAAGAAAACTGGAAGAATGGGAAGGTGTCTTGGTTTGAGGAGAAAAAACCAAAAAATGTTTACCCACAAGCTGGGGAGGGGGCCTCCTCCACAATAATCACGCCACTCTTTATCAAATTTAGAAGAGGAACTTTAATACAAGAAGGATAACTGTTCTTAACTGCTATGTATATATATATATATTTATGTAAACAGACCAGAGCAAACCGCTTCCCCAACAAGGGAAAAAAAAAAAACAACCAACCAAACAACCACCCAAACAAAAAGGTTATACTTATGGCAGTATCAGTGTTACAGTCCGGGGCAGCCTGCAGTCAGCAGTGAGGCGCAGTCCGGGCAGGCAAGCAGAAGCCAGCGGCGAGGCGCAGTCCAGCAGCAAGTAGAAACTAACAGCGAGGAGCAGCCCCGGCAGGGAAGCAGGNAATTTATATAAAATGTCCTGTGATAAGATAAGAATGTATTGGTATTTTACAAACTTATTATAAAGCAATCTGTTACTTTCTTACATGCTACATCTTTTCACTCTGAAGGAGAAAATATTTTTTCTGTACTATATAACCTTTGCCTTGTATAGAGCTTTGAAATGATGTCTCTACTTTGCTCCCCCTGCTGATGACTTTAAATGTCTTTTACCCAAGTGTGAATAGTCTAAAGAACTAATAATGCCAATGTAATGTTTAATAGTGATACTACCCCAACCTTTAAAAACAAACACCCTTAAAACCCCCCCACACTTTTCCGATATGAATTGCTCAGCTAAGTCAACGTGTATGTTTTCTAAGGTGAAAGAAAAAGCCCCCCAAGGCGTAATACCCTTTCATGTAGGTTAAAGAGGCTGCTCCTCAGCTACAGCAGCGCACCCTGCCCACACGGGCAGTGAAAACGGCGTTAAAAACAGTGGACTTAGTCATTCCGTGGGGCACAAAGATAAAGGCTTATGTAACTCTCCTTTAAAGAAACAGGAACCCTCCCCTTTCATTTCGTGAGTTCGCCCGTTCATTTGAGATCCCATTCATCCACGCTGAGCTCCGGCGTCCTGCCTCGAGTGTCTCCCACTCTTGCTGTGCTACAGGTATGTGTTGGGCGTGTTTCGAATATTTTTGGTAAGCTCTCACCGCTTTTTCTTCTGAGAAAGATAAGTGCGTGCTGAGGTCTGACTCAGCACGTTTGGAGGACTTTCATTTTCTCTGCCTGCTTTTTAAAAGAGTGCAAGCTCATTTGAATGAAATACGGGGCTACTTTCCTTTCTGGTTTTTTTTAGATGGTGATTCAGAAACCTTTTCTTTTCCCTCCAGAGGGTGGGAAGACCTCTCAGCAGGAAGACTTGGGAGAGTGTGTTGAAAATGAAAGTGCCACACAGCAGTATCTTTCTATTTTTCTGGTTGTAGATTGCAGTTTCTGAAAACTAGTTATTGTTCAGTCTTGCAGTAAATGCTCAAATGCTCGCGTGTGGAAATGGTGGCACACCAAGGCAGTGGGTTTGCATATATTCCTAGAAAAACAGCTTTGATGAATGTAAGAGAGGGGGATTCATTTTTAAGTACTGCTTCAGTAGAATCTTAGAAATGGAAAAATACACTGCTTGTATGTAATGCATTCTACAGCAAATGCAGAAACACTGAAATATCTTGACTACGCTACAAAGTTTGCAAGTCTATATGGCTTATAAACCATACATGCCAACACTACCCCTCACAGGCTTGTGTCTGGAGCTGTTCTCCTCACCTGACATATCTACATCTTTAAATATTTCAATTTTTTTGTATGTTGCTTTATAGTTTATGAGATTATATGAAATGTTTGCAGTTAAAGCCTTTAAGGATGTACTGTGATTGATAAGGGTATTGTGTTTGTGATTGTGGAGGTCTGAAATGTATGTTTCTTTAATATTCAATTCCTGGTTTTGTTATATTTTCTGATTTCAGTCTAATCAAAAGGAAATTGATTATGAACAGAAAATTAGTTATCAACTATTTCCTGTTATATATTTGCACTGTATTTTGCCTTATATACTCCTTTAATAATTCATTTTTTCCTGGCAAACTTAGTTTTAATTAGAAGTAAGTCCTATGTGTGAGACCACACCATGTAGAAAAAAAAGACACTTATGGGTGGGTCTGGCTTATTTAAAAAAGACACTAGAGGATTAGTACAGATGTGTGCCCAGAATTAACACATCTTTCAAATATGATACAGCTTGTATGGAATTGATCCATGAAAATGAAATCTCACAGAATCTGCAATCTCTCTCTGGTAATACTGTTTGGGATATTCTGAACTTTAAAGTCTAGAAATCCAGAACATCTTGATCCCTGGAAATGTGTGGAATTCTGGCTGCCAGATTGTTCGTTTGTCTTCCTAAAGCTGCCCTCTTAGTACCAAGACTATTTGTGTCCCACTTACACAGGAATGGTTCAGTAATCTACTTTTTCCTGTTTCTCTCTGTAAGTACATTTAGCACAGTTGAGTTGGAGCATCCTTGGTTTTGTACTAGCAAAGGTTTCTTCTGTAGTACAGACAATTTACCTGTAGAGAGTTTAGATAAAGCTTTTTCTAAATTCTCTCCATGTTCTTTAATCATTTGGAGATGCTCTGTGCATATTCAATGAAGTTATTCAGGTCAGTTTGTTGTTACAGTAAAATCAAAGTGAGCAATTCAGATCTACAGAAAGCCCTGTGAGACTCAGCCATCAGCCAGAAGCAGCAAGGAGCTCAGCCGCTGCTGGCTGATAGGGAGGAGGTTACTCCCCAAGAATTCACATAGTAGGAATACACAGTTTTCTGCAGGTGCACAAAAATAGCCAGGATGAAATAATATAAACATGGGACTTGTGAGAGATAGGTTCTAACCAATTGAAGTTTCTAGCGTGGTGGTGTGGTAACTCTTTTAGCCAATAAGCTGTAGTCCTAACCCTATATAAACTGTGTGCTATGTCTAATAAAATGGCTTCACTTTAAATCTCATTAGATTGTGTGGAGTCCAGTTTCTCCACCGTTTTGTTTACTTTATCAGTTCACTCACTTCTCACTTGGTTAACCTACGGTTGATAGCATAAAATCATTAACTTGAGTCCAAGGAGCTACATACATCTGTGTTAGATTCTGCTGGCACTTTCTGACCTTTGGGAATTGTTTATTTTTATTGAAGCAATAGTTTGAAAAAAATTAACCATACCCTACTATTACCTTCTTGATAAAAGCTTTGGCTTAACTAAGGATTTTTTCCCTATCTTGGAGTTTGAATGCATTCTTTATTTAATACTAAATATTTAATACTAAATAAGTTCAATTTTATACTCTGACTTGTGCTGGTATATTTTTCTTGGCACCCTTCCTAAGTATCCTTCTTCAGAAGGCTGCAAGGTCTGAGGCTAAAGCCATTTAGAAAAAGGATTTATTGACATTGGAAAAGTCAGCTATGGAATATTTTAACTCTCTGGAGGAAAATATAATATTTAATCTGAGTGTAATTTTATCTTTCTACACAGTAGCTGTTTTGGTTTTTTTCCTTCAAAATGCTAATTCTTGTATTAAGCCTTCACAGTGTATGCTAAAAAGAGTTACACATTTCTGACAGGAAATACACATGATGAAGAGTAAAAGAACTGTAAAAAGAACCTTTATCACTATGTAAATCATTTGTGATGGTTGCCTGACTGCTTGCTCATAACTTTATTTTTATTGAACTACTTACTGTAGGGCATGCAAGTCCTAGTTATATACCAGGTCCCTGCTGAAGAGTTCATAGGTAACTGTAACAAAATTCATATTTATAAAAACCCGATGGGCTTATTGACGAATGTGGTGTTTTAGCTGAAACAGTAATGAGCACGTTCACAATATTACTGTAATGATTAAAACCCTGAACAGTCTATGATAATGCTAACTTTTGAACTTTTTCAGTGTGGTATGCTTTGCTATTCACAACTGAATATTTTCTGTTCTTTAGTACCACACATGGCTAATGAATCGAGGCCTTGCCCGTGTGATATTGGGGACAGGTTTGACTATGGAGGCCGCGGGCAGGAGGTACAAGTTGAGCACATCAAGGCGTACATTTGCAAGCCACCTGCTGCCAGCACAGACAAAGCTGTGGTTGTGATTCATGATATATATGGATGGCAACTCCCAAACACCAGATACATAGCTGATATGCTAA
The DNA here is from genome assembly GCA_013396695.1 of Sakesphorus luctuosus. Lineage (NCBI taxonomy): Eukaryota > Metazoa > Chordata > Aves > Passeriformes > Thamnophilidae > Sakesphorus > Sakesphorus luctuosus. The sequence continues at coordinate 145,368 of VWZD01006075.1, forward strand.
CAACTAATGGATACATGTAAGAAATACTACTGTTTTTTGAAAGCGTCTTTTTAATAAGAAAGTTTGTTGAGCCAACTATTTCCCATTTTCATATAAACCATGACAACACAAATAATTTCGTAGGCTTTCCTTACACCTTTCTCTAGCAAGTTTCCTGTTAAAACAGTGAAAGAGTTCAAAAACAGTTCAGTAATCCTACCACAATGAGTTAGTAGGTAAGCACAGAAGAGAGGGGAAACAGAGAAAAAGTTACTCTGCATCTTCCAGGAAGCTGAAGTAGCCTCCTTCCTCCCTCTCGATGTAGCCTCTGTGCAGCTTTGCTTTATGGTAAAAATTCCAAAGAAACTGAAGGTCTTTCTGTGCAGGTTAAGTGTACCAGCTTGTTCCCAAGAAAGAAACAAGTTCCCAAATATTTGAAAAGCACATTGGGTATCCTCTTTCCTGTATTACTGGGTTAGCATTCCTTCTAGCCCAAATGTACATACCATGTAAATGGTAGTTTATTTTGTTTGGTTGGGATTTTTTTAAACTTTGGTAGGAAACCACTAAGGATTTTCTGTTACAGTTGACTATTTATCAAATTAATTAATGAATTTTAACAGGGCAAAATGTATCTGCAAATTATACTGTCTTCTTACTAGATGTAGAAAAATATTGATGGTTTCTGGTATAATGCTTTGATGTAGATTAAGTACTATGTGCATTCAACAAAATGAGTTTGTGGTATTGTACACATAGACTTCCCTTTAATCCTTTCTCAGTATTATTTCATGGGCATAAAATATTTTCATTTTTCTTGCAGAGCCATCTGCCCAGATTTTTTTGCGGGACAAGAGGCTTGGAAACCTTCTAATGACTGGGGGATTTTCAATGACTGGCTGAAAACCCGGAATGCCGGCAAAATAGACAAGTACAACCATTGCTCCTTATCTTGCAAGTGAACATCCTTATTTTACAGGAATTTTTACCTCAGTAAAGATGTAGCATTAGATCCTAAATTATTAGTGGGTCAAATGTAGTTAGATGTCCAGAAATAGAAATTTCATGCATCTTACGGGACAAGCTCATGATTATATGAGGGGTGCTTTTTGGAGAAAAGTAAGAGCTTGAACAAGAATAAAAGTGCCCACTGTTTACCTGTGCAGAGAATAGAAGTGAAAGGAATGACTCAAAAGAACCAGCAAAAGCTAGAAAATGCAGCTCACACCTTCTGCTTCAGTTTGATTCAGTTCCTGAAGGTAGGCACAATTTCCACAGATTTTAAATAGGGCACAAATGCAGTCACCAAACACTGTGTGACTAGGGAACATTGGTCCTGCTCCTCACCAGATCACAGCTGGTTCAAAGCATACTACTTTGCCACTCTTCCATATTTCCCCTCTTTTTAGCTGATACATATCTTGATTGCATAATGTTACTGCTGAGCTAGAAGCAGCAATTTAAAATTTGCTTCCACAATGTCATAAACTATTTGTCTTCCTGGTGAAAGATAGTTTAGCTGTAAGTCACATTTGTGATAAAGGGATGCTCTTGACTGGCTGTGTGTCTCAAACGTTTATTTGTGTTAGCCTGTACAACAACTATTGCCATTTGTGAAATTAATTGGACTGCTGTTTATAAAATCACTTTATGTCCAAGTAACAGTGATCCAAACTCACTGATTTTCTCCTTTGTCTTCTCCCCTGAAGTTTCTCCTGTATTTTAGAAATGAATAATTGCAAAATAGCATTGTGAGTTGGCCCCAGCCAGCAGCCAAGCACCTGTAACACCACTCACTTGCTCCCCCAGGAGGAACAGGGGAGAGGACAGGAGAAACAAGAAAACTCATGGGATAAGACAAATTGATAAGGGTAAAAAAAGACCAGGAGTGATGCAAAGACAGTCACTCCCTCCCAGAAGCAGGCTGATGCCCAGCCAGTCTCTGAGCAGCAGCCACCATGGAGGCCGGGGGAACAGAGCTAGAGCCTGAATTCACTTTCCTTTGCATATCTCAGAGAAGTTGATGTCGTCCTCAAGTATCTAAGGGACCAATGTGGTGCAAAGAAGATCGGTGTCATTGGGTTTTGCTGGGGTGGAGCAGCTGTGCAACATCTGATGCTGAAAAATCCTCATTTCAAGACGGGAGTGTCCCTCTATGGTAAGCCTGAAACTCTGAGCAGATATGACTGGTGCAGCAACTAATTCTGTAGGGCTATTACTCTTACAAAATTCAGTGTGACTTCTAGTGGGAAAAGGTGATTTTGTTATACAAAACCATTAACCAATTTGATTTTGCACTGTAACATTTTTGTATTTAATCATAACCACCAAGATTGTGTTTTTGAGTGGCATGACTGGGATCGCTTCTGTGCAACGTGGCACACGAGGAACAGTAAATGCCAAGGCCTCACTGTGGCTGAGGTTCCTCTTGGCTGGCAATGACAAAAAGGTTTCTGGGCACATGTTTTGTATCTTTTAGGCAGTTGTCCCTCGTTATTAATAGGAACCATTTTTAACTCACCGTTTCAACCCTTGCACTCTTATACTTTAGTTCTCAATAGATTTATGTTACCTTTTATATTTCTGTTATAAACCTCTATACTTCTGCAAAAGTCAGATTAATTTATATTAATTAGAGGTGAAAGAAAGTTGAAGGTATTTTTCTAGACAGTTTATGGGGACTATTTTCCTGCACTGATTTGCTGATCAGTTGAGTCAGTTCAACAGTGCTACTTGCTAATGTTTCCCATTTCTGTTGTAGTAATCTCAGGAATCAAAAGAGTAGCCAGAGTGGTAGCTGCCCAGTTTTACTTTACTTAAATTCAATATATTTGAATAGTCAAAATTACAGTGTCAGTTTGTTATGAATTCATGTCATCAGGAATATATGAATACTGAAATCCAACCCATATATCTAGAATGCTGAATATTTTCAATTATCTTAAATATGGCCCTCCCAGGCTAGAAGTGAGTAGCTCCAAAGTGTCCATCTCTCACAGAACTCTGTCTCTGATAGTGTTCAGAAGCAGTTGCCCAAAGAAAACAACAAAAATGGGGCAAGTGTAACAATTAGTCCTTAATTTTTTTCACACAGAACTGGTCTTCTCACCTTTAATGACATCCTAAACATTTTACAACAGAAGGGACTTTTAAGCAAAGTGTGTTTAATTCCATTACAAACTGAACAGTTCTAACTAAACAAAATGTCTTGTAGTTTGTACAGATTTGGTAGTGTTTTAGCCAATTTAATTAGGATTACTCATTGTATATGCCTCTCCTTCTTCCCCAGGAGTGATCAGACATTTTGATGACAAATCCAATTTGCTGCATCCTACTTTCTTCATTTTTGGCGAAAAGGATGACGTCATCCCATTGGAGCAGGTGAGTTTCCCATCACAGATATTTGTCTTTTTAATGCTTTTCATGTTTGTTTTGTAACTTGGTATTTAATGAAGAGAAAGTAGAAAACTAATTTGCACTTTTCTTCCCCTCTCACTGACTCTTACAGTACATCTGCACAAATTTATATTATTTATCCCCAAATCAAAAAGTTTTGCAATTATGCTGAAAATGTTTTCTGTTTGTTTGAAAGTATGGATGATTGTCATCAGTTCTTAGGAAATGAACAAGAATCCAAAGAAAGACTTGGATTCTCAAACTGTGAAGTTTAAGATGGGAGATCCTCTTTAGTGATACTGGTGGTCTGTAAAATCAGCAGAAAGTTCCCACCTGTACCAGTGGAATCACTAGTTGCAGAAGAATTAAAAAAAATGTACCCTTTTCCTTTCCTCACTGTCCTACAGAGCTGCCTCTTTTCTGATACTCTGTCAACAGCTTTTCTCTGGAGTGTGGGTGGAGAATGACTGAAGAAAGATGATTATCTACCAAGGAGATCAAAGAGGAACACATGCTTTTATTGAGTGGTGCTGGCTTTAATTTCCCTACCAAAAATGCCAGTCTCTTTGAACTGCTGATTTTGTATCTATGCCTCTCCTCCCTCAATTTCAAATTAATTCAAACTCTTGCCTCATTATTTTTTGTATGTGAGGCCTATCAGCAATAACTTGTACAGTGATCCCTACACACCAACCTTCTCATGAGCTGAGCAATAGGTGTTTGTACCTTTACAAGTATTATTACAGCAACCCATATACTTTTTTGACATTTCATACAGTCATATGCTGTTATTTTACTGGAGAAAAAAGCCTAGTTAGACAAATCAAGTGTAGTAACAGAAATGCATTTAGGTATAAAATTAGTAGAAGAGGAAACAGTGGCAAGGACATACTGTTTACTTCCAGAAAAGTGAAAAACACAGGACAGTTTGAGGACTGTAAGGATAGAACATGTAAACGTCATACTCAGTCAACAAGGAACTTTCTGTGTTACAGGTCACCTTACTGGAGCAGAAGCTTAAACAAAACTGTAAAGTTGATTATGAAGTTAAAATTTACCCTGGACAGACACATGGGTTTGTGCATCGCAAAAGAGAAGATATCAATCCTCAAGATAAACCTTATATTGAGGAAGGAAGAAAGGATATGATCAACTGGCTGAATAAGTACCTTTAGTTTAAATTAATGCCCATTAAAAAAATCCATTTTTGTAGGAAATCAGAAAATAATACAGACTATATTGTTTAAAACATACTTGCAAACCTAAAAATATTTTGTATAACTCTTCTGCAATAACACTACTTACTTGCACTTAGCTTCTAAGTAAAAGCTTAGAAATGGCTTTTCAAATGCTGGAAGTTATAAATGTAAAAAATATTTTTACAATTGATTGTGCATATCTTAAAATTATTAGAAGGTTATGTGACATATTTGATGGCATCTGAAAGTTTCATTTTTTTATATCAATGTCGTCATGATTAAAAATCATTGCAACTCTGCCCATGCTTGAGAAATTCTATCCTTAAAGCCGTGTTTAGTGTTGTTTAGCTGTGACAATTTCAGCTCAAGATTTTCAGCTTTTAGGTAAATACTGTCTGTGTTGGAAGGCTGGGACATTTTCTTGGAAACAGAACATCCTATTCACAAATCATAAGAAGCAAGCTAGAAAAAGGAAGGGGAAGGACAATGGGAAAAAATGTATGTGAACTGAAAGGGAGCAGCAAAACATTGGGAACCATGACTGAAGTGAAGAGACTAGAAGAACATGCAGGACCCGAGAAGAAGAATAGGACACAAAGAGACTGCAAAGAGCAGGAAAACTCAGAAGAGAAAGAACAAAGAAGGAATAGGAGACTACTATCACACATACACAGAGCATGGGAAGAAAATATGAGTGAAGACTTCCAATCGCTCTTTGCTTTCCATTTCCAGAGTGGTCTAGTAGGGAGAGAGTTCAGAACTCTCCAAAACCCTCCTTCTCCATGGGCAAGACTTTGTTGTTGGCTGCCACCTTGTTATTATCTAGGCCATGTTTATCAACTGCCTTCTGAATAACCTATTTTCAAATCTTTCAGGAATTGTGCGTAGCCTAAAAGCACTACTAGTGCCTTCTGTCCACTGTGTTGTGGTTTAACCCCAGCCAGCAACTAAGCCCCTCGCAGCTGCTCGCTCTCTCCCCCATGAGTGAGACAGGGAGAGAATCCCAAGGGCAAAAGTGAGAACACTTGTAGGTTGAGATAGAGACAGTTTAACAAATAAAGCAAAAGCCACAAACAGAAGCAAAGCAAAACAAGGAATTCCTTCACTGCTTCCCATGGGCAGGGGCCATTTGGCCCCAATTCCCAGTTGGCCCCAAATCCCCCCAGTTTCCCCCCATTTTTCCCCATTTTTCCCAATTCCCTCCATTTTATCCCCATTTTATCCCATTTTTCCCCAATTCCCCCATTTTTCCCCCATTTTTCCCTAATTTCCCGAATTCTCCTATTTTATCCCGTTTCCCCATTTTTCCCTTTTCCCCCCCATTTTATCACCATTTTTTCTCATTTCCCCCCCATTTTATCCCATTTCCTCCCATTTTAGCCCCATTTTATCCCCATTTTTTCCCACGTTTTCCCCATTTTCCCCAATTCCTCCCATTTTATCCCCATTTTTCCCATTTCCCCCCCATTTTCTCCACTTCAATTCCCCCACTTTCCCCCTACTCTCAGCCACCTCCACAAAAGCAGGGCTCCATCACGCATAGTGGTTACTTGGGAAGAAAAGCACCATAATTCTGAATATCCCTCCTACTTCCTTTTCCCCCCCTCTTTATATGCTGAGCATGATGTCATGTGGTATGGAATATCTCTTTGGTCANTTGGCCCCAATTCCCAGTTGGCCCCAAATCCCCCCAGTTTCCCCCCATTTTTCCCCATTTTTCCCAATTCCCTCCATTTTATCCCCATTTTATCCCATTTTTCCCCAATTCCCCCATTTTTCCCCCATTTTTCCCTAATTTCCCGAATTCTCCTATTTTATCCCGTTTCCCCATTTTTCCCTTTTCCCCCCCATTTTATCACCATTTTTTCTCATTTCCCCCCCATTTTATCCCATTTCCTCCCATTTTAGCCCCATTTTAGCCCCATTTTTTCCCACGTTTTCCCCATTTTCCCCAATTCCTCCCATTTTATCCCCATTTTTCCCATTTCCCCCCCATTTTCTCCACTTCAATTCCCCCACTTTCCCCCTACTCTCAGCCACCTCCACAAAAGCAGGGCTCCATCACGCATAGTGGTTACTTGGGAAGAAAAGCACCATAATTCTGAATATCCCTCCTACTTCCTTTTTCCCCCCTCTTTATATGCTGAGCATGATGTCATGTGGTATGGAATATCTCTTTGGTCAGTTGGGGTCACCTGTCCTGGCAGTGTCTCCTCCCAGTTTTCCATGTGTCCCCAGCCCCCTCGCCAGTTTGGCAGTAGAAGAGGCAGAAAATGCCTTGCCACAGTGCAAGAACTGCTCAGCAATAACAAAAACGTCTCTATATTAACATTTCTGTGCTCAACACAAATCCAAAACACAGTTCCATACTAGCCACTGAAAAGAAAATTAACTCTACCTCAGCCAAAACCAGCACACAGAGACAGACTGGGTTCTGTGTTCTTCTTCCTGCATTCCCTGAGGACATCACGTCTGCCTGTGCAGAGACCTCATGGATCACAGAGGTGTCTAAACTCCCCAAAGTAAATTTCAAACCTGCTCACATCTAGTTATACTGTTTCAATTTTTCTTCCCCTTGTACACCTGTCCTCCTGTTTCCACTATGAAATTAATTTCGTTCAGAATATGGTTAAAATTAACTATTTTGAAGATTAAACCAAAGAGCTCTGGACACTTCAGTCTTTATCAGGCTTTGTTGTATTAGTTCTTCCTGCTAATAGCCAGCACCTCCCTTTTGACCTTCTTTCCTTTTTGACGCATTTACAAATACTTTTATTACTAATTCTGTGTCACTTGATAGCAGCAAGCCACTTTGCTGCCTTAGCCTTTCTGTGGGTTCCTTTTCTCTCATCCTCAGATGCATGCTTGTGTTTCCCCCCTTTGTATGCTTCCTGTTTGATTCTAAAACACTTATGGACATCTGGATACAGCTGCAGTGGCCTCTTGCTGTGCTCTTTGCCCTTTCTCCACATTAAGATTGCCTGACATCTAATAACATCCCTTTCACCTCATTGCTGTCCTCAACTCCTTTCTGCATGCTTTTCTCCCTCACAATGTTTTTATCAGGAGCCTCAGCACCAGCTGAGTTTCTGCTGCTGCTCCTTCATTTTTTTTCAGGAAGGTGCAACACATCATTTCACAATCAGCTTGATGCAAATCCTGTCATCTCTCATGGTTTCAGGCAGTTGCCCTACCTTCTGAACCTCATTCAGAGCTGAATCTAAACCAAACTGGGTGACAACATTACCCCTTCACCTCCACAAATCCTTCCTGTATAATCAGGTTTCTCTCTGCCGTGATTTAATTGTGTATCTGGATTGGTAAGGTGCCTCCAATCCCTAGTGACTAGGGGAACATTATTGTGTTTCATCTCCCTTGGACCCTCCCTGTGTAATTCCCAATAATCATGTGATGAGGTCTTGCCTGCAGTGATGCTGAGGGAATAGATGTGGCTAGAACGTTGTACTGAGCATGGCCCAATTTCCTCTCTGTGAAATACATGGGAGCCCAGGGAGGCCTCACCTGTTACAAAATATTGCCCTTCAAGGTGCAGCCCCTCAGTTGTTTTCATTACCCCACAATATTTTTATTTTTGCTATTGCTGCTGCCAGCCATACCTGACAGCTCCCTCATGGAGACATAATCCCTCTGTCTCCTTCCTAGCTGGGAGCTCATGACAGGCCAGCCCTAAGTAGTCTGTGGTGGAGCTGCAACTGCCTATGTGTCTGAATTCCATAGTGTCTCTGCTTTGGAGTCTCCCACCAGGTGGGTCTCACCTCAGGTCCCAAATCCCCAGCAGTGCTTCAGCCATCCCTCCATCTCAAACCTCTTCTTCTCGTCATTCCCTCCACTTGCTCCTGCAATGTACCATGTATCTCTCGTGAGAAAATAGCTGTCTCTGTACCACATTGAGTTGATACTAAAGAAAATCTATCTTTTAAAAAGATTTCACACAGACATCTGAGGTAAAAGTGCAAAATCTTCCCTTTCTCCTTGGCCCATGCCCTTGGTCAGCCTTTAGTGCTGTTCTCTGGTCTGGGCACTGCACATCATATTTCCATCCTCTTACTGATTGATTTCAAGAGAGATGAGCTCATTCTTAGTGGATCCAGCTGGTGCAGGGAAAACTCCTTGAAGGCTGCAGGGCATTTTGCCGTGAGTCATGCTGGTAGAAAGAGTCCCTTCACGTTGGTGGTGAGAAGTTCCATGATGTCCTCCTTGATCCTGCCCTTGTGCTGGATCTGTGCAGATTCCCAGTGACTATAGACAGAGAGAAGGAACAGACAGTGACTTCCACGCTTCCTACCAGTCCTGACATGGTTTTATACTCAGCCTGTAGAAGACAGTTTCACAGAGGAGAACTGCAGACACCTTCATTGACTGGTGCAGGCACATCTGCTGAGTGTGCCTGGGCAATTCTGGAGGGATGGAAAGATAATAAGACACAAATCTTCCTGGAAGAAAGCACCACAAATACGTGGTTCAGATAATCTGTGAAGTGTAAATTCAATTCCCAGCGGTGGATTCTTGCCAAATTTATAAGGGTTGTTACAAGAATAGAGAAAGCTGATGAAATTGAACTACCTACAACTATTGTATCACATGGATTTCAAATAAAAGAGCCTTGGTTTCTCAGAAGGTAATATCTTAGCTGGCAAAACTTTCCAGCTTGTTTTTTTATGTGAACAAACAGATGTATCAGGGAATAGGGCTAGGCTTTGCCAAATTTCTACTGTGACAGGGGAAGACTGAAACTGAGGAGTATTATGTCAAAATTCATTTCCTTGGAGAATTCAGAATCACTTTCTGTATGGCAGGTATTATATTTCATTATATATTTGTTTTTGTAGAAAAAAATAATTGGGGAGCATTAGGAAGAGCATTGCCAGCTGGTTGAGGGACGTGATCCTGCCCCTTTACACATTCCTAGTGAAGCCGGATCTGCAGTGTTGTGTCCAGCTCTGGGCTCCTCAGCACAAGAGAGAGACATGGAGCTCCTGAAGCAAGTCCAGCAGAGGGCAACAGAGATGAGTAGGGAATGGAAATAGGACAATAGAACATGGTGGAGGTCAGAGTCTTGAAGAACATGAGCACATGTGACTAAAGAGAGAGTGAGCAATGGTGACAAGTCCTTGCCTGGCACAGTAGGTGACTTTCCTCTGTGACTGCTCCACCTTCCCGTGTACATCAGTTTCTACTCATTGCCTCTTGCCCTATTACTTGGCTCTAGGTTTTGGTTTCTGCTCACTGGCACAAGCATTTGATAGCATCTGATATCTTTAATCAGCTTATTAGTACATAGACTTAACTTCTAGTTCTGAATTTGCTTACTTTTCTTTTTTTACATGCTGAATGGCAGCTCTTTTATGGGTTATAGTTTAATCTTTATTGCAACAATTTTTAATCCATAAAATGACTCTTCAACTCTGATCCTTTTTTTGCATTCCCCTCTGTCAAGTTAATATTTATTATTGGCTTTTTTTGGCTATGTTGTCTTAACCAGATAGTCACTATGGTAGCTTAATAATTTTTCTCAGCTTTTTTGACTACTAAACTCCAAACAGGAATGGGCTTTCAGTGTACAGGCCAGAGTCAACAAGGACAAAGAAAAGCATTCCCCCACCACATGCATATATACATTAGTGCCAATATTCTCATAAAATGACATGCACTAAGTCAGCACAGAAAAATGCCTACTGTCTCCTGATCTGCGGGCAGGAGGGCATCTATGCCTTATGGCAGATTATAAAAGCCTGTGCACTTGACTTAAAAATATGCCCCTCTGCATAGCAGCAGCTGTACAAGTGTGGGGAGCAGTTCTCTGTCCTCAGCTGCAACCTCTGACTTCAGGAAGCTCTGCTGCTAGGTCTTTGAGGGTTTTTTTTGTCTTTTTTTTTTTTTTCTTCACAGTGGGTCCTAGGGAAGGAAGGATTGCTGTGCTGGATTAGTGAGGCCTTGGGGCTAGAAGCCTGACCAGAAGTTGAACTCGATGGAATTTGGGGAACTGATGGAAGATGTCATAGAGGTGACTACACCCATTCATCAGCTCTAGCTTATATAAATGCCTTGTTGTAACTTATTTTGGCCACATTCACAGGCATAATAAGTTTGTTATTTAGAACTGTAGTTGCCTACCTACGTTCGTTTTAATCAAACTGGTGCCATACCTTTAACTAATGACATTTCAATGTGTTTCACTGCAGGCCATGAGTGGTAGCTTAGGCCCTAGAAAAGTGTACTGAGGGTACTATATTTCAGGTAGGTTGTTTTGTCACAGGGACACAAAACAATCAGTTTCATTTAATTTAAGATAAGAAAACGTAAGGGTAGACCCATGAAGAGCATTTTGGTGCAGAACTCCCATGGGAAGAGTAATCAGTTTGGTGCCTACCTTCTCGTTATGCCTTCAGAGGCCTTCAGCACATTTTACTTGTTTTCTGATTTCTTATGTTTGGCACTGAAGTATATGAAAGCCCAGCAAGTAAAAGAATGCTGAATTTCAGAAAGCAAGGAGTGGAATGGGCTAATAAAGTTCCAGAACAAAGTTTCCCTTTCAGACCATGGAGCAGATGGTGGCACCTGTGGCAATAGATTTCCTTTTCTTCCCTTCCTGTCACTGTTATCTGAAGAGCTGGTGAGGAAATTTTGCATCTGGGATGGTAGTTTGCCAAGAACTTCAGCAAAGCTATGATAATGTTATTTGTTAAGGGGATTGCAAATTATTCCAACTGCAGTAATAACTGTTCTTCTGTTTTACTTCCAGGTGTTCAGTTTACAGATTGTTGAAGATTTCTTTAAAGTTCTTTCTTCTTTTTCCAGAATCCTTAGAAAATTAAGTACGTTGCTAAGATACTTCAGATGGGTAGCTAATCACAAGTGAAAACCCCATGTCCTTCAGTAAAGAGAAAGCATTATTGCTTCCTCTGACTCCTCTGAGCAAAAAAGTTGAAGGTATTTTTAGGCATGGGTTTTTGCAAGGAGAGGGAGATGCAGGTGGAAGAGATAGTTTGCATGTTGCTGAAGACTGTAGTTTGTAGAGCTCTGTGATGTTGCTCTGCAGAGCAGTGAGCTGTGAAAGCCCTCCCTGCCAGCAGGACAGCAGCTAGCAGCTCAGGGTAGGTTAGCAGTGCAAGAGAAGCTGGTCCTGTCAGATGGCTTGAATAAAATGAGAGCTTGCTGTTGTTCCCCCTTTTCCCTGTTTTCCTCACCCACTGAGTTTTGCTCCAACTTCACTCAGAATTTTTCCTTCTGAGACAATCAGAAATATCCTGTGTGAAAACTGAAGGGACAGACTCACTCATGTCTGTTATTCACTACAGGTGAAATCCAATTCTGGCTCCACAGGGCAAGGTAAAGTAGAGCTTGCCTCCTGCTCAGATGTATTCCTGATGTATACAGGATGTATATCACACCCGTATTTTCAGATGTAATAACTGGAGGAATGTTCTCTCTTTAGAGTGGAGTATAACAAATACTGTAAGAAAAAATTTATAATAAAGAAAATGGTGGAACCTTCTTTGCTAATGTAACTGTAAAATCACATCATTAAAACCCCTCTAAGCCAGAAAAATGGCAGTAACAGTTCTCTGCAGCAACATTTGTTGCTGCTCATTTCCACCCTACCCTTTGCTTATGTCCCTTCGCACCAAGACAGAGGGTAACACTGTTGTGTTTGACTGTGTCAAGGCTGTAGAATGCAACAATGAACTTGTTCTGCTCACAGCCTGAGCTGGGCTAAAGCTGCATAGCCTTGTCAGCAGGGTGCTTTGCTGAAACAATCTCAGCACGTTATATCAGCTGGACTTTATTATTCATAGCCAAAGGGCTTTCCAGTGGGACTGGATTTGTACTTCAGTGACTGGCAACAGGGCTAAAGTGCACAGTCCTGTCTTTTTTTGCCTCTACAAAATACTGCTGAGACACAGACTTAATTAATTATCTGTCTACAAAACAACCCACTCTCACAGATTTCTTTTTGCAGATTAAATGTCTGCAAGCAGCTACCTATGGCAAGTGACTCCAGGCAGAGCAGGAGAGACCACAGAACAGGAAGAGATGGCACAGTTTTAGGATCTTTCTGGTAGGATAGGAAAGAAGGAATCAGGAGTGTGATAAAACTGGAACAGATGAAGAGTAAAGATTTACCTGCTGGGATGAAGAGGGAGCACACAGTTGGCTGTGAAAGGGAAAGGTGTGGAAGGTGGGCACTGAAGAGAGCAGAGAGTGGTGTTCGTTGCTGAAAATCAATGAGTTGTGGGAAAAGTAGAGCATTCAAGAACCTCAAGGAGAATGAAAAGTGACACTGTGAACAAGAGAAAAGGAGACCTGGGACTGACCTTTGAAGACCACCTTTGCTAGTCCATGTTCATCCTACCTGTGCAGATTTTCTTTGCTTGCCAAGGATCTGTTGAATATATCTAGCCTCTCTGTGAGGACAATGATCTGAGAAAACACACAGGGAACTGAAAGGTGATACAGAAAAGAAAATAGAAAAGTGAAAGGGAGATGGTAAGGCAGGGCATGCAGATGTGAGGTGTTCAGGTGGGAAAAGACACTGGCAGTGATAGTATTTCATGAAAGTCACAGGTATCCCATGCCCCTGCTCCATCTCCCTGGCTTAAAGGACCAGGAATCAGTCCTGGCTGAACACTAGATAATGTTAGCAGTGGTGTTTCAGTTGGAGGAGAGCAAAAAGTCAGCAGTACTAAGTGGAGGTAGAGCCCCTCTGTAGAGAGACATAAAGGGAGATCTGCTTCAAAGGAGAGGCAGTGAGTCATCACTGGAGAGGCAAGGCATGGAACATTTCTATTTCCAGGTGCCCAAGAGATTTGAGGAGATAAACATTTCTTGCTGTCATTAAGCCTTTCTCCATCACACTGTGAGCAATGGCAGTGTGGGGACAGGTGGCCTTGTTTTGCTTCATGGCTGTTGCTGGGTGATTGTAGATTGTATGCCAAAATACAATGTTAAATTCCTGGGAATTGCTCAACTCAAGATAACAGCAGGAGTAGTGAGCAAAGTTGGTGAGATGATGGAAGTTAATCCTCAGACAAAAGTTCTTGGGGGAAAGTGGCCATCTGGGATTTTTCTCATCCATCCCACTCTCTTGCTAAGCCCTAGTTTCACTGCCTCCCCAAATGTGCTTATTCTGCTGGGCTGATGCCAAGTGGTACATGCAAAGGGGGCTAAAAAGAAACATATCAGGATGTTTCAGTAGAAAGTCAAGGAATGGGAAAGAAATTCCCAGCAGAAGGATGTTAACCAGGAATGAATAAAGTGGAACAAGTTTTAATTACTAATTATTTCTTTCCCTCATACACATTAGGGAATGGTGGGTTTGAAGGCAGGAAAAGACCTGGAAGAGAAAGGAAAAGAAAGATGTCTGTTCTGGTTCATGCTATACCAGTAGGAGGGTGACGAGGAGGGCTCAGCAGACCCCTGGAGGCCGATGGGCTGCAGAGAGTGTCACCCCAAGCCTTATTGCTTTCCAGCTGGCTCAGATTGCTGGTGTTTGCTATTCCTGTGATATCTCTGATTGCATCTGTCTGATGTACTAATGACAAGATGCTTCATTCACCACTCAAGAGAAGGATTAGAGCTCAAATTGACATTCCAGCTTGTCACTCACCAAGGAATTAAAATCTTCTTTGAATGTGAAATTTACTGACCCCATGGGAGAGCCTAAGACTAAGGAAATGATGCTTTAAACATGAGATCACTGAAATAAAATAAAGCATTAGCTGGAGAGTGTTCAGCTTTCCAAGCTGTGGCGGACAGCCACTAAACATTACACAGGCACTTTACCCATGCTTCAGCCAGATGATCACAAATACCCCAGCCATTTCCTCCGCTGAAGGAATAGCAGTGACCCCAAGAAACAGATAGTTTTTTTAAAGAGTTTGTGTGATCATTATGGAAGGGGCTTTGATCTGTATCTTTCCTAGTGTAGGAAATGATTCATTAATATTCTGGTTTATCACTGACAGCTAGCCATGTTCACAAGTCTGGGTCAGGGGCTGTGCAGCAAAACACTTCGAATTTCTTCTGAGCAGAAGACTGATGCTGATAGCGATGACTTACGTGAATTTATATGGATGTGCACAGATGGGAAGATCAGCTTCCTGTAGTGCAAGCCTATGATCTCTGCTAGCTCATCTGTGCTGTAAGGTTTTTCAGCAGGAGTGAGCTGGTACTGAACTAAATATGCACAATGGTAGAGAGCAGCAATACCTCAGGAAACTAGATGGTTGGGCAATGATACACAGTCACTTTGGGTGCTCTGTGTTCCTCCAGAAATTACTGGTGTCTGTGGTTTTAGAAAGTCTGAGGACACTGCATCGCTTGCCTCCCTGTGCCATCACTTCAAATTTTGAAAAAAATGTCTTTAGAATTGTCTGGGAAATAAAATCCTTTTAAAAATGAACAGTGGATTTGAGGTCTTGTTATTTGGTTGTTGGTTTCTTGGTTGATTGTGCTTGCTTTGGCTTTTTTTTTAATTCTAGGTCAAGCTTCTTTTCATATTACACATAATTTTATTGGAATAATTCAGAAATTATCTCCTTTGGAATACAAGTACAATTTGAGTAAAAATATGGTTCAAGTTGAAGCAATTCTGTTGTGGTTGGTGGAGTTAATGTGGATTGATGGAGTTACAAACTAGCAAGATATGATCAAGGTCAAAACCTCTTTCTTGGACAAGCTCCTTTCACCTCTGGAAGGATCCTTGCTAATGTCTCCACATGTTAAGTCTCCACAGTGGTTCTCTCCAGCTCTCTGAAGAGGGAGGACTCTCAGTCTCCCATGACTGAAGCCTGTTTTCATGTGATCACTGAAGCACATGAAATTTCTTTGGAAGACTTAAACTGTGTCTAAGCTTCCATAGGGATGTAGTGCAGCTGGGCATCCTATAGCTTATGTCATGCCTGCAGATCGTCCCTCAGAGGGCAGTTCCCTGCATGGGCTGGGCAAACTGAAAAATTGCAGAGCTCACAGCAGTAGACAGATCCTACAGCTCTTACAGGGCAGGATAGTATGAAGGTGAACTCAAGGTAGCAGGAACGAGGGTCTTGCTCAAATCAGCCACAGCTGTCATGCCTCCTTTTTTCTGTGGAGAAGAATCATGGTTGCAGGGATGTTGAAGCTGAAATCCCTACCCCCACCATGCATGTCCATCCAATAGCATTTCATTAAGTTAAGGATAATTTTCTGTCCCTTTTGATTCTGCCGGCATATCCGTACATCTGCCCACTATTCTTTTTTGTCCAAAATCCCCAGCCGCCCATGTTTCATGACTTAGTGTCATCCCATACCAGTGGTTGATCACTGGACCACAGTGGCAAGGAAAGCTCAGATTCTGGAAGGTTTCCAGTTCAGAAAAATGAAGTCTTGAAGGTCTTGGATGTAACAGATAATTTCTATGCAACTGGATTTCAAAGCGGCCACATGAATCTATTCAATAATGCAATTTTCCTTAGTTTAGTGTCACCCCCTAGTGTTATGTGGGTCCAGTTTTCACATACTGTATTTGTCCAGACCAGTCTTGATTTCTTACCTCTGCCCCTCAATAGTATCACCTTGCAAATGTAGCAACAGACACACCAGCAGCCGTGCTCCTGGAAAAGTGTCAGAAAAATTCAGCTGGAGATGTGAATTTGCCAAGAGGTCAGACTTTAAATGTTTATCCCAGGACATTAAGAAAGTTTTAAAACTCCTTTCTTGTAGGTTTTTCTGAAACACCTACATAGTGTTACATACAGACAGGGATACAGTTGCTTATTCTACCTTCCAGCAGAAGAGTGCGATGTTTGGTGGGGTTATTTTCACTCCTGATGCTGTATTTGCAGTAGATTGGTCAGAGACAACAGCTTAGCTTGAAGTAAGACCAGACAGATACTTTGAATGTTAATAAGTCACTGGAACTGCATGACATTTGCCTTAAAGTCCTGAAGGAATTAAAATGTGAAACTGTGAACTGCCAGCCAGGCTGTATAACCTGTCTGTCAATGTCACTGTGCCTGAGCCCTGACGTATTGCTGGTGTAACCCCTACACTATAAAAAATGACCGGTCAGTTTGACTTCCATCCACAGTAATAGAGAAGTGTCTACTATAAAGAGTAAGACTGATGAGTACATAAGTAACAGTCTGGTGAGCAAGAGTCGTGTGGCTTCTGTAAAGGGAAATCCTGCATCACTGCCTTGCTGGTTTCTGTGAGGGTCTCAATAAACACAGGAGAGGGAATCACAGAATCTCAGAATGAGTAAAGTTGGAATGGAGCACAGTGAGTCACCTGGTCCAACCTCCCTGCTCATGCAGGGTCATTCTAAAGCACAATGTACAGAATTGCATCCAGAGGGTTCTTGGGTATCTCCAGTGAGGGAGACTCCATAAGGATCCAGGAGACATAATACATTTGGACTTGCAAAAAGCCATTGACAGATTCATCACCGTAAGTTCTAAGGGAACTAAGTTACTAAAGGGTTGGAGAAAGGTCCTTTTGTGGAATGAAAGCTGGGTAAAGGACAAGAAGTAAAAGGTAGGGAGCAGAGCACACTTCTCAGGGTGGAGATGAATAAGGAGGGGAGGGGAGGGCTGTTCCCGCGGCTGACCTCCCTTTTGGTAAAGAAATGCTTCTTAATGCCCAGTGCAAACCTCCCCTGGAGCACATTCCCAGGTGTCCTGTCACTGGATCCCATGGAAAAGGAGTCATCCCCTCCCTCTCCACTTCCCCTCTGGAAGCTGGAGAGAGCAGTGAGGTTCCCCTCAAAGCATAACCCATGGATTGCTCCTGGCACTAGTTTTATTCAGCATCTTCATGGATGACCTAGAGAAGTGACTGAAGTATGAAATCTCCAAGTTTGAGGATGATAGTGACTTAACTTGGATGGTCAAATACTGTTTGGGTAGCAAGGAACTTCAGATGGATCTCCTGCAACTTAGCAGTTGGGCAGAAAGGTGTCATAGGAGCTTCAACATACATACATATAAGGTAATACATTTTGGGAAAACAAACAAGTGCGCTCCTACATGATGCTGAACTCAGCAGCTGAAGATCTGGAAGAAGATCCTGGACTTGTAATTTATTACCTTATAAATGGACTTATGCAGCAGCCAAAGTAAATGTGGGGCATCACTGGCAAAAGTAAGTAGAGTTAGACAGAGGATATCATTTTAGCACTATATCAAGCCTCCATGCATCCTGATCTTGAGCAGTGGGGGCTGTTCTGATCTCCATATTTCAAAAAAGACACAGTGGAGTTAGAGTAAGTTCAGGGAAGGGTAACTACAGTAGCCAAAGGGATGGAATAGCTGATTTATGAGGAACTACAGAAAAAGTTCTTCAGTTTGAAGACAGGAAGGCTGAGACTTTATGAAATATTGAAGGTGGTTGAATAAGATGAACAGAGTTATGTGTATCACCAAAATGTGCAACATGATGTTAAGAGCTTCCCTCAGTTTTAAAATTGTTTTCTAAAGGACTGACTCTCTGCCCAGTCCTCTGATATCATCCCACAGACAGAGGACACCTTCATAGGTGGCACTTTATGAGAAAGGACAAATAATCTGAGATGCTATTGCTTAGGGCTGGTGTTCCCTCCTTTTCTGGAAACCCTCTATCCTGTGAGGTCTCTGTTCCACCCATAAGGCAAACTCCCTCCCACGTTACCTGTTTGACCCATCTGAAAGCTGTCACCCTGACAGAGGGAGACTGGAAAGGTAACAAGTGAGCCAGGCCAGGCAATCACACACCAGGTATTTAAATAGCAGGTATGGGGTTCTTCTGCGAGAAGTGGTTGCAGAGCAGGGCCATGGAACTTAGTGACTTATTCACTTTGCTGAAGGAGTGCTGCAGCACACTTGTGCCATCACAGCATTTCATTAGTGGAATGAATGAAAACATCTTAAACAGATCAAAAAACCCCACCCTTTAATGTTGTATCCTGGCTGTGATATGGTCCAGTGGTAAATTCCTTGTGGAAGGTATAAGAGCAAGGAAGAATGTAGCAAAGAAACCATTCTGGGTGAGGAAGCCTTCTGTTTGTTTTGGACATGCTTCTAGTTCTTTTGTCTTACCTTCTGAAGAGAGAGTGAGCAGTAATTTATTTTCAACTAGTTTATTCCCCTCAAGGTTTTATCATATTTTAGCTATTACAACTTCTCTCCTCTGTCAGCTGTTCTTTAGAGAAGAAGGCAGTGTTGCAGGCAGCCAGAAGCCCATGTGACTGGATGTCTTTCACATAAAATCAGACAAAACATTTTCCTTTGCTGAGGCAGCCCTGGGGACACCCTGAGGACTTCTCCCTCCCTCACAATACTGTGGAGAGCCCCAGAAAAGATCCATGCGATGCCTTGACACTGGGTACAGTGTCCCAGCAGCAGTGGTCTGTAGGGGCTGGTTGGTGGAAGATGTTTTGCAGGTTACTGGCCTGCTGGCCTGTGAAGATGAAGCTGTAGAATTGAGGTGAGGTGGCACAGGAGGGAGCAGCCTTCCTCGGGGACTTGGACCATCCTTTGACTTCCAGACCATTGCTAGAGGCAGACAAGAAGAGGCTGAAAAATTGAAAGGTAGGCAGGAGTCATCATTTTGCCTCACCCTAAGGGCACTGATAGATCTTGATGGCCCTGGTCATCTTGTCCTGGGTCTCTATGTGCAACCTTTGCCCATGACAGCGCCGGGCTTTTAGTCCCTGCCTGAGCTGTGTTGTGGTTTGTCTCTATCACTTCCACAGTTATGCCTGGTCATAGACACTGTTTTCTGGACCCAGGCACATGGACAGGCTTCCTGGCTTGACCTCATACCTGCCTGGCAATCACTGCACTGTGACTGACACTGATCTGCAAACCAGCTTTCAGCTGGACCTTGAATCTCCTTAGCTGCCACAGCCTCATGTGATGACATGGACTCTCAGTTGACCTGAGTCCATGCCTGGGCCTACCTGCTGTCACCTTGTGCAAAACCATGGAACAAGACAGCTGGAGAGACCTTTTCCTGCCAACCTTGTTTACTCCTTTGTCTCCTGGATCACTGTTGCTTAGGAGCAGCTGGCCCATATCTCTGCCCTGAGAGAAGAAAGCTTTCTCAGCAAGACATTTTCTTCCTTCCCTACCATCCAAGTCCCATTCTTTTTCTCCAAGTCCAGCCTTTTTACCTGCAAGAACTCACCATGACTCTTCACTTCCAGTATCTGTCTCCAAGACATTCAGAGCCCTAGCCAGTTAAGCCTCCTGCAATGACATCATCTCATCAGGCTAGAGTGGGAGCTGCAAGCTGAGTTGCCTCCTGAATGATCCCTAGCTGTACCTGTGGTGACAAATAAGTCATTAAGTTTCAGGGATAAGACTGATGTGCACCCTGGTTACTGGATATTGGATATTTTTGTAAGCCCTGGGGGACAAGCTGGGAAAGATCACACCAAAATGTTAAAAATACAAGTATTGTGAATCCCTGTCCCTGTGCTGAGGTGGAAGGACAGTGCCCCAGCATTGCTCTGAGGCACTGGGATCAGTGCTGATGGATTCCATTGGATTAGCACTGCCTCTTGCAATCATTCTGCACCCCATGCGCCTAACAGCAATGTAAAGGGTTGAAGTGGGACTGAGCACAGTGTTTTGAAGCAGATATGGTGGTCGGTGGGTGACCAGGGGTTTCAGGTGTGAGGGGACTTGCCAAAGATGGGAAACATGGTTGAGAAGCAGTTCTGGGAAGCAGTGCCTGGGCTCAGCATGACTGTTTTGTTAGCTGGAAAGTGAGGTGGGACATTGTACGGCACTGTCAGGAAGGCGGCCAGCAGATTCCTCAGTGATGGGATAGCGCTGAATGACCTCAGAGCACAAATGGTCTGTGCAGCTGGTGGACTCTGTGCTGAGCAGAGCTCAGGGCCCTAGCTCACTTCCCACGAGGCAGCCCATACCTTGTAGTAGCCTGCAGATTGTCTTGCCTGCCTCCCTGCTGAGGCTGGAGGGGAGGAAAGTGTTGGCAGCTGACAGAATTATTAACAGAAGAAGTAGGAAGGCAATGGGGAAAGTCAGCGTGATTCCTATCCCAGCATCGGGCATAACACTGGTTCTGAACAAGGCTGGGCAAAATTTAATGCTGGAAATGAAGGGATAGTGACTGCTTTGAAAAGCTGCTATCAGTGACATGCTGGGTAAATGCTTATGGTAAGTTTGAAAACATATAGACAAACTGAATATTGCCATAGACTAAATATTAAAAGAGCAGTGCCATTTTAGGTCCCAGTAAAGGAGCTTCATGCTCATATTTCAGCAGCTTTCTCTCACACTTACCCTTGCTGTTAAGTCTCTGTTGGGGTCAAATGGTATTAAATCTTCTATCTCCTATCACTCTAGATGCTGTTGGTACCTCTGACAGTACAGAACGGGAACTAAAGAGCCATGTGGGTCCTCAGCCAACTCCTGTGGAAATCACCAGAGTCATTAGGCAGGGATACTGTGAAAAGGGTTCACTCTAAGGCCAACACTTGAGAAACTGTGCGTCCTGCTGAAAGTGAGGTGGAACAGCCAGTTCTGTTAATCGCTCTTACAGTACTTGCTGGAGTCTGGTGGATTTCTCTTTGAAGGGGCAGTGTTTGATTTGCAACCATACATCTGTCATCATCTGACTTTTGAGCACTCATTAATAGGAGATCAACCCTGATACTTCAGAATTGTGTATGGTGTGTACTTGAAGAACTGCTGCTATTCTAATGGGAGTGAACTGGGCTGGTGTGTGTATGCCAAGGAAGAGGAATAAGGAAAGAGGAGGAAGAACTAAAGGGAGAATCTTTCTTGACAAGGTCCCTTCACTGTAGCTACTTTAGCCCAGCTGTTCCTCATACAGTTGTCTCTGCTGTGACTTTGTGACACTGGATGCCCTGTCTAGCTCTTGGAAATCATAGAATCATAGAATGGATTAGGTTGGAAAAGACCTCCGAGATCATCAAGTCCAACCCTTGGTCCAACTCCAGTCCATTTACCAGATCATGGCACTCAGTGCCACGTCCAATCTGCATTTAAAAATCTCCAGGGATGGTGAATCCACCACCTCTCTGGGCAGCCCATTCCAATGCCTGATTATTCTCTCTGAAAAGAATTTTTTTCTGCTCTCCAACTTAAATTTCCCCTGGCAGAGCTTGAGCCCGTGCCCCCTTGTCCTGTTGCTGAGTGCCTGGGAGAAGAGACCAATCCCCACCTGGCTAGAACTTCCCTTCAGGTAGTTATAGACAGTGATGAATGTTCACATTCTATTATTTTTCTGCGTGCTGCTGGTTCTCAGCCAAACTTAGAAGAGACAGGATATTCATCATGCTAAACCAGCAATAATTCAAAGCAGGAAAAGGATGCACTTTCATACGGTATTGTGACATATCATAGGCCATCCCTATGCCTGTGTGTGTCACAAAGCATAAACATGCATCTTCAATGAGTCTTTGCAGGAGACAAAAGTGAACAGAAGGGCTATTAATACCCACTTATAATTCCTCTGCTCTTCCACCTTTCCTCTTCTGTTCACCCCAATGGTTGGCTACAGAGTCTGCATGAAGGATGTGTACAGATCCTCAACTGACCTTGTCTTACTGCAAGATTTGTTGTTGATCTGCTTATGCCACTAAAGGCAAATTGATCTGTGTGGCTGGAGACAGTGTGCCATCACGTCCACAGCCTGAGACCAACTTTGCAAGAGACTAAGGCAATTTTGGTGACATCATATTTCCGTATTCTACCAGTGTTGACTTTGACCAATATCTTGGTTGCCAGCTGGAAAAAATGAGTGCAGCATGGGTGAGATAAGTGTAGGTATTCAATTACAGAGGCACAGAAATGCACCAATGCAGACTTCATTAATAGTGCAGCAGGCCCTATGAGCTCCAACAGCTGCCCTGTGTCCAGTGCTCAGGGAACAGAGAGCAGAGATTCTCACACACATGTGATATACAGTACGTGACATGTTCACTGTTCATGAGGAGTGCAGGACAAGCCCTGCAGATGTAGTGTCAGATGAATGACAGATTGGGTACAAACCCTCAGTGAAATTGCTACTCGGTGCACTGCAGGTAAGGCTGTGGAAGAGGTCCCAACCTCAACAGGAATGGTAAACAGGGAATCTGTCTCTTAAAAATTTAACTGGAAAATCAGGAAGACTACTGTATTTTGTTCCTAGATCTGGAAGCAGGTTTAAGATAGCGATTGGAGAGAAGGAGAGAGGGACTGGGAGTGTCAGGGAACCTGGGCTCCCTTCCCAGTATTGCCTTGTAACTGTAACTTAAAGCAAGTCCCCAGGGACACATCTCAGTTCCACTTCTGACTTGTGTCTCAAGCAGAGGCAACAGTCTCAAACTTCCTGTCCACCAGAAGACTAGATAATGCAGGGTCCTTGTTCCAGGAGAGCAGTGGTTAACACTATACCATTTATCCCAGCGCAGAGTTCTTGGATATTGGACAGGTTTCTTCTATACACTCACACCACACCCAGCTGTAAAGTTCCTTCTTGTAGTGTCTTTGCACACTGAAGGCCTTTCCCAATTCAAGAATGGGTATGAAGGGGCAGCCTTGAATGGCACAAGACCTTTAGGACACCAGCAACACAATCTGACTTCCCACCTCTTACTCAGAAGCACAGGGACAGCTGGGAGCCTGACTGTGCTATTCCTCTTGCCATCTGATTTGCAGACTCTGAGTGGCAGCAGGCTGGCTCTTGACAGGTCTGTGCTGTCAGTCCACTTTATCTCACCTTATTGCCCCTGTGTGGGGCAGAGCATTGAGTGACAAGTCCTTGGAATAATTACCCTCCCTTCAGAGATCAGACAAGAAGGCTCAGTCCTTATGAGTACTTATGTGTATGGGGGCAGCACCGCTCTCTTCTCCCTTCACCTCTCCCAGACTTCCTTGCAAATCTGCGCCCCCAGAGGGAGCACTACAGGCCCTTGTCCTCGGCCCTGGCTCTAAGGAACAGGAGGGCCAGTGCTGTGACCTATGTCACAGCTGGGTGCATTGCTGCTTCAGATACACAAACCGATCCGTTTCCTTGAGAGAGAAAAAGCAGTGCTCAAGAGCCAAGACCTAGGACCTTCATGGTGTCTATGCACCCAGAAGCTGCTTTCAACTCCATGCTCAAATGGAAGAAAGAGGACCTTGGCACAGTCTGAGGGAAGATACTGGGAATAGGTGAACAGCTTGCAAGTCATTATAGTAACCATTAATCATTTCGGCTTCATTACATTGCTCTGTAGTACTGGTGTGTGTAATGACCCTGACCCACCGGAGCCCATAAAAAGTTCTTGAACCAGTTACAGTTTGTGCCTGACGTCTGATGCTCACTCACAGGAGCACCTTTGGTGGCCAAGGCAAGCACTGGCAGTCCACAGTCATTCTGAGCCCTGCCATCAGGCACAGTCCCAGAGCAAGGAGCAGGCACCAGCCCAGGGAGCTGCTTTGCTCCCTCAGGTGTAACAAGAGCCCAAGCTGGAGCAAAGGACTGAACAGGGTGGGCCTGCCAAAGGGTCCCTGAGGGCTTTATGGTGGTATGGCTAGAGCAGAAGCAACTCTATAGAGAGGGTAGATGGATAGCCCTCTTCCTCCTCCCCCTTCCCCCTCTTTTCTTCCCTCTGAGAGGTCACCTTCAGCAGGGAGGCAGCGTGTCCCCAGGCCCAGGGACATGGGTTAGGGGCGGAGCGTCACGCCGAGCCCTGTCCCGCCTGGCAGCCCCTCCGGCTGCTCGGCGCAGACCGAGCCCAGCCCGCAGGCTGCAGCCCGAGGGAGAGGCAGTGCACGGCTGGCTGGCTGGTTGTCCTGCGCTGCTGGAGAAGGTGAGAGGCTTAGGACAGACGGGAAAGGAGTGCGGGAAGACAAGTTACAGCTGTGGCAGGATGAAGCAGGCTGGAAAGCCATGTAAAAGGGCACCCATCCTTCCCAAACTGGTTTTGGAGGTTTGGGCGTAGCATGCCGGCACAGTGAGGAGTGCACCCATTTCCCACCTCGGGTTGATGGTGAGCTCGTTGGTGCCTTTACCCCGAAAGGTTGCTTTGGGTCTTCTTGGGTGCGGTGGGATGGTGCTGCAGTACTGGCTGGTTGGTTGGGAGCAGGGTGTGATGTGGCTTGGTCCCAGTGAGATTGCTGCTGATTTCTGCCCGGGGAGGCGGCCGTGTGGAGGTTGTGGTGTGCTGCTTGCGGGGCAGAGGCTTACGGGGCTCTCCGGGGAGGCTGCTGGGTGTTTGTGCCCTAGGAGAGCAGTTCGGGGTTCTGCTACGGGGACAGTCGTGCAGTTCTCCGCAGTGAGATTATGCACTAGCCTGCTGACAAGTTTTAGAAAGAAGCTCATAAATCTACCAGCAGTAAGGCCAGAAGCAAACTCTGAAATAATATTTTCTGCTTCCTTGCTGTGTTAAACGTGGTTTGCACTAGAGTGGACTTTTTAGGGGGAGAAAAAAAGTGTAATTCTTTAGCTAAAAGTTCCAGAGATGAAAGGATATTATTCTACCCTGTTGGATGAGATTTCTAGGGGTAAATATCCTTCACAAAATCTGCACTACCACTGAGGTCTGAAATGGCCTCACATCAGCTTCATCTATTGGTTTTATTGTAATGTTTTTATCTAATTGAGAGAGCTCTTTTTAGTGAAATTCTAATACCCAGAGAGCTACGTACAGTTGATAGAGGAACTTTTTCACTCTCTGTTTGATAAGCTATAAAGATTGTTCCCCTGGAAGTTTCCCAGTAATTTTCAGCCCTGTTGTCATTCCTACGGTTCTTCTCTGGTCCTTTTTCTGTCAAATGGGGGACACCAGCGCTAGCTTGCTGAACTATGGGCTTGCTGATATTATTAAAACCATCCAGTGGCTAGTTCTGGTGACCTATCAGCTGCCTCCAGAAGAGTCCAGGAAATTTAGCCAGGCTTTCTTCATGTCGGTATATTTTTAACATTTCAAGAAGCATCATTAAAAAATTAGATAAAGAAGAGTACAAAGCAGAGAAAATGGAGAAAAAAAATTTATAATAAAATTACAAATTTCAGTGGTGTGTAATATTCCCAGTTGTAGTGCAGAAGCTGTTAGCGGGTGCCAGCTTTTCAGAAATACAGCTTTCCTAACTCAGCTGATTATCAGAGATTAAATTTCAGACTGTCTCATGGCATCTGTATGCAGGAACCTCTGCAGAAACTGGAGTTCACTGTAAGAGGCACATAGTCTCAGAACAGGTTTCTTCTTTTGTTACAATCTATCTTAGCCTATGTAGAGCTTAACAGCTGTATCTATTTTTTTGTTTGTTTGTTTACAGTGAAGCTTACTTTCTTAATTTAGCACCTAGGAAATGATAGTTTGCCTCTCACTGCAGATGTTTCCTGCATCTTATGCTTTTTGGGCATTCTCTTAAGCAAAAGTAGAATCTGCAACATCAGTAACCCTTGTACTGTTTTCCTCTCAGACTTGAATCTCTGTCATTAAGATGTTTACCTATATCACTATAGATTATTGTAGATTATTTCTAGTTAAATTCTGTATCATCTAATGTCTTAAGGCCTGGAAAGGAAGTGAGGCTATACCAGATCTACATTTCTGGATTTACATAGCACCCACTAAGCAGCATGAAGAACCTAGATGTGTCTGATTAATAGGACTTCTTTTTTTTTGGCTTTTTTTTTCCTTTTTTTTTTCTTCTGCTACCCACCCAATGCCAGACTAAAATCCTTACTTCTCTGGTCATTTGAAACACTTTTATATGTGTGTATGTGTATGCACTAGTTTTATCAATCAATGCATTGTCTACCCAAACCCTTTTTGTGCCATTTGCAAACATTTTCTGGAAGATTGCAGTGTTTTCTTCTAGATCATTGACAAAAGTAAAAGTATTATAACAGAGTCAGGATTTAAGAAAATTATTTGGGTAGGGAGAGAACACCAATAGAATATGACATTTTCCCCTATAGAGGCTTTATTTTTTAAATTATTTAAAAACATGTGGCTCATTGATTTTGGCCAATGCCAGGATGAATTTGTACAAATAACTTTCAGGAAACAACCAGTGAATGGAATGTTTCTGGCAGGTGCTGTATGAACCCATACCAGCATGAGAACTGCTTCAAAAACTCCCCACCAACAATTTAGAGGTTGGTGGGAAGTACCTACAGGTGGGGTCCTTACTAGCCCCAAGCAGAAATGGTTGTGGTGGTTTCATACCAACTAAGACACTGAATTACTTGGTACACTAAGTCCATTTGAGCAGAATGTGCTTTATTAAAGGTCATACAGAAATATTCAGGTAGAAACAAGGTAGGCAACAACCATAAAGTGACATGAAGAAGAAGGTTTTTTTTCTCCCAATGCCACCCACTGACTTGGAAAAACTCTGGAGTCATAATAGATGTATAAGGTAGTGCAGCTTGTGTGGTGTTCCTGCAGAAAGAGTTCTCAAGGCCACAGCATGAGGCAGAGGGTAGTTCTAGCTGAATGTGTGACAGGAGGCATTCCCCCTCAGACAGTCAGTGTTTTAACATGGTAGGGGATGGAGGGCATCAAAAATAGTGAGGCATTAGAAAAGAGCCATAAAGTAGATCTGAGATCTGGATAATTTTGCTGAACAATCCAAGTGTTTGGTTTGACAATTAGACAGAAGGTTATTTGAAGGCATTGAACCACTAAGAAGACATAAAGGTGTCTTGATCATAGAGTATAGCAATGTTTATTCTCAATTCAAAATGTGACCACATTTTCTGGAAGCCTCATATCTGTTTTTAAACTAACTGATATGGGCACTGCAAAAACACAGGGTACCATATGGTTTGTGAAGCTTAAGTAAAGTGTTGGTTGAATATATAACCTGAATTTCATTATGTACCCTAACAGTTTTACTCAATGTAATTGATTGAAAATACATCCTCATAGGTAGCCATACCTCTGATCACAGTGCAAGTAAACTCTGCAAGAGTACAGAGAAATTTAATAGGTATTAAACCCCTCTTTTTTCTATCTGAGAAACTTCAGCTGTGGGTTGGTAAATTCAGATTAGGGTATCTTGTAAATATGTAAGAGCAAGAATGTTCACACTGGCATTTATAATTGGTGAATTATCTTTGGATCAAGCCTGAATGACTTTTTGTAAGAGATACCCCAAATGCTGTTTGTTGTTTGGGTTGGGTTAAAGTTCTGTAGAAGGTCACATGAGAAAGTGGACCCTACATGCCACATGCTCAAGGCCATTTTTAATAGAGCATCTTTGATATGAGAGGCTAAAACAGCTGAAACTCTTCAGCTTGAACAAGAGAATGCTCAGAGGGGATCTTATCTTTATATATAAATACCTGAGGAGAGGAAATGAAGAAAAGAGAGCCAGACTCTTCCTAGTAGTGATTACTGACAGGAGTATCTGTGGAGATATTGAAGACCTGGCTGAACACCTTCCTAGGCAACCTACTTCAGCTGCTGATGTTTGAGCAGGAAAATTGGATTAAAAGATCTCAAGAGGTCCCCTCCAGCCTAAACACCTGTGATTCTGTCATCATAGCACTGTGACATGTATGCAGTGTTTTTCTGCACTTGAGTATATTAATAATTTTGGTTGAAGAACCAGAAACATTACCCAAACTAGGATACTGTATCTCCACAGGCTAGCTTCTCCTCAGCTTCTCAGATAGTTCAGAAACATCCCATGATGGTGTAAAGGGTATAAGTGTTTTTGCTGCTGTAATTAGAGATTCTTTTGAGCAATTAGGGCTTCTCACAGTCAGCAGCCTGGAAACAGGACCTCCAGCAAGGATGAAGCACAGAAAGGATCGGGGAGGAAAGAACAGTTTTGAATAGGGCTCTGCCTGCTGCCTTCAATACAGCAGAGCCAAATGAGGAGTGCGTCTTGGCCAGAGCCCTGGTGAACCTCCTCCTCAGTGTCTGTCACTCTGCAAAGGGCAAATGGCACTTCAGAAGGTATCAGAGGTAGGTGCAGAGCACCCAGGCACATTCTGCTCAGTTGCAGCTCAAATTTGGCCCTCACTTATCTTCCTAGCTAATGGCAGTGGCATCTCAGAGAAAGACCTGACAGCTTTGGCTATTTTCTGAAGTATGGACTGTGTCTTGTAATTAATGTCTTCAAGGCAGCCAGGACCAAAGTCTGCAAACTGTTAGGGAGTGACTGCAGCTGGGGCTCCATTGATATGGAGCCCTGATCAGACATGCAGGTCACGGGCCCTCAAGAAACTCTACCCATATCCTTTGGCTGATCTGTTTTTCCAAACTGGCTGTTTCACTTTAATGCTCTACTCTGTACCCAGACAATTTGCCCTGCCATGCCAGAGGGGCCAGGAATGGATCTGTGTCACCTATATTGCAGTTGACTTGACTTGGTGGAAGGACATGGGGAGTTTTTGGTTGTTTTTTGTTGTTTTTTTTTTAATGTTAAAAGCTTGTGAACTGAAATGTTTTGACTCCAGAGCTGAAGTGAGAACCAAGAATATAAAGAAAAGCATATCCTCCCATTCACAAAAGCAAATTTTCACATAGTAAATAGGAGAGAATTAATGAATCATATGAAATTGATGAATCATGTTATACATAATTCAGTGGAAATAAACCCATAATAATTGATAGATATTTGAAAAGTATATAACTATTGAAGAATACTTTAAGTGGATGCAGGAAGAAGATTCTAACCTTTGGAGAAGATAACACTAACAGGTGGCCAGCATGCAAGGGGAGAAATTTTATCTAACTCAAGTTTGAGAAGTTATCTGAGAAGCTCATGAACCATTTGCTGACAAGAACTTGTGTATGACCATGAATTTGATATAGGAGGAACACTGTGTCACAGAAAGTATCTTTGGTGGGTTTTTTCACAATTATAAATCTAATGTGTTCTGCACGTGACAAAGCAGACATCTCTCCTGTTGTTCCACCCCCTATTTAATGTGGCTTTAGCCTATCTAATGTCAAAGGAAGGTCTGTGCCTTTCCCAGGTCTATCACATTTTAAGTTTTTTCTCTATATCCCACCTAAATTTTTCTCTATGTAACACCTAAATGTGGAAATGCTGGTTTGGAAATGTTGTTAGCAGAGTGGGTCCACTTGCAGGTTCTATGATGCCCTTGCTGTGTGCAATTTCACAAGCCATGTTGGCTGGGAAGCAAACAGGAGGACATCAAAGCAAAATCTCTAAAATATTTTCCAGACTGTCTTTCCCTGTGAGTTCTGCCCAGCCTTCATCCCCTCCCATGCAAACACTTGTTCATTGTTGTACTCCCTACAGACTGTGCTGACTTGGACTGCTATTGGCTCCCACACCAAACCAAAGCCTTTGCAGAAAAGTAGGGCCAATTACTGGGTACTTCTGAATTGGATAAGACTTAGTAATGCAGTCCAGGACAGAAGGGAAGGGAAAATAAGGGGAACTTTTCCACAAGTAGTCCCAGTCTCCTATGCAAATCTAGCCCTTTTCTAGGTTTAAATAATTCTTTTTCTAAATTTCTTTATTCTTAAAAATTACTGGATTTAGCAGCATGGGGGCTCCTCAGCAGAAAAGAGGTGTGGACATGTTGGAACAAATCCAGTGTGTGAAGACAGCTAAGATATTGGAGCATCTTTCATAGGAGGAGAGGCTTAGAGAGGAGAACACTTGAGGGGATCATCTTATCGAAGTGTGTGAATACCTGCAAAAATACACAGCCAGATGTATCACAGTGTCAGGTGATACTGAGTGACAAGACAAGAGGCAGTGGGCCTGAAACAGAATTTCTATTTAAGCATAAGAAAAATCGTTTTTACCATAAAGGTAAAAACCAGGTTAGTCGTAGCAGTTGTGGAGTCTCCATCCTTGTAGATATTTAAAACTGGAGTGGACACAGTCCTGGGCAAGCTGCTCTAGTTTATTGTTCTCTGAGCAGGAGTTTGCACTAGATGATCTCCAGAAGTACCTTCTGTTTTTGACCATCCTGTGATTCTCATTCTGTGACCTTGCTTGAAAGCCAGGACGGACTTCCAGACCCTATGTGTCTGTGTTCAGAGGTCAGGGAGGCAGACAGGGAGAGAGGGCTGCCTTGTAGCTGGCTAAGGGTACTGAAAAAGTGTTTTTCTGAAATGGGTCTGAAGCAGCTGGCTATAGCTCAAAATGCCATTGATGTCCAAGCTTACTTCCTACCTAAGTTTCTTGGCTACACAGATGAGTGACTTTTGGTCAGAAATGTCAGCAGGCATGTGAGGTACCGAGCTTCCTTTGGCTTCCTTGGAGCACTCTGCTTCTGACTAATGATCCCTTTTTTGTCATATGCACGCTGTGCCTCTGCCTAAGAGGCAGGTCTGTCTCTGCTGCTGCCTCAAGGACTCTCTTCACTAAGCAGTAGGTGTGAGTGAGTGGAGACACAAGGTCTTGCTGCAGTAGGCTAAGCTGAGCAAGAGGGTTGACTGGGTCATGCTTGATAATCTGGGACTCTGTTTTGCCTTTTAACTAACATTAGGCAAAAGAATTAGAGGGCTGAAAGAGCTTCCCTTCAATACAGGGACCTTTCACATGATGAGGGTCTTTGCCCAGAGGTGTGCTGTACAAAAGTACGAGTTCAACTCCAGCACAGCTGCAGGAGTGCTCAGGCTCCAAGAGGCAGAGTATCCCCTGCCATGGCATGGTTTGTGTCGCATGTCCAATCTGGCTTTCTCTGTGCATGTTGTGATGTTCCTGACTCTGGCTGTGGTGTTTCTGCAGCACTCAGCAATGGCCGAGAGCTCAGCTGCGACTGCAGCAGTGTCAGGGACAGCGGCACCAACCATGCTGCATGAGCTGCTGGAGATCACCGCTCAGAGCCTGGTGCGCACCGAGGTGGCTGAGCACTATGAGGTTATTCGGGAGCTGGGCAGGGGCAAGTATGGCCACGTGATGCTAGTGACCCACAGGCAGAGAGGTAAGGAACTGACTGCACCCTGTGAACAGCTGTGCCTTGTCTCCACTCATGAGGGTGCTGGTTAGGCTGGTGACTTCTTGGGGCCAGGCTCCAGACATGGCAGAGGGGATCCCCAGGGAGACCAGCAGGACAGGGACATCCCCAGCTGGGACCCATCTCATTACACCCAGCAGGTGATGCCATGAGGAAGTCCAGAATATCAGGCAAGGTTGTAATGATGAGGCAGGCCCAAGATCAAGATGGGAAGTCAATGCACAAGTCAGGATCTATAGTGTTCACAGCTGGACACCAGCATGGATGTGATACAGCTGGAAACCAGCAGTCCCACCACAGAGCTCAGGCAGGGAGTGAAGCTTGAGCTGAAGTGCCCTAAGGCCCATGGACAGAGGATGTGAAGGAAGGTCCTGGGCTGGCCGTATGGGTGTCCACAGGGCCCTAACCCTGCTCTTCCCCAGTAGTCCGAGCTCAGACTGATGGGCTTATGTATCCTGAATGTTCCTTGCTCTGCCCAGTGCTCCTGTGCATGCCCTGACTGGCTCAAAACCAGTGGCAGGGCTGCTCCCAGACATGGTATACACAGGGTGTATTCACAGAGAGCTTTGGATCAGAGACCTTCCTGTGGCTATGAGTGCTCAGACCCATGACTGCTCAGTGGCCTCTCTGTCTTGTCTTGTTGTGAGTGATTTTCAGAGGAGTCTAATGCACTTTCCCAATCCCCAGGGACTCTTATGGCTCTCAAGCTGCTACCCAAAGCCAGTACCAAGCTGCACACCTTCCTCTATGAGTATTGTGTGGCACTCTCCCTTGCCACCCACCCTGCCATCATCGGCATGTTTGGAATTGCCATTGAGTCCAGCCAGTACTATGGCTTCCTCTATGAACCAGCACTGCACAAGGACCTCATTTCTATCATCAAGCCCCGCGTGAGTGTTGCTACAAGACTGTGGGGACTGGCACTGTGGCATTTGGACACTCTGCTGGCTGGCTGGGTCAGAGGAAGGGGAATAAAGGCGGTGGGCTGTGGGTCTCTCTGGGGTCTGCAGCATTGCAGCAGCCTTGGGCTTGCAAGATGAAAACTGTAAAGGTCTTTCCCAGTGCAGAGCATGCTGGTGAACACCCAGCTGGCAGGGCTGCCAAGGTGCCTGGTGTGTGCCATACCGCCTGTGTCTCTCCCTGTGCAGGATGGGATCCCTGAGCCGGCTGCAAAACAGTGTGCCAAGCAGCTCGTGAGTGCGCTGGAGTTCATCCACAGCCGGGGTCTCGTGTACCGTGACATCAAGCCTGAAAACGTGCTGCTCTTCGACCCTGACTGTCGGCTCATCAAACTGACTGACTTTGGCCTCACGCGGCCCAAGGGTACCAAGCTCAAGCTGGTGGCTGGGGTGATCCCTTACACCGCCCCTGAGCTGAGCAACACCACTGATGCCCAGGGGGTGCCCATTGACACCAGCATGGATGCCTGGGCCTTCGGTGTGCTGCTTTTCTGCCTGCTGACCGGCTACTTCCCCTGGGAGCAGAGCCTGCCAGATGACCCTTTCTTTGAGGACTTCATGCTGTGGCAAGAGACAGGTCTGGAGAAGGACGTGCCCCGCCACTGGAAGCGCCTGACAGCCGAGGCTGCCCTGATGCTGCGGAGCCTGCTGGCACTAGATCCTGCCAAGCGTGGCCCTGTCAGTGGCGTGTTGCGCTACATTGACTGCCCTTGGAGGCTGGAGGATGGGCACAGTGGGGAGGCTGCTGTGAAGTCCTAGAACCTGCTCCTCATTGCAGAAGGAAAGGGGGGGGTCTCACCCTGCAAGGGCCTTTGGGGCACCATAATGGTCTGGGTGTGAGAGGCCGTGGTGACCCAGAAAGCAGCTTCTCTGCAGTGCTGCTGCAGAGTCAAGCTCCTTCCTCAGCTGATGGTCCTCACCCCATGACTCAGTGCTGCCCAGTGCCACCTCCTTGTTCTTCCTTGGGAATTGAAAACATCTCCTTTCTTTTGGAAATGACTGTCCATGTGTGAAGCATCCACCCATTTCATAATCACAGAAACTCCAGGGAGTTTTCTATGCTGCACTACCTGCCTTGTCTCAAAATAGAGCAAAGTATGTACTTTTGTGTTTCTGTATGTGGCTCTTTTTCCCTCATAATAAATGCCTGTTGGGACTCACTTGCTGTTGGGGAGGAGAGAGCATGACAGAGCTTGCAGGTATCTCAGGACAAAATGTCCAGGGTGGGGGCCATCCCTGAATGCTGCCTGGGCCTCCACCAGGGCCCTTGAAAGGAGGCTTCAGGCTGGTGGGGTGGAGGTGCTGGGGAGCCCCCAGCACATGGC
Source organism: Sakesphorus luctuosus (assembly GCA_013396695.1). Classification (NCBI taxonomy): domain Eukaryota; kingdom Metazoa; phylum Chordata; class Aves; order Passeriformes; family Thamnophilidae; genus Sakesphorus; species Sakesphorus luctuosus. Next base: position 179,127 of record VWZD01006075.1, read on the forward strand.
TGTGGGTGGTAGCTGGGGAACAGTTTTGGCATTCAGGTTAACTGACATCAGCCTAAGTACATCTCCTCCCCTGTACTGTGTTCAGGTCCTAAGAAAATGTCCTTCATGCTCTTTGAGATGCCTGGTTACCCTTGAGAATACCTTCCTTCTCCCATTTCCTGTTACTACTACAACCATTTCCTATCACTACTACAATCACTACTACAACCTTTCCTCTGTCCTAATGCCCCAATGTCTTCCTAGGTGCATGTTTTAATATTGGAAAGGGGTAACAAAGAGAGAATTAGAGGTTAGTAGCCCTTCTTATTTTTCTACCTCTCTCCAGTCCCCAGGATTATGCTCTTGGTAATCCCTTCCAGCTCTTAACATTGTCCTTTTGCTGGCAACATCCCCAGCTCAGTTTCTACTCTCAGGGGCTTCATAACTTCTAAAAATGCAGAGTTTCAGCACTATACTTTCTAGCATCCCAGCTTTTCTTTCACCTCGGGCCCTTTTCCCGCACACACTTTTTCTTCTGTGCTTTGCCAACCTCCAGCTCTTTCTTTTCCAGCTTCTTCTCACCCACTAGCATTTTATCATTACTTAACTTCTGTACTAGCATTCCTTTTCTACTACCCATCACCTGGTAGACACCTTTTGCTCATTCCTTTCTCAGCAACATCACCTCTATACTCCTATTTTGTACTGTTTCTGTGCCTTGTGCCTGCCTTCCAGCTCCCCAGCCTACCTTACCAACCAGCATCATGTCACCCTCCTCAAGATAGACAGTTTTCTTCTTCTTACTTCCATCTCTTAGCATCTTTCATTACCCCAAATCATAATAAATGCTGCTCAACTCTGACCTGCTGAGATTTGGCTTTAATTACCCTTTGATTACTGTAGGAATAGCAGAGGACTGTTAAGGTGCCAATACAAGAACTGTATTCTGAAGCAGAGAAACCCTAAGACCAATCAATCTACAGGCCAGGTAGCTGGCAACTATCCAGTGAAAAATAATGGAAAATCTGATACAGATGCTTGCTAATAGAGAATTATAGAACAGTAATGAGCCTTTTTGGAATGTGCCACTCAGGATTCATTTTTATAATAAAGTTGTGTTTGATAAATTCATAGGGTTATGGTACACAGTCTTTGTAAGGCATGGCCTGTTGTTATAAAGAAAATTATGGTATGCTGTACTGATTCAGAAGATGCACTATGCAAGGTCCATAAAACATAGATGAAGTGGATTGAGAACTTTCAACGGACAAAAGAAATAATTGTCAATTTGGAATGCTCTTTGGTTATTTTGGTTGTTTTCTGCAGGGATCAATTGTTGAATGAAAACCATTTAACATTTCCAGTCATGACTTTAACAAAAATACCAACCACTGCAGGTAAAACATCAGGAGGAGCAGACCACTCAAAGAAATCCAGATAACTTGGTGAGTTGGGTATATTGAAAGAAAATACATTTTCTTACAGACAGAAAAAACACATTCAGGTAGGAACACATAGGGATAAAAGCCATCCTTACAGAAAGGCCCCTAAAACTTGGCAGGTCACAGAGGATACACAAGATTTCATGACTTTTCATTGTGTTGTGCTGTCAAAAAAAGCTAATGGGCTTTTGGCACAGCTAAAGAGGGGCAGATAATCAGGGTGGTCAAATCTCCAGCAAAGGCACCTAACAGTCCTGCTGGCCTAAATATGAGTGTGGAAAGTAGGAGTGAGTGGTCAGTATTTGATGTCTTATGGGGAAATCCCGGGGCAAGCTGGAAAAGTGGAGACAGCTCAGGAAAGAACTATGGTGGGACTACAGCTTAAGGCTGTAAAAAAGACCTAAAGAAAGTAATGAGCTAAACTATCAAAAATAGGAAGACTGGAAGGTGATTTGGGTATGGCATAGAATACTGGGAAGAAAAATACCACCTACTAATGACCTATTTTAATCTGAGAAAGGTCCAAGACCAACAATGAGAGGGTGAAGCCAAACACATTCAATGAAACCTCAACACAGCAGCAGTGAGGGTTCTTGCCTACTAAAAGAAACCATCATATGAGGAGAGGCTGAGAGAATGGGGAGTGTTCAGCCTAGAGAGGAGAAGGGTCAGGGTGGATCTTGTACTTCTTTATACTTTCATGAGCTAATTTAAACTGGAGGAGCTGGGCATAAGATGATAAACTGGCTTGACAAGAAAGAATTAGCAAGATTTTAGTGTTTATTCCACTGAACTGATGGAACCCGGGCATCTTTGGGGAAACAGATCAAACTGCCCAATGCCATCAGGACCAAGGCTGTGTTTTTGCAGGAGCCAATTATGTCAATGAGCATCAGGGATTCAGTATTGCCTGACAAAGACGATGGGGCAGAGGCTAATGGCAGTGAGGAGTGTCAATGATCTGGACTGTTTCTCTATCTCCTTTGTCACAGAGCCTTGAGACTTCGTGTGATGCACAGCAAAGTGATGAAATTAGCACTATGACTGCATCCCATGGATGTGATGGCTGTGTGGAAAGGGCTACAATGAAGCAAGCACAGATTCAAGCACAGTGGCCAAAAGCCCTGCCCTGAGCCAGGTCCCTAGCCTGGGCTCCTTTTCTCAGTAGCTTGATCATAATTGCAGCTGAATTTCTTGAATCAATGAATAAAGAGACTTGGCAAAGACTATCCCCAAGGGGTCTGAAAAAGTATCTGCTTGTCGCCATCACCCCCGGAGCAGCTGTTGGGAGAGGATGAATGGAAGGGAGCTGCATGCAAACATGCTGGCCCTTTGCACGCACAGTCACTGGCTGCAGGAGGGCTGGCCATGTGCCCAGCACCATAAAGGGCAACATGTCAGCTAATGGAGGCATAGGGTTTGGGGTGGATCTGGTGTCATCCCCATAGAGGCATCAGGTGGCTCCAAAGGGGAGGAAAAGATGCAGTACTTTCCTCCTCTCTGGGATGGAATGAAGAGAGAAATTGGGTAATTACAGAGCTCACTGCTCTGTATGCGATCTGGCTGCAGCGACTCCAAGAAGTGAGAATCTAGGCCGTGGTGCCCTGGTGCCTGCAATGCACTGCACGTGCAGGCTGGGAGCATGGACCCCATAGCTTTGGGTAGGATGTGTGGTCTGTATATCTGGATGCCCTTGTGCACCTCACTTGATTCTGCTCCCTCTTCTGCACTGAGCAGTCCATGTGGCTCCTCAGTAGTTACACTCACCAGCAGCCTGGGGAGTGTGGTGCAGAACGCAGACTACAGGGTGCAGGAAGGTGTGGGCCAGCACTTTGGTATTGCAGGGGAGGGGCAATGGGTTGAGCCTGGATCTGTTAACTGGACAGATACCTTGATAGTGCCTCTTCTCCCAGTAAGGAAGTGTTGGTAGTAAGAAGTGAAAGTGGAAGTTGTTTGCTAAACGGAGATGTGAAAATTCAGGCAGATTTGAAAGTGATGCCCCAAGTTGTGATAGTGGTTAAACAGTGCCCCACTGAGTCATCTCAGAATTAAAATATTGATTGTTAAAGAGATCCTGTAGGCAAATTTTTTTGGCTAACCACAGGTCAGCAGTGCCCCCAACATATAAACCATGTGGTGATGTTGGCTGGATTCAGGACATAAAAGGCAGGATAGGATCAGGTTGGATAGTGGGATTGATGTCATCTCCTCTCTCTGTTGGAAGAATAATGGAACTAGTGGACGTTGACCCATGACCAAAGGCAGGGCAGAGTCCCAGCCTTCGAGACTTCACCAGTTAGGCTTCTGGTGTAATTACTAGAAGCTTGCACTATGAAATTTTCCTTCTGCCATGTCAATTCTAGCACTGTGTTACTTTCATTCCTTCTCAATTAAGCCCCCTTAAGTATTATTACCAGGACTGTGACTGAAGTTTTTTAGGAAGAGCAGTATTCCACAGCATTCCCTGGTAGCCTTGTCTTCTGAACAAGACCATATGCTGATCATCCTGTGTGACCCGGCCCACCCTGCACACACCTTGAGACTGCAAAAGGACTGAGCACCAGTTACCAAGAATGAGTGGGGGAAAGCATCTCAAGCCAGGAAATATGATAGGGCAGATGCAGCACTGCATGATGTCTGTGCCTGCCTCTTCCCACACTGCTTGTTCTTGAGTTTTGATTTCCACTTCAAAGACAAAGCAGGCCGAAACTTTGATAAAACCCATAAAATATGACCATGTTCTGAGCAACTCTCCTTCTGAGCACAGGGAGGGAAAGAGAAAACAGCTGGGAAATAAAGATGGTGGGATTTTTTACCTTTCATTCTTATTTATATTGGGGCATACTGGCAACAACTGCAACCCAGCTGATGTCTTTTGTTGCTGAGAAGCCATGAGAAGTCCTAAAATGCCATGTCATGCCAAAGAGTTGCAGGACTGAAAGTGAGTGGATCAGAAGCTACCTGGTCCCTGGCTGGGAAGCATGCAGTGGCTCATGGAATTTCAGCTGTTAACCTGTTTTTTAGCTCTATCTTGCATCCCTCAGCAGAGATGCACAAACCAGAGGGGAATGTCTTACACAGAGAAATGAAAGGAACTGCCTTGATGCTTTCCACATTCTGTAGCTTGGGTTCCACAGTATTTTGCTACACATACTGTAAGTTTAGTTCTCCTTATGCTCTGCTGGGCTATCTGTGTTGGTACTGACCACAAGAAGAGAACTGACCACTACGAAATCTCCTAGCATCTAATATCAGTCAGTATCCTAGACTTTCTACTTAGGATCCACCAAGGTCTGACAGCCAGACACACCAGCCAATAGTCTGGCCTTGCCCATATACAGGTCTGTTGCTGTGGGTGCATATGTTTTTTTCCCCTGGGCTGACAGGCAGCTGGGCATGTTTATGCCCTGGGCCTTGGCTCATCTTTGTGCAAGAGAGGAAGGAAGGAGGATTTGGCCTGGCCCAGGGTGGTGACAGAAGGTGGTCACGGTTGTCACACAGACTAATTGCACTTCTAACCTCTTTGCTGTTTACAAGCTGCCCCCCACCAAGGACTCATGTCTCTGGCTGCGTCCTGTCTCAGGGTGGAGTCACACAAGGCTCCAGCTCCCACTCTTGGACCTGGTAACCACCTTCTGTGCGCTAACTCTGAGTGCAGCTTCCACCTGAGCTTTGCTGACATATTTCTTAGGGGGTAGTGAGAAAGACCACCTGTGACTGTACAGATTTATTTAAATAAGGTGCTTAGAAGAAAATCTGGCTTAGAGGGACAAAACAGTAGTTTGTATCTGACATCTAGCTAGATAGAGCTGGCTTCAGGCAAAGCAGTCATGTTACCATGATTAGACGTTTTTTAGATGTCTGCAAAACACCACTTGAACAGTCCCCTGTCCTGGCTTGGCTGGCCACCTTCTTCTTCTTCCACTGGTGGAGCCAGAGATTGAAGCAGAGCAAGAACAGAAATGTGCAGATGTTGGCTGACACCTGCTGAACCTGCTGTCTCCAAAGCCAGGTAGGGAAAAAGCGACAGCTTTCACATCCCCTTGTTCTGCCATTAACAGTTGTTGCAGCTGACACTTTTCCTTGAGATAATATTTCATTTTCCTCTTCAGGCCAGTAAATCTTGCAGATTGCCAGATGCAGAGCTAACTCATAATTGTTTTCCCCAGGGGCATCCTGGACAGGCTTATCTCCTGACGATTCCTTCAAGAGGGCCTCTCTCTGCTTTACCTTAAGCCCTTTGTCATCTACAAGTCAATTCCCTGAGCAGTGGATGTGCTTGCGAGTCAAAAGCCCTGAAACTGAGCAAGATGAGCAGATGGTAGACCTCCATGCCTTTGTACTGATCAGTACACACTGAGTGCAGGAATTTCACAATACACCATATTTATGTGATGGATCTGACTACAGACAGATACAAGCCTGTCCTAGTCCAGGACTCACAGCATTGTTGCATACAGACACATGTATCACTGAGACATGACAGTGATAGTTGTGCTATGCTCACAGGTATAGATTAACTTAGGTGGATGGTGAGAGCTGCTCCATGTATATGAGGCTTCGGTAACATTAGTGCTCATGCTGCTATGGACTAATATCCCTTATGGTGAAGAAAGGAACCTACTAGAGACTTCTTTCTTCCTGCAGTTCTGAGTAGCTTTCAGGAATTTTCCTTTTGTACTAGTTTCTTTTCTCTCCCTTTCTTGCTCTTTGCTCACTCAGTCTTTCTCACTCCTTCAGCCTTGTTTTTGCATCACTTGCCTATCCACTGCAAGGTTATCCTACTGCAGAAGTATCCTTTGATACAAAACTCTGTAAGACTTCACACTCTCAAGAAGCAATACAGGGTGCTCAGTGTACACTTCCATGGTTCCTTTTTCCCATCTGGGAAAGGTGAGACTCATTTGGATCAGTTCATTCACTTGCACTGCTGATCTGGGAAGCTGTAGCAAGAAGCAGCATGCACTTCTGTCCTCAGGTTCCCCTCCCTCATACCCATACTGCTCCTAGTACTTCAGAGAAGAGTGTAGTGCCTTTATCCCAACAGGTCTGTTTATCACTCAGCTAGAAACATAAGAGAACACTTGTATGAAGAGCAGCTGCTATTTGGGTACTGCTGGTGGTAGGATAGAAGGGGTCTTCAGCAGGTAGGTTAGGCAGCTTCTATTCCCAGTGCTGGAGGAGGTTAAGGCAAAGGGAAGCTGGACCTCCTGGTGATTCTCTGCATGTCTTTGAAGGTACCCATTGCCAGTCTCTGAGTTTACTGTTGCTGGGCTGCCCCAGGAACTGTTAAACTGATTGATGTCTTCTGTCCTGCTCCCTAATGGAAATCTGGGGATGAAGTGGGAGCCATGATAGGCAGCAATTCTACCCCTCCCACTGGTTCCTGGCTGCACAAGGGCATGTCAGGAATGGGATAAGGCTGGCAAAGACCTGGCTGTAACAGGATGCCCCTGTCCTTTCCTTTCTTTCCATGACAGAAGATGAGATGAGTTTATGGCACGTGGTATGTGGGGGCTGCCAAGTGGCACTGGCCAAAGGAATGATGAGACCTCAAGAGGGGAACTTGCTGCCCACCACCAAAAATTGGTGTAGTTCAGTGGGTGGAAATCTCACTGATGAGAAATTTGGACACAAAGCAAAGTCCTGAGTTGTAACTCAGGTCACCCAGCAAGCTGGGGCTGGAAGCATTACTCAGTAATCCTGACTTCAGGTCTCCTTATCACTGTTCTCCCAGAGTTAGGCAAAGAATTGCAAATTCTGACCCTGACTTCTCATTTTCCTTTCCACTCCTTCCCTTCTCACCTCATGTTAGAGAAAGCAGGGGCAATAATGCCTGTATGGATCTGGATCCTTGTTCCCATGTTCCTGGTTTTTGACATTGCTGCTCATTCTGCCAAGCTCTGATACAGATTTTGTTGTTCTTCAGTGGCTCGTGGGACTGTTTTCTTCTTGCTAGCAGAGGATGGCTGAGTAGCACCCAAGTGTCAGAATTATTCAGGGGAGAATAGCAGGTCAGGACCGATGCTAAGGTTGGATTAGGTTGGATTTCACATCTTTGCTTCTAAACATTCATTGTTCTTAAGGTTTGAGGGAAATGGCATGGGAGAGCTGCTATTTTCCCATTGGTAATCCTAATCAGATGATGGTAAAGGAAAAGAAAGAGAAATGAGAAACTCTTTGCTAGAGGTGAGGAACCTTTCCTTACCAGAGCAAACTCAGACCATTTGCAATGCAGGATCACTTAGGATGGATAGTGTTCAGCTCTTTTTTTCTGGCTCTTCCCTTTATTCTGGGATCTCACAGAATGCTGGAAAAAATTCCCATGCTGTTCACAAAGCTGTTGCTTTGCAAATCTCCCTCATTAGCCTTAGCTTCATTGTATTTGTGATTCTAATATGTATTTTTTTATGTCAGCAATAAATCTGCTCACTGTTTCATGGACAGATCATTTTGTTGCAATTATGAATGAAGGGTTACTACCTGTCAGCCTGCAGACAGAAAGAGATCATGTAGACACAAATTGCTTAGATTAGAGGACTAAAACTCACCCTTATATATAGCTTGTCAGGCAAGCACTAGCACACCAGTGGTATCTGAGCAGTCACTAAAGCAGATAATTTCTTGCTTGTGTCCTGGGGCTGAAAAGACATATTTAAGAACAGAAAATCAGCCAATACATGCCTTCAGACAGACTTCACAGCCTCAGAGATGAGGAATTTATAGATTGTCTTCACATCCGCACATTTTCTTTCCTTATAGTACTGTCACTAGGCTAATGATTAGGGAAGAGCTGAGAATAGTTCCTGAGAAAAGGCTTTATATCCTTCTAGAACCATCTCATTTTTTCAGGCCTATAGCTTCACCCTGAGATTTAGTTATGTTACTGTGCAGAGAGCATAAATGTACATGTTTTCTGTAGATGAGTAAATGGAACATTAGATAAATTTAACATGCTTAGATTAGGGGCTGGTAAACTCTAGTAGTATGAAACCTGGGGTATGTATAAATGATTTCACAGGCTTCACAGGTTTCACAGAATATTCTGAGTTATCTCCAGCACACCCATTCTGTATTTCCCCTCTATGACGGAACACAGCCTGTGTGTGCACTGTTACAGTCACTCAGGTCCTGACTTTCTGAGAAATCCTGGCACACAGGGCAGAAGCCAACTGGACCAGGTCTCTGGTGTGGACGATCAGGACATCAGAGCTTCTGAATTGCCTTCCCTGTGTGCTGAACCAGACCTGTGCTATGTAATCTGTGGCACTACTTAAACACTCATAGGAGCTCACCTGTTTTCCTTTGATGACCTGGAGCAGAGCCTACAGTACGGGTTTGGAGGTAAGGATTATAATCCCACTCTCATAACTGCTGCTATGTCATCCTGGCCCTTGAAGCAAAGTGGGAACTGGTTTTTGCATTGCTTTAAAGAGACTCTTTCACTTCAGGGATTCTCACTGCCACATCTTAGCCCCTTGGATGCTCACACTGCTGTGTTGCAGTAGCTGAAGCTTCCAGTGCTGGGAGCGCGCCAAGGATTCAAACACCCATACCCAGTATAATCCCTGCCTCAGGAATCCAGATTTGCCTGCAACTTAGTAACATGACCTGTTTTCCACCACCTCTAAACTGCTCCCTCCAGAACTGAGTTTCATCTTCTCCCATGCTTAGTTTCAGCCAAGGAATGAAATGACTTCTGAACAGCCACTGGCTTCTGCACTTCTAATCAAATGCATTAATATTCAGTGCTCGGTTTTGGAATAGATAAATCTTCTGTTCTCTGCTGTTCCTAAACAATCAGGAGCTGGAGGTTGTGTACTTTTTATATTAGCAAAAGAGAAGAAATTGCTGCAAACTTCTTTTGTCAAGGAAGAAAAGGTGAGGCTGGTGCTGATCTATCCATCTCCTAGGCATTTGCACAATCCCAGTGTGAAATAGCAAGAGAGAGAGTCTGACCCAGATCCCAAGGAGTCAGAAATGGAGTTCCCATGGGATTTGTAGCTGTAGCTTTTCTTAGGCAGTGAGTCAACATAGCTGAAAAGCAAGGCGACATAGGAAGTATTAAGAGGATGGACCATTGCAACGTTGTGCCAAAGTTACTCAGCTAAGGATGTTTCCTAAGTGGATTTTCCATCATTTCAGTCTCTCCTTCCCCAGTGCTCACCATACATTACCTTCTGTTCCTCTGTGCTCATTCCCAGTCACTAGCACTTGCACTCAACCTTAACTATTAGTACTGCCCTTAAATCAAAGGCAGTGCTGGAAACTTGCCTTTCCCGGCCTTTGGCCTTCTTCCAAGTACAACAGATGTGTTAATGAGAAGACCTCATATTTAAGTGTCTAGTCAGGTCTAGTCAGGGCACTTGCAAAATGCCAGCCAGCACAGTAGCTGGATGTGATAAAAAGAAACCTGCTAACGTCAGCTCAGAGCAAGACTCAAGAGCAGCAGAGGGCAGGGAGAGATGGTTCAAGGCTCCTTGGAGAAGTGTTATGTTCACTGGATAACCCATCTGGGTGTGGGGACTATCAGCTCCTGCCAGTGGGTAGCGGGTACACACACCTGGCAGCAGGCAGCTGAGGAGTCAGTGCTGTACGCATGGGAGAAAGGTCAGGAGATTGCAGAGGACTTTTCACTTGTGAGCTGGATGATGAGAACGGTCAGTGAGTGATGAATACGAGCAGCTGGTAGAGAATTTCATCACGAGACAGTTCAGTTAGAGAGTGGGAACTCAGCAATTTTAATGTTGGGCAGTTTTTTTATGATACTCTAAGAACTAGGTGCCATAAGGCACATAAATCAAAGCAGCTTCTTGAAACTGAGATAGTTGGAGGCCCTGATGCCCTGAGATCAGAGCAGCTGATGTGACACTAGATAGTCCCCTGTCTACATGGGCTCTGTCTGTGCCAGCAGGGAAACCACTCCTTCCTGATCTGGAGTCAAAAAATAAATGACATGTTTTAGGAATCAGCTTGGTTACTTAGGAGTTTTAGAGAAACAATTTTTTTCACAGGGTTTAAAAAGGCACTATACTTTATCAGAAATCACAAAATCTTTAAATTCAAAACAGATTTTTTAAAATAGTTGGGTTATATTTCTTTTTCTTTTAAAAACTGTTTCAAATTAAATATGAATTCAAGGAAACCTTTTCAAGGCTGTTCATTTAATATCCAACTAATGAAAAGATTTAAGAGGGAAAGTAATGCTGTTTCAGTGGCATCTCTGTAAATTTTAATAAACTAAACTTTTTTACTTATTGAACTGATACAATATTAACACAAATACAAAACAATTTTATTTGTTTTCTGCCAGAAATTAGGGGATGGGAAGAATGTACTCTTCCTGTACTTTGGACTATGTTCTAAGAAAAGAAGTACATTTAAAGGCCTCTTTAAAAATCTTAGACAGCTACATAATTTTGACAATTGCCTTATGAGAATCAGAATCAATCTGCCAGTTCACTAGTATTGACCAGTTACTCCTTGTTCTTTACATCAGCTAGTTTTATCTATAGCACAGAGTTTGAAGAGTGTGTCTCAACCTAGTTATACTTACACATTAGACCAAAGGATGGAGGCAGAGAAGTGAAGCTAAATAGAATGGGAACCCCTGAGGCATGACCACAGTAGTGATGAGTAACTGGGCAGTAAGGAATTAATGTGTTGCTATGCCTCAAACAGCGATGACCATTCAAGCAGAGTTGGAACAGGGTATGCCTGGAGGTACAGAGGTAGGACAGCACCCTTCTGGGGCCAACTTCTCTGTTCTGGTCTATGGAGACTCCACAACACAGCGCAAATGCAGAAGTGGGGTCAAGGAGTGGGCAAAACCAGTAGAGGGGCATCAAGACCACCAAAAGACCCTCAAAGACCTCTGGCCTATTTCCAGAAAGGTCCAGAAGAATGGACTGCATGTGCTCACTCATCTACAGGAAGAGTGAGAAACCCAGTCCCTGGGTGGAGAAAACTTACCCGTAAGAAGGCACTGCCACAAAGCTTGGTCCAGGACCATGGACACACTGTCGATTGGATTGACTGGTGATCTTTCCTCACTTTTCTGATATCTCTTTCACTCTCCCCTTCTTCCCTCTTTCCTTTTATTCTTTTATTTCTCTTACTCTTAGAAAGTAGGGGCAAAACATTAATCAATTTCCATGCTGACTGTGTTTTGTTAATAAAATTTTTGAGCTTTCTTTTCTGGACCCTCTTGGCTTTTTCCATTCCTTTAGACCATGGACATCTATGAATCTTGGGTGCTCCCTTCCGTGAAGGATTGGGATGAAACAGTAACCAAGTCTAGCATTTTGAAGTTCTTCATTGTTGCTACGTCTTTAGCCACTGCATTTATGAAGATGAAGAAGTCATGATATTTTCTTTTTTTTTTTTTTGGCAGAAAACACCATATCCCATTATGGGCCCTACTGCAAACAGAAAAAGAGTTAGAATACACACCAAGCATTTATAATCCTGTGTTAATCAGCTGCTCAACTTTTCTGAGAAAGAAAGAGCTTGTGGTAGTACCCCATCCTGCAGAGATGATGTCTTCAGCAATCCATGATAGCATTACTCATACTGATATTTATTTTCCTAATTCTAATATTTTGTTCTTCTTTGCCTGACTGAAGTTCCAAGTGCCCACCATTCACCATAATCAAGTGCTCAGACTGTGCTGATTTCCTAGAGATTCCCCAGCTTTTCTTTGCTCACACCACCTCTGCTGGCACAGACCTTGCTTGTACACTGCAGCAGAGCTGCCCATGACAAAGAGTAAGGACTCCTTTAGTGGCCTCCTGGGATTCTCTTTCCAGACAACTTCTGGCCACTGTTCTCATCCAGAGCAACTTGACAACAGTGTACCCAAGCAAGAAAAGTGGAGCAGGTCCAGTCACATTGACCAGTGTCAGAGAAAAGTCAAGATCACCAGGCAAGTCTAACTTCACAAGGCAAGGCTAAGGACAAGCCAGAAGTCAATCCAGCATCAGTAACAGCAAGGCATAGGCATAGCTAAGACACAGTTCAGGCAAGGAGCAAGGGCATGGGCTGAGCTTAAATGCAGCTCTGGAGCAGAAGAGGGAGAGCTTCTCCCCATTTCTCTTTCATTCCCAGCATTTTCCCCAGCAGTCTGATTAAGGGGACAAGTAGCCAATGCCCTGGTGGGGGGAGCCAGGGGAGCACACTCAGGCCCTGTCCCATGTTCAGTGAGCACACAGGCACCAGAGAGCTGGCAGAGACCTGTTTCTCTTGGTGCCTGTGCTGCTGCTGGTCAGCACTGTGAGGCAGGAGCCTCACCACAACACAACACAACCACTGGTCCCAAATAGCTCAGGGAGGAATCTCACAAGGATGTGGATTCAAGTGCATGTACACCAGGCAGGTATCACAGTGTCTGCATCTTACAGGGAATGTACCAGTCATTTGAGTTTAGCAAACTGTCTCTCTTGTATCACAGAGATGAGTTGTTTACAAACCAAACACTGTCAGTCCATTTAATTGGCTCTTTAACATGGTGAGAAATGTTCCCTGGCAGAGAGTTCCTGGGAAACACTCCAAGATGTGAAATGGAGAGGTCCTTCTATGCAGGGAGGACAAACAAGGCTAGTCTCCCAGACCCAAACCTCCTAAGTGAACCATTTCTCTTCGGATGATGGTGAACCAAGACCAGAGGGTGTAATAACCACCCCCATGGCCAATGTAACAGTAATTTTTAGGGACTGTCATGCCATCCTGCCACAGAAGAGAGCAGCTCCCACAGTGCCTTGCTTTCTGTAGAGACTCAGCATAAAGTCATAGAGCCTGGGCAGGTTCTGGAGCCACTCAGCTTAGTTTAGGTAGGTCTGGGTCTAGATATCCTTATATTCAGGTATTCAGATATTAGAGAGAGAGCTAGCAGAATGTTAGCAAGACTGCTTGACTTGCTCCATTAAAGTCCCCATCTATAAGCTTATCAGGTTGGATTGTTCAGACAGGAACTGCTCACATTATGAGGCATCTTTCCTCATGCAGTATACAGAAATGATCAAACAGCATGTTTTTTTCCCTAAACAAAGGAAAAATGTGCTTGTATTAGGAAGTGTCTGAAAAGAAACAAAAATGTTGTTTCACAGATCTGCTTAACCCTATTCCTGAAAAAACAATGCACTCAGATCTGATTTCTCTGAATCACTGTGGGACACTCAAAGTCAGAAGCTCAGCCCTAAGCACAGAAGCACGGCACTGAAGAGCTGCTGCAGGCTGGGTGTGAGTGGGAGGGATGGAGGGGGAACTACATTCTGTGCTGTGTGCTGTGCTCCTGGCAACCTTGCCCTGTGTGCCTACAAAGATGAGCATTTTGTTAGCATAGAGGTGTGACAGTTTGGAGGAGGAAAGAAACCCAGACTGGGGAACAAAAGAAGAGAGTAAGAAATGAGGCTGGAAAAAGCCGTCTGGTAACAGGGGATCTAGAAGTCGCAGGATATAGAGGCAGGGCTGGGTAAGGGTCCTAGGAAGACGTGAAAACTTGGATGTGAGAGAGGACACGGGGCCAGTCATGAAATTAGCTTATCACTGAGCCCTTGAGTGGGATTCAGATTCAGGTCTTGCTGATGACATAGGTGTGCCATGTCAGTAATGCTGGGAAAGACCTGCTGGCTGCCTCAGCTTGCTTTTAAAAACCCTGGATGGTTTGATATAGCACTGATGGGCATATGTTGCCCTCCTGTGGTGAACCTCACTTTTCCATGGAGCAAGTGAGTAGTACTTGAAGGGACTGTGGGGCCAACAGCTCCAAACACAGGACTGGACAAGGCTGTTATTTCCCAGTGATTACAAACACACTATTATTAATTTGAACACCAGTTGCATGCTGTGATCAAAGCCATTTGTCCTCCATCTGCCTCCATGCAGCAAAGACTGGCAGTGCTATTTGTTATGTTGAAGTACAAATCTCTGAAAAATTAACCACTTCCATTTCTTACAATTTTATCAAAGTTCCGTTACCAAGGTTCAGACTTCCCATAAGATCTAGTTGAATATTAAAAAATATTTATATACAGAGCACAAAATTTTTATTTCCCTAAGTCAGACCAGCAAAGCCACAATTTTAGTTTTCAAAATAAATTGTCCTATGTTCCTAGAGGCTTCTGAATTAAGTAGTGGTTAGTGAAAACTTGCCCTGGGAAAGAAAAATAGCACCCCAAACCAACACACCACCATCAAATTCTGGCCAGGTCTCAGCTCACAAATCCTTAGAAATTACCAGCTCATCCTGATGAAAATCTATCCCAAGTTACTGTCAGCTCCAAGACCCAACCGTTGAACCATCTGCAAAGCTTTCCCCCTGGCCAGTTGCAGCATCACCTGCATGACCCCCTCCCTCTACATCTAGTCAGGACATCAAAAACCGGTGTGCAGTACAGCCCATTCTTCCTGGCATCTCATGTTTCAGAGGAGTCACGGCATCTAAGCTATGCCAAAGGAAAGTGACTAAGAGTTGATAGGTGAAACTGAAATAATTTAGTAACAGGATTCACCACAGTGGAGAGGCAAGTATGCTGGTTCTGGGTGGAATGAAGTTAATTTTCTTCATAGTAGCTGGTATGGAACTGTGCTTTAGATTTGTGACTGCTGGAAACAAACCCATGTTTTCCCTACTGGTTAACAGTGCTTGCACAGCATCAAGGCAGCCTCTGCTTCCTGCACTGTCCATGCCCTGCAGGAAGAGAGGTTGGGAGTGGTCTCAACCAGGCAGATGACCTGAACTAGCCCCAGGGCCCTGTTTTCCTGGAGATGGATGAACACCTGCCTAACCCTGAGAAGTGATGAATTCCTTATTTTGCTTTGCTTGTGCCTGGCTTTTACTTCCCCTATTACAGTGTCTTTATCTCAACCCATGAGTTTTTTTCTGTTTTATTTCTCTGATTTTCTCCCTCACTGTACTGAGGAAGAAGTGAGTGAGCGACTGTGTGAGTCTTAGATGCCAGCTGGGGTTAAACNAGCCTCTGCTTCCTGCACTGTCCATGCCCTGCAGGAAGAGAGGTTGGGAGTGGTCTCAACCAGGCAGATGACCTGAACTAGCCCCAGGGCCCTGTTTTCCTGGAGATGGATGAACACCTGCCTAACCCTGAGAAGTGATGAATTCCTTATTTTGCTTTGCTTGTGCCTGGCTTTTACTTCCCCTATTACAGTGTCTTTATCTCAACCCATGAGTTTTTTTCTGTTTTATTTCTCTGATTTTCTCCCTCACTGTACTGAGGAAGAAGTGAGTGAGCGACTGTGTGAGTCTTAGATGCCAGCTGGGGTTAAACCACACGTACAGGAGATGTAGGGAAAAACTAGTAAAATGGGAATAACTGTCTTCTAACTTCCTTTCTATCACCTGTACAAGTTCACTATGAGATGAAAGTGGTACATTAGTACCACATTACTCCCTTATAAGCTGCAACTACAGCTCTTTTTGTGTTGGTGAACAAAGCAAGAGATGGCTCTATGTGAGCCCAGGGACTGACGGGCCAGTAATGTTTCTCTGTCCTACACTATGCTGTTGGAAGTAAATGCTGTCAATTGTGGTACTCTATAGACATAGTTCTGGGAAAAAAACCCACTTGGCTAATTGAGCGTAGCCCTGAAAAAAATCCCTCCTCGTACATGAATCTGGAACAGGGTAGCAACAAGTGAAAAAAGTGAAAGCAACTGGAATCATGAAATACAGTTTCTTTAAATCTTCAGATTGAAGCTTCATACTTGATATATTTAATGTATGAGAAATACTGGAGGCTAAAATAATTAGTTAATAAATAATGACGTGAAAATTAATTTTAATAATTTCTGCTTGCTTCTCTGAAGATTGACAGACCTCTTAAAATGAGGATATGTGGGCTTTGCTCATTAGCACCTAACAGTCAGCTGCAGGAGCAATGGAATTTTATTGCTGCATTATTCATGTTTTTTTCCTTACACATTCACAAAGTGTTTTCTATGACTATTCACACCTGTCTAAGAAAACATGCAACAATACTTCTGAAACAAGTCTTGAAATCACCAGTGCTAAATTGTTTTTTATTTCCAACAATTAGCCATTACAGTATGTGAAACAAAAAGCGTCCAAAATAAATAGCTGAAGATGAAGCATCAGAATACTACAGTCTTCGCTACCCTTGTGGCCCCTTAATGTTTCTTGCTTTTCAACCTTCACTCTTCAGATTCTCCAGGCCTACGGATGTCATCAATCTTCAGGATCATTCTAACAACCTGAGTTGCCAGAGAAATCTGCTGTTTCTTACCAATCAAGGTTTCTATAACATGCTGCTGCTTCATATCTGCCAAAAGGAAGTGGAAGAATTAAGACACTCTGCTCAAATCTAAGAATTATATTTAGCCTGAAATAGTCATTTCCATGAAATTTTAAGGTATGTTTTAAAATTTTTACTCTTGGTCACTGGTTTACAAACATCATTTGTACAAACTCTAGTTTTATGTCTGGGTTCTTACCAAAGATGCTGGGACAATAGGATCCAGCTATTTTCCTGACTAGGTCTTCCCCAACTGTAGTTTTTCACCATTCTGCATGACTTTTTGAAAAGCACAGTTTCCATACACATAAAATAGAAGCACCCTAAGGGCTGAGCAACCACTAAAGAAGTGCAAGTTCCAATGCTGTGCAACTGGAACAACCTCATCAAAGAAAGGTTATGAATTTACAAATTCTGCAACTGACCATGTTTTTTTGAAAAATATACATCCAGATGAAAGTAAGTTTTTATACACTGGCTCCTTAATCTTCACATGATTGTTACAGGTCTATATATGCAGACTTACTGGTGTGAACATCACTATATAAAAATATTTTCAGCCTTTTGTTTACTTATTGTTTCTTAAAACAACTGTTTTCAAGGCTGCAGCCTAAACTGAATCACTAAAACTGAAATATTTAAAACACAGCCTGCTCTTGTCTCATTATGAGTAGCTTTTCTTCCTGTCTCACAATGTCAGCCAACATCTTCAACAAATCTTGCCACCAAATAAAGCTTTTCAAGCACTTATGTATTTTCTTCCTAGTAGACATGCATGTATTTTTCCACCTACATTTCCATTTATTATGACAAGATGCAAGAGTTTGAATAACTGAAGTGATGCACACGTTTTTAGCAAAACACAGTAAGCCTTTTCATCTTAGAAAGAAAAGCCTTTTATGCTCCTCCTTCTCTGCAGTTCTTACCGTTTGTTCCTTTCTGCAAACAATCAATGCCGAGGGCTGGATTATTTTCTTTCACTTGCCGAGCCCGCACTTCCGTCATAGTCTGTATTGGATTCATCCCACTGTTCTCCGAGAGTGCCATGGGAATTACCTCCAGGGCATCTGCAAAAGCTCTCACAGCATACTGTTCCAAAGATGGGCACTAGAGGAAAAGAAATTTAAATTTATAAGCTGTGTTAGTGAAAGATTTTCATGCTCACTATAAAATACATACACGTGACATGAAAATTTTGATGGGCAGATAATAACTGCACGAATACCTCTGGATGGTAACTACTTGCAAATTAAAAAAAACCCTTGAATTGCTCTTATCAAAAAATGAAAAATAGTACTAGTAATGACTTTTATAGAGAAAGGAAGGAAAAATTTTAATGCTGGTTATCAGTGAATGTCAGAAAGTTCCACAATATCCATGTTTTGGAAGATCTCTGATGGTTTCCTGGAAATTCTAAAGCCAAACTTAATCATTCATAAATTAAAGAGAGTTTTAACTGTTCCTTTCTCACCTTATCTGCTGCTTCACTGACTGCCAAGGCACAAGAAATTTCAGCTGCACCACCGCCATACACAATACGGTTATCACGAACGAGATTCCGGATCACACACAATGCATCATGAAGAGATCGCTTTGCTTCTTCAATAATCTGCAATTATGAAACAGATGTATTTCACAACATACACATCTGAAGGCTATGAAGAAGTACTTCCTAATACAGAAATGAAAACAGCAAATAAACTGCAGGACCTTCTTGTGGTTCTAATGCAGCTCTACTGCTACTATGTTACATTACAGCAAAATACAGAATTTTAGACATCTATTGACAAAGAAAGACTAAAAATATAGATATAATTTCAATGCTATTTGTTGAATCTGTAATTTGAAAGGACAAAGCCTTACAAAGCAAATTTTTCAATCTTGCATATTTACAAGATAAAACCACTAAAATTTAAAAGCCAACATTATTTTCAGACTGCAATTTCTGTCAACTCCCAACTTCAGTAGATGTAGGAGGATTTAACAAGTTATGCTAACCTTTAAAACAGTATTTTTGCCTCCTTAAAGAACTTTTCAGAATATGTTCCTTTTTCCTGAGGTTTTTCACTCCAAGTGAAAAAGGATTTGACCTACAGTAAACATAATTTACCACTAACAGTACAACCCAACCCCAGGTTAAGTACATAAGCATTTAAAATGGCCTGGAGGGTGGGGAGCATGTAGGGTATGTCTTGGTTTGGGTTTTTAAATTTTTTTTTAACTAGACTAAATTGGAAGTGTTATAACTAAGTCTACAATAGAACCAAATGTTTCAAAGATGCCAGTATTTACTCATAAGAGTGACCCATGAGAAAAAAACCAAGAGCATCCACAAGTACAATTATTTCTATACTTATGAACTACACAGTCCAATTGTAAGAAAACAAAGTTTTCATTTAATAACATAGGATGTGAATCTAACAAGTGACTTCTGACACACGGTCATGACTGTCTACAGCCGATTCTCCCTTCTACTTGTCCACACTGCTAGAAAAATGTAGACAAAATCAAGAAGGGCTTATTAATATGCTTTGGAAAAAACCTACATATTCTGCAACTTATGTATTGAACTTTTGTAACAAACCAAGCACCTCACCATTTTATTTCCTCCTCTAATGAAAATGGTCACAGCTCTGGAATTCTGACACTGTTCAATGAGAAGCATTCTGTCCTTGGTTGTTCCGAAGGAGATCTCTCGCACAACACCCGCAAAGCCCAGTTTCTCTGCTGTGAGTTCACAGAAGCGAGGAACGATGCGCCCTCCAGTCGCAATGGCGATTAACTGAAGTTAAACAACCACCAATTATTTTAATAAGATTTTTCCATTGTGTTTTTCATAACATAAAACTAGTGGAGAAGAATCTGTCAAATGCCTTCTCTAAAAGATTATCTTGCCATCACTTGGAAGTCTTTCATGGGATGCTTTGTTTCTGCAAACTGCAAGACTAAAGCAGAAATGTTCCTAGACACCTGGACCAATATAAACACAATCCAATTATAAACCATAATCCCATTCACTGTACGCTCCTCCACAGATCCCCAGCGATTTCTCTCCAGTACCTGCCCATGCACACGATTATGTGGTTCTACTCAGAAAGCCTCAACTTTTAGCTGGTACAGCCTATTAGTTAATGAATGTTTGACAACTGGTACAAAGCCCAGTTTTACTTACTTCTATTTCAGGTCCACCAACCCAACGAACAGCAGGCAGCTCATTCTGGAGCAGCAAGTGATTTGCCTCATCATCAAAACCCCACTGGCAAATAGCAAGGTTTGCACCAGTGTCTTTTATCTGAAAGCAACACAAATCATCAATCTTCTGATTAGAACTAACACAATCTCTTCATAGTTTTAATTCTCCCAGTTTTCTCAAAATAGACTTCTGAGGAAGAACCCTCTGTATCAAACTATGTTTTAAACCAATGTGGTATCTCTTTTCTCACATAAACTAAACTGTTATTCATAGCATTACAATTGCTTGTATGTCACCTCCTATAAATATTATTAGGTCATTTCCACAAATAAATTAATGCACTATGCTGTTTTGTGTAAGACTATGAAAGATGAAGAAAACAGAAATAATCCTAAAGATTACCTGCTTCACCATCTCTTCAAACTTCTCTTTTTCGTATTTCTGCAGTGCCTTGTAATCATCCACAGACGTGACATCAAGCTTATGTTTGGTTTTAGGCTTAGGTGGTTCAAATGGACAAGTAAGGATTGCAATTTTAACATCTTTTAGCTCCTGTGAAATTAAAAAAACAAACAAACCCAAAACAAAGTTGAGTTTTGATTTCATTAGCACCTCTTTCTCGTATTTGCAAAACTTAACAGACATACCTTTATAAACACAGGCATAGGAGGAAATGTGAAGTTCATCTAACTTGTTCTCAAGTGGAACTAACTACAACTAAATGTGTCAAGAATCTCTGTAACCCACTCACAACAAATTCCACAGCTTCTAGATACTGTTTGAACCCTTAAACAGTGATGTCTTATTGTAGTTTAATGTTTAAAAACCAGAAAAAATCAAATGAAACCATTATTCACTCTATCCACTGTGACCACTGAGAATACTGATCATCTTTATAGCAACTTCTGAAGTACTACATGACTGGTATTTTTCACCAGCTTTCCTTTTTACAGAATAAACAGTGTCACCAGCTAAAAAAATATTTAATAGCAGAAATTTTAAACTGCCTCCATTTTTCTTGAGGTACACTGCCCAAAGACTTGGAGACCTTACCTACAGTAAATATAATACAAGGACAACTCCTGAGGTGTTCCCAACACGACAACATGGAAACTCACAGGTTAAGAAGCATTTCCTGATACTGATTTTCATTAAGCATGTTAAGCCTGTCACACACTGTGGATGATGATTTCTGCTTTAGCATAGAATTCTGCACCTGTCCTCACTCAGTAGGACAGCAATTCCTGCCCCCGCCATAATATCTCAATAATGTTGTAAATTCTAACTTGGTCTCTTCCAACACGAAGAATTTCATGCTCCTCTCCCCTTCCTCTGTTGATACACGTGTGAAAAGCCAAGCTAAACCACAAGATTGTTTAAATATTTAAATGCTAGGACAGCATTTGAAGACAATTTTATTGAAGCCATTACATGTGACAGACACACACAGGGACATGACTTACTTTAGGCATCTGTGGATGGCTGAAATCTTTATCCACAATCACTCCTTTAACCAACTGTGTATCTTCCAGTCTACCTCCCACTTTGCCTTGTACTTTGATCAGCTCAAAATCAACATCTTTGCGATCCATGTCTGCTACTGTCAGTACAGCATTCACAGCAATTTCTGCCATTTGTCTGTGACAACGGTTGACTCTGTGTTCAAAAAACCACAATTAATTCCATTACATTTTCTCAATGTGGAAAAAAAAGTGATTCTATCAATGTCGAACAGCAGAAAGTTTGCATGCTGCATTAAAAGAAAGGGTCCTGTTTGTTTTTTCATGGAAATAAAAGGTTCTGGATATGACAGAAGACAGAACATACAACATGGTTGCTATAAGCAGCCTTTGTGGACACAGTTTTGATAGAGATTTGAAACAAGTGAGGAGAACTAACTACTAATAAACATTCAAGTGACAGAAACCACTGACATGACAGCTTTGCAAAGGAAGCCCTTCCAATGTCTGAACTAAACACAAAAACCATACAGGAAAATGAGCTTAGGGAACTACCTCAAGTTAAATTTTTTTTTGAAAAAAAACCCCTACAACAAACAAAATCTCTGAAATAAAACACATAATTATTTTTAAGAGATTTACATTACTCTTGGAATTTGCTATGATGCAGAAATCTGGAATTAATAGATCAGAATGAAGTTGATTCTGCAGCTGTTTAACTTCATGGAATTGACTCCTTAGAGACAAAAGATTAACAATTTCTTACCCTGAAACATGAGTCCACTGAGAAATTAGCCAAAGTGAAACATATGAGAGCCTTCAGTGGCACTCCAACAATGCAAACAAATTAATAAGCCATCAAAACACCAGGATTTTTCCTTTCCACCCAAAGGGTTTTCAAGGGAAGCTTAAATATTCTGGAGGTTTTGTGACTTACACTTTAGAGCCCAGAGTTGTCTTTGCTGTTTGGATGAGAGGCTCAATGTTCTGTGGATCGACTGGGAAGCTGTCGCTGATTTTGTCTAGATGCTCGATAGCAATGCGGGCTGCCTGCTCGTAACCATCTGCTATTCTGATGGGGTGAATCCCGCGATCTAATAATTGCTCAGCCTGTTCCAACAATGCTCCAGCCAGAACTACAAAAGAAAAAAAAAGTAAAAAAAGTTTTACCCTTGATTGGAGCATCATTTTAAATGCATTATCAACGGATTAGAAAGCATGCTTTCTATTTTTTTCTGCAATATTTTAAATAACTCTAAACAACCATTACTTACTAAGCTTGGAAAGAAAACTGCATTATGTTAAGACCAAAACAAATCGTAGACATGAAGGCAGGACAGGTAGCAGATTATGGAAGAAAATTATGCAGAAAAATGTTTAAAGTGCAAAGAGAGCTCTCAGCACTACCTTAAAATGTAACCATTCCTAAAAAAGACACAAAAATGTCTTTCTAATTAAAAGACTTCTAATACAAGAACCTACAAGAAGACTGCAGCAATAAATACTCTAAAGAAGTGCTACAGAAAAGCCATTGTTACTTCACAAGAATTTCTCAACATAGCTGAAGAAGCTTGATTTTAATGCTGGAAAACCTCAGTTAAATTTAAAATACTTTCTTACCAACGACTCCAGTAGTTCCATCCCCAATCTCATCATCTTGAGATTTAGCCAACTCCACCATAAGTTTGGCTATCTGGTGATCCACATCCATCATATTCAGGATGGTGGCGCCATCATTTGTCACAGTCACCTCACCATCCTTGTCCACCATCATTTTATCCAAGCCTAAAAATACACGTCCAAAGCATGAAGGAAAATCTAGAAAATCCCCAAAGACAATTACTAAGAGAGAACCATTAAATGTGTTTCATTATTACCATTGGGCCCAAGGGATGTTCTCAGAGTACTTGCTACAGCCTTTGCTGCCATTATGTGAGACTAAAAAACAAAGGAAAAGGCAGGTAAATCATTACCATGGATTCCAAAATCATAACAATAAGCTAAGAAAAATACAGTGAGTAATGCAAATACTGTAATTGAACTGACAACAACTGATTATGACTGAAAAAAAATCAGTATGTGTGTATTGTCTTAGTGCCAGAAACATTTCTTACAGCTTTTCTTTTGTTGCTTGTGCTGGCTCTGCTAAAGGATGCACAAGCAGAGCAGCCAGGGCCACAGCCCCGATTTAAAGCAGGGGAGCAACAGGAACAGGCAACACTGCAAGGAGAACCCAGGGCAATTTTACTCATTATAGAATGGTTTGGATTGGAAGGGACCTTGAAGATCATCCAGTTCTAACCAGCTGCTAGGGACAGGGATACTTTCCATTAGACCAGATGGCTCAGAGCTCCATCCAGCCTGGCCTTGGACACTGTCGGGGATGTGGCATCCCACAACCTTCCTGGGCAACCTGTGTCAGTGCTCACTCTGCTCCTCCGTCGGTATTTGCACCACCCGCACTCACACACGAAGCCGACTCGCTCGGCCCCGGCCTCCCCGCAGCGGAGGGAGGCGGCGGTCCCAGGGAGAGGCTGCGGGAGCTGCTCAGGAACAGAGGAGAGGGGCGCCCTGCACCCAAAGCGCCGCCACTCCGAGGCGGATTCACAGCACGGAGACCCCACGGGCCCCGCGCCGCGGATTCCCAGCCCCGGGGGCGATGCCTTCCCTCTCCCTCCATCTCTCCCACGCTTGCGGGCCTGGGCCGGGCTCCATCCACCCTGCACCTGGGGCGGGGCTGCCGACAAGTGCGGCACCGCCTGGTCCCCACGGGCTCCATCCTCCCGCCCTCTCAACAGCATGGCACGGCACGGCACAGCTCAGCATATCATAGCATGGGATGGCATAGCATGGCACAGCGTGGCGTGGCGCGGCCTACCCAGCGCGGGCCTGCGGGCGAACCAGCGGCTGGCCCGCCCCACTCACCTTGAGCGCCTCAAGCCCCATGAGGCGCGTCTTGCGCTCCTGGTCCTTGAGGATGAGGAAGGGGCGCCCATACTCGTCAAACGCCAAAGTCCCCATGGCCGACATGGCTGCTGCTCCTGCCGCCGCCGCTCGCGCGCACCGCCCGGAAGCCGCCGCGCCCGCCGTGACGCCTGGAAGCGGCCCCGCGCCTGCGCAGCCAGCACCCGCGGGACATATTTCGCGGGCGGGATCTTTGTGGCGCCCCCAGCGGACCCTTCTGGAAGCGTCCGGCGCAGGGGGAGGCGGCATCGCCCAGCTCCCGGCGGCGGGGAGGGAGGACGGGCCTGCTCCATG
>VWZD01006075.1:203817-219649 GCA_013396695.1 Sakesphorus luctuosus
GGGCGGCGGGCCGCACCGGCTGGCGTGAGCGCGGTGGAGCGAAGACAGACACACGGCGGGAAAAGCGCGCGCGGTGCTTTCCTCCGGTGCGCCCTCAGAAAGGTTTCGGTCTCCCGCCCCACCCCGCATGGCGAAGTGGTACTGCCCGGCCCTATAAATGCCGCCGGCCGAAGGCGGCCATGTGTGGGCTCAGGGTGGTGTGTAGGTGTGCGGAGGGTTCGGGTGGGTGTCGCTGTCCCCTGGGTAGCCGCTCCTCCTGGCAGCAACAACAGGGGCTCCTCCGGCCCGTTTCCCTGGGCGCGGCTGCCGGGCGGGCCGTGGCGGGGAGGGCCCTGCCGGCCCCGGGCTGCGGGCGCGGTGGAGACACCCTCCCTGCGCCGAACAGCGACCGCCTGCTCCGCCTCGGCAGCTGCGGCGTGTCCCCGGGGCTGGGGGTCAGCTCAAGGAATATAAGGGTTTTTTTTTTATTGGTTTGGGTTTTTTGTGAGGTTGTTTTTTTGTTTCTAATGTCCTCTGTCTTTGGTACAACACCCTGCTTTCTCCGCAGTGAGCATTTAATAAAGCTGTTGGCGCAGACGGTCCCTGCACGCCCGCGGGCGCGATGTCCGAGGCGGGAGCGAGGGAGAGCCCGGAGAGGGATGGCGGGGGCAGGAGCCGCTGGGGGCTGCTGGTCACCGCCGCTGTCGGCGGTTCCTTGGTGGCCCTCTATGCTGTGGCCACCCCCTTTGTGGCCCCCGCCCTGAGGAAGGTGTGCCTGCCCTTCGTTCCGGCCACTGCCGCCCAGATCCAGAACGTGCTGAAGATGCTGGAAAACAGAAGTGGCCCCCTGGTTGACATTGGTAGTGGGGATGGCCGCATTGTAAGTTGTGCACGTTGCCTTCGTCTCCCAGGCACTCAGCAACAGGACAAGGGGCACGGGCTCAAGCTCTGCCAGGGGAAATTTAGGTTGGATATCAGAATAAAATTCTTTCCAGAGAGTAACCAGGTATTGGAATGGGCTGCCCGGAGAGGTGGTGGATTCACCATCCCTGGAGGTTTTTAAACGCAGATTGGACGTGGCACTGAGTGCCATGATCTGGTAAATGGATTGGAGTTGGACCAAGGGTTGGACTTGATGATCTTGGAGGTCTTTCCAACCCAATTGATTGTATGATTCAAAAAAATGCTGTAGCTGCTGTTTTCTCATACTTAATGGAAGTCTTGTCTTTGGCATCCAGTGGGCTTTTGTTTGAGTCTTACACCTGAGTTCAAGTCCCAGTGGGACTGTCCCCTGGCAGTTCAATCCCTCCCTGCCATCCCATCCCGTCACATCTTGGATGCTCAGCAGGGTCAGCCCCGGTTAGTACTGGGTGCTGTGACAGTCTCACGTGCTGTGCCTCACCTACAAAATCCACTGCGCAGGCTGGAAGGGCACACCCACGTAGGGGGAGCCCCTTCCCAAATCTGCATTCATGAAGTCTGGCCATACATACACAGAGGATCAGAGTTGAGAAAGGTTTATGTTAAGTTCAGGAAAGTGACAGTTTTTGCTCCGGTCTTACTTGCAGCTTGACCAAGGCAGTGTACAAAGTGAGAGTTTCATCCTGCTGACTGGAGAGAAGTGCACTGCATTCATGTGATAGATGTGATGAAAATTCCACATAGGTGTGTAGCTGCAGCGAGTGAGGCTGTGAGATTAAATAGGACCCTGATCTTAGAGGTGCAGTTCCATGTTTAATGTATAAAGGTGACAGAAAAGCAAAAGAGAATGCAAAATGATTCATGGATTACAAGAATGAAAATCCTGGTATTGTAGTTTTCACACCTTTGTACAGTGCTGGCTTTCCCACTTTAAAATCCATGTGGTTAAGCTACAGTAATCACCAAGAGAAATGATGACAAAAGTCAAAGTAATAAGGGTTGGACTTGATGATCTCGGGGGTCTTTTCCAACCCAATCGATTCTATGATTCTGTGATTCTAATACTGTGCTTCCAGGACATTGATTGTACTTCAATTTGTGAAATGTGGTGATGAGGGTATAGTGGAGAATAGTGTGATTTTTTTTTTTGATAGTTGTCAAGTTTTGTGTACCTTTTCATAACCACTTGCTTCAAGTCAGCTTTAGCAACAGGATGGTGCACTAATTGTGTTTTTAATGGAATTAAATAAGTTCTTGAATGCTACTCTTGTCCATATTTCATGTGAATGAGTCAACCATTTGTCCACACAAAAAAATTTGGTTTGAAACCCCAAATCTGTGAAGGTGCCCAAGCGGGAAACTGAAAAAAAAATCCATAGGTACAAGAGAACTGCAGTTTCTGATGCTCTTTCTGTTCTTTATTCTGGCTGTTGACTCATCTGAGGCATCCAGTTTGACTGGGTTCTGAGTGTTGAATTCTGATTGTATAGGTGTCTGAATGGAGACTGAAGACTTTGTAAAGCTAGGTGCCTAAAACGGAATGCTTGGTGCTTCTTGAATGCATCTGTCCTGAAAAAAGTCTGCTCAGATGCTCTTAAATATTTAACACATAGTCAGATGTAATCAGTGGATAAACACAGTAATAGTTTTGTTTCCAAGCATGGTAAAAATGTTGAATTCTTTAACTGAATTTTCCAGTGCTCTTTCTGTGATGGAAGATGCAGTATTTTAACAGGGTGAAATACACTGACCAGGTAATAATGATGGAGAAGTTCTGTTAAGAAATGCATACTTCTTTCTGATTTCACCTTGCCTGTTTTGTAATTCATAGTTCATTAGGTGTTTCCTGGTTAAAGCTTGTCAGTAACCTTTTAAAGAGTGTCTTAAACCTTTACTCTGGAAACTGGTGTCTTTTTGTATTTTTTTTTAATATAGATCAACAGATAACTTTCAGACTCTTGGTATTGGCATGTCATTTTGGCTCTGATTCAGAGGTTGCTGAAGTGCCTATCCCTCACTGCTTTTCAAAATAGTGGCCTAATTTTGAGTGGTTTTGCTTGTGTGTTTCACTGTTCTCTCCATGGTCAATTTTGGTACTCTTTAATTCCAAGATAGTGTCGTGAATATGTTAAACTTTTATCTAAGTCATAGATGTACAACAAGCTCACAGCTTTGCCCTGTGAATGTTTATGTTAATTTTGTTTGTCTGAATATACGAATTTTCATTTAACTAGTCATAATATTTGAGTTTTATTCACTATACTACACTATACTCATGGGCATTTAAACCTGAGTGACTTGCACAAATGCTTTCTCTTGATTCATATTTTAAATAAAGCTATGTGCTCCTGTTTACATTAACAGGCTTTTATGTTTCTAAATGAAGATTTATTTTCTTCCTTGTAGGTGATAGCAGCTGCAAAAATGGGATTCAAAGCTGTTGGTTATGAATTAAATCCCTGGCTAGTTTGGTACTCCAGATACCGAGCCTGGAGAGATGGAGTACATCAGAATACCAGATTTTATATTTCAGACTTATGGAAGGTAGGTAGTGAAATATGTAAAAAGGAATCTGAATGATTGAAACATTTTTATAGTTTGGAAATACTTTCTTGAAGGAACTGGAATGCTGATTGGCCACAAGGTGCTATATTGTGCTTTGAGTAAAGTACTTTTGCTGGGAGTCAAGTTTCTATGGGCTTAATACACTGTTCTGCTGGTTCTGTGCCTTCTTAAAGTGCTGTTCTCTGTCAGTAAAGGCTCCTCAAGCTGTCTTGTGTCTGATGAATTACATGGGGTTTCTTGGTGGGTTTGTTTTTTTTTTTTCCCAGAGAGCAGCATAGGAAAACTCCATGGCACTGACTTGAAGAACTCAAGCATTAGAATGCCTGGAAGGTTTTCATAGCTAGCTAACATGTAACATAAACTTAAACCATAAGTGGTTTTCACATTTACAGGAGGTGTGAAAAAAACCCAAATTAGATATGAATAAAATCATGTAGATATTTTCTAAATTAATGCTTCTTGTGCTACTAGAATTTGTGCCATATTCTTGGCCAGACTGTAAAAGTTTTTTGCTGTTCAGCAAGATAAAGTTTTCTTTATGTGGAAATTTGTGTGATAAAAAGTTGATAGGGGATCTCCTTTCATATTTTCGGTCTAAATCCCTGTTGAAAGAAGGGCAGCTAGAGGGATTGGGACAAAAGAATGGTGAGAACTTCTCCAAATATAAGTGCCTTTTTCATTAAGGCTTGTTCTTAATTTTTATTTTAGGTTTCTTTTTCCCGTTATAGAAATATTGTTGTTTTTGGTGTCCCTCAAATGGTAAGTTTACTATTTTTGCCTTGTTTAATTATTTTAATATCTGGACATTCTGTGTTAGTACATTTATATGCAAAATGAACCAACTGCAGCAGGTCGAAGGTAGTCAGTAATAATCATAGAATCATAGAATGTTAAGGGTTGGAGGGGACCTTAAAGATCATCTGGTCCCAACTCCCCTGCCATGGACAGGAATGCCTTCCACCAGACCATGTTGCTCAAGGCTTTATCCCACCTGGGCTTGAGCACTGCCAGGGCTGGGGCATCCCACAACTTCCTAGGCAACCTGTTCAGGTGTCTAACCACCCCCACAGGAAAAAATTGTCTTCCTAATATTTAACCTAAGTTTTCCCCCTTTGAATTTGCATTCAATACTCCTTTTCCTAGAACTACAGTTCTTGGCAGAGTCCCTGTCTGGCTTCCCTGCTAGGCCCCCCTCACATACTGGAAGGTTGCTGTGAGGTCTCCATGCAACTTTCCCTTCTCCAGGCTGAACAGCCCCAACTTTCACAGCCTGTCTTTATAGAGAAAGTGCTTCAGCCATCTTAGAACTTCATGGCCCTCCACTGGACTTGCTCCAACAGTTCCATGTCCTTCTTATATTGGGGACACCAGAACTGTAGGCAGTACTCCAGGTGGGGTCTCACTAGCACAGAGTGGAGTGGGAGAAACAATTCCTTCAACCTGTTCACCATGTTCCTTTTGATGCAGCCCAGGACATGGGTTGGCTTTCTGGCTTGGGAGCACAAACTGCCAGCTCACATTGAGTTTTTCATCAACCATCACCCTCAAGTCTTTTCTCCACAGGGCTGCTCTCAACCACTTCTCTGCCCAACCTGTAGCTGTGTGGGCTTTCTGTGACCCAGGTGTAAGACCTTGCACTTTGATTTGTTGAACTTATCAAGGTTTGCATCAACCCATTTCTTAAGCCAGTCCAGGTCCCTCCAGCATGTCAACTACCACACAGCCTGGTGTTGTCAGCAAACCTGCTGAGGGTGTGCTTGATCCCAAATAATATTATTTTGATATTTCATTGTTACTTCTTACTGTCCATGATAAAGCCTGGTTAAACTTGTGACAGTATGCAGACTGGAGCTCTGAAAATATGTGTATTTTCGAGAAGCATTTTCTGTCCATTAGTTTAGAATCAAATCATAGAATNCCCAGCTCCCTCAGCCTCTCCCCATAGGACTTGTGCTCCAATCCCTTCACCAGCCTTGTTGTTCTTCTCTGGACCCGCTCCAGCACCTCAATATCTTTCCTGAACTGAGGGGCCCAGAACTGAACACAATACTCAAGGTGTGGCCTCACCAACGCAGAGTACAGGGGAAGGTAGCAGGCCCTGGTCCTGCTGTCCTGAAAGCTGCTGTGTTGAAGTTGCTTGGAGGGAAGCTGATAGATTGGTCCTTGAAAATTTCAGGTTTTCATTCCAAAAAAAGGAGTTTGCAGGGAGAAGATGGAGTGGGAAGTTCACTACAGCTGATTTTTTCGGAGCCTTGTTAGAGGAGAGTATTGAAATTTGCTTATGTTCTCCAAAAACCAGATCACCTCAAGTAAGCTAGAAGGTGATATATTGAAATAACCCCTTGTCTGTGTGTCACTGTGTGGGTTTTAGCTGGCTTTGTAGACTATGTTCAGTGTGTCCGTGGGGAAAATGCATTCTTCAATACTGGTATAGAGATTGAGTTGCAGTCTGCTTTAGTGCTCTCCTCCCCGAGTTCCGGCAGGGGGCAGGACGAACGCTTGGATTTGCAGACGAGAATTGGGCCACTGCGCCGAGAGGGAAAGCCCGGGTGGAGAAAGAAGCTTCGGAAAACTCGAAATAAACAAATGCCCTAGGAAAATATGAATAAACCCAGCAGAAATACTGATTTAACTTTAAATGTGGGTGAAATTAATAACCACCGCGATAGAAAGAGTAACTGTAGGACTCAGAATAACTTCTGTAAATCCAGTAAAAACTAGGCTAAATTCTTTCAATAGAAGTGCTGCCATAAATGCAACAGGTGCAAACATACAAACCTCTGTGTTTCCTGAGCGTTCGTTTGCTTATGATCCTGTTTAAATTTACTTTGAAAGTTGTGAATGCTTAGCCTCCTGCATGACTGAATTAATTTTCTAGAAACCTTAAAACATTTTTTTTCTGAGGACAGTAGATCTCTTCAGCATTTTTTAAATAATGCTGGCCTGATTTGGTGCTGCCACACAGTGCTTTTTTTATCATATCTAAGATTAGCTTACAAAACTTGGATTTATTGATCTTCAGGGAAGACTAAAGACCTCTCTTGTTCTTGCAAGCATCTGGGGGAAGGTGTTTTTGTTTCTGAGTCATTGCAGAGAGATACTTTTACTTGTTCAGAGCTGGATGATGGAATTCTTACCAGATGTTCACAGCTTCTGTGTATTTAACTGATTATATACTGTACAAAAGGTTTACTAAACTATGTATCTATGTAGACATACCACCCCCCAACCTTTGCTTGACATAAAATATAGTATGATTGTGACAGCTGAAGTAACTGATGGATTTAGCTTAAAAACTAGTTTGAGTGGTTCAAGGATTCAATTGTGTCTGAACTATTAATGATTTTTTCTAATTTAAACAAAGATAGGCATGCAGTGTCACTAATTTTCATAATTACTCATTAAAAATTAGACCATGTCTCTATTTGTAATTTCTGTAACAAATTAGATCTTCTGCTGCTGCCTTAACTCAGTTTTAGATACCAAAGTGGGCTTATTTTTCTAGTTTCTTTAAGGTGCGGTAGCAAAAATGTTGCAGTGTGGATGAAATCAGAGCATAGAATGCTTAAAAATATTCAGAGGCAACTCTTTGATATATTAGGTCTATGGCTGTAATTTTCCTAAAATACTCCATTCTAAGCTTAAATATAGCTGTAACAGGATATTATATCAAAGGCACACCCTTAACACGTGTGTGACAGTGGAAGGTATCTGCAGCTTTGGAAATGCATTTTCTTCAGTAAGTCTTGTTCTCTAATAATGTTCTGTTGGGTTTTGGTTTTTTGGTTTGTTTGGGTTTTTTTTTTGTTTATTTGTTTGGTTTTGGGGATTTGGGTGAAATTTTTGTGTTTTTTGTGTCAAGGTAAATTATATTTGTAAATAATTACTGTCCTTTTAACCTTCTAATAGTTAAGTGTTGCATCTTGTATCAAAGTAGGTGGAGCTTAACATGCAGTAGAAGTAGCCTGTAGAGTTTGCTGTTATAATTACTCATTCAGACATATGCAGTATGTAAGAATAAGAGGAACTCCAAATGGATGGGCACTGGGATCTGCTTAAGCACACTAATCCCATCAAACTTTTCCAAAGGACAAAAATGACTAAAGCTGTTAAATTTCTTTTTGTTTGGTTTTTTTTGTGTGTGGTTTTTTGTTTGGTTTTTTTTTGGAGGTTGTTGTTGTTGGTTTTGTTTGTTTGTTTGTTTTCATCCAGAACATAATCACTATCTGGGACGGGAAAGAAATTTCATTGAAGTCTAGATGTGTTAATTAATCTCTCACTTAATCCATAACAGAATTTACAAAGAGAGTATCTGACTGGTCAGGGTGTTGCTGTTTTCTAGAAAAGTACTAATATTTCCCTTGACTGTCATATCCTCTCAATTTTTGTGAATGGAGGAAAGCTAGACTGTAGATGTTCAGCCAAGGAGAGTATCATAGTGGTAAGTGACATAGTCCCCCATAAATCCTGCTCTCTAGATTACAGAGAGGTGGATTTGGTGATGGACTATTCAGTGGATAAGGAATTGGCTGGATGGCTGTATCCAGTGGGTAATGGTCAACGTCTCAGTGTCCAGATGGAAATCAGTCACAAGTGCTGTCCCTCAGTTGTGCATAATAACTTCATTACTGTCATGGACAGTGGTATTGAGTGCACTCAGAAGAATTTGCAGATGACACCGCAGCTGAGTCATGCAGCTGACATGCCTGAAGGATGGAAGGCCATCCAAAGGGACATGGACAAGAAGTGGGCCCTTGGGAACCTCATGCAGGTCAACAACTCCAAGTGCAAGGGGCTGCACCTGGGCCAGGGCAACCCTGGTATCAATAGGCTGGGAGATGAACAGACTGAGAGCAGCCCTGCTGAGAAGGACTTGGGGGTTCTGGTGGATAGAAAGATGGACATAGGCTGGCAGTATGCACTTGCAGCTCAGAAGGCCAGTTGTATCCTGGGCTGCATCAAAAGCGGCATGACCAGCAGGGCAGGCAATGGGATTCTGCCTCTCTGCTCTGCTCTCATGAGACCCCGCCTGGAGTGCTGCATCCAGCTCCGGGGTCCTCAGCACAAGAAGAAGGTTGTGAACCTGTTGGAGCAGTTTCAGAGGGGAGCTGGAGCTCCTCTGCTATGAAGACAGACTGAGAGACTTGAGGTTGTTCAGCCTGGAGAAAACCTGACTCTGAGGAGACCTTGTTGCAGCCTTTCAGTACTTTAAGGGGGCATGTAAAAGAGTTGGGGACAGACTTCTTATTAGTGCCTGTAGTAGCAGAAAAAGGGGTAATGGTTTTAAACTGAGAGGATGGATTCAGACTAGGTTTAGGTAAGAAAATTTTTACTGTGGTGAAACACTAGAACAGATTGCCTAGAGAGCTGGTAGGCTCCCCATCAATTGTAAACACTCAATCAGGCTGGATGGGGCTCTGAGCAACCTGATGTAGTTGCAGATGTCCCAGCCCATGGCAGGGGATTCGAGCTAGATGACCTTTAAAGGTCCCTTCCAATCCAAACCATTCTATGATTCTACATTCTGTTTCATGCCGTGCTGCTGCAGTGACTTACATGCAGGTTAGCAGGCTGTGGATTCAACAAAGCTCAATTACAATAGCATTTAGCATGCCAGTACTTCACCACACAGTGACAGCAGAATGTTTGCTTTGGGTTGTTGTCTGTGTGATGTGTCCCAGGATCTTTCTCGGGGCTAGATTGTAAATTATGAGCAGTAGTGACCTTTGAGTACCACACAATAGCTCATAAACCTAGTGGTGTCTGAAATAGCATAAATTCAGGGGGCTGAACTTTCATTCTCTACAAAGAATCCGACTGAAGAGAATCATGAATTGGAACTTGTGATGTCTTTTCTTAGCTGTTTTTTTTTAGTTTAAGGGGTAAGTTTTTAATTTAATTTTTAGAACTTAGAATTAATGATTTCCTTGATGTCACCAGTTGGGGCACAATAGCCATTTTCTAGTTTCAGATATTCTTTGTCAAGGCATCAAAGCCAAAATATATATTATGAATACTTTCATAAGATTTTTCAAAAACCTTCGACGTCTCTTGCACTCTTCAGTTATATTCTGAAGAGAATGCTTCTGTTTTTTTGCTGCTTCTGAGAGCTTTTTATTGTTACTCAACAGATGCCACAGTTGGAGAAGAAGCTGGAAGAAGAACTTGAATGTAATGCCAGAATCATTGCCTGTCGCTTTCCTTTCCCCTGCTGGGTTCCAGATCATACTGCTGGAGAGGGAATAGACACTGTGTGGGCCTATGACTTGAAACATTCTAGAGGATGTGAAACAAAAAGCTTGGAAATTACGCCAGAGATAGAATCCTAAATATCTCATTTTATACTGAATTTTTTAGCTTTGACTTTACCTGTTGAAGAGGAGATTAATGTGGATAGAGCCCTGGCATATGGAGATGTATGTGCTCACATAAATATCTGAAGTACACTGGTTATTGGAAAGCAGACAAAGGTTATGGAAAGGTGTAGTTAAATGGCTTAATGTAGTGTCCTGGTTTAACCCCATCTGGCAGTGAAGTACCACACAGATGTTCACTCACCCTAGTCCCCACACTCCCCCAGTGTGATGGGAAGGAAATTGGAAAAAGTTATATCTGTGGGTTGAGATAAGAACAATTTAATAGTTGAAATAAATGTAATAATAATTGCAATGAGAGACAACAAAAAGAGAGTAGTGAAACCCAAGAAAGATGAGTGATGCACAGTACCTTTGCTCACCACCCACTGACTGGTGCCCAGCCCACCCCAGAGCAGCGATCAGCCCCTCCATGCCAGTTCCCCCCGTTTGTATACCGGGCATGATGTTCTATGGCATGGAACATCCCCTTTGCCAGTTTGGATCAACTGTTCTGGCCATGCACCCTCCTGGCTTCTTGAAAGCCTCCTTGTTGCCAGAGTATGGGAAACTGAAAAGTCCTTGGCTTGGGGCAGGCACTGCTCATCATCAACTAAAACATCGGTGTGTTATCAGCCTTATTTCATCCTAGATCTGAAACACACCATTCTACCTGCTACTAGAAAGAAAATTAACGCTATCCCAGGAGAAACCATGATATGTAACTAGTAAAAATTATGGGAAAGTTTGATAGAAGTGGAAAACTTAAATGTGGACAATGGCATAAAATGCATGCGTCACTACTGTTAAGGGAAATACATGTATAAGTTAAAATGCTCAAGCTGGTGAACTTAAATATATTCACTTTTTCTGACCCCATTTGTTTTTGGTGTGTAATGGCTTCTCAAATGAGCTTTTGGTGTGTAAATGGCTTCTCAAATGAGCTTTGGTTCCCAAATGCCTTCATTATGCATGGCAAGTAGGCATAATGCTGTATACACAAAACTGCTCCAGGTAGAGTATGATGATATTGACTGTTCATGCCTCAGCTGCGAATGTGTACTTTCAATAGTTGAGTATGCAAAAGAAGCAAATAAGTTGTTTGTTCATTAACAAAAGTTATATTAATGAATTTTTATTTAACTTGTTATGTGGAAACAAAACTGCAGAAGTCTGCTCTACTGAATTCTTACTGGTATAAGCCTTTGCAGATGGCTGCAATTTTTCCTAATCTCTCTGATTTAGGAACGGTTTCAGAAGTCATTTACTTGTCAGTGAAGTGTCACCATTTCTCTGTCTTGAAACTTCGGATAGGTATGGATGAGAGTTACTTACTTGAATACTTGCAGGTGGTTATTCATTCTGACTGGCTTGGCTAAAGCTGATTGAACCTCATTAAATTTAGGAGGTGAGAAGGAAGGTTTTCAATCACACTTCTTTTGCCTTCTACTTTTCCATACCATCTAATGAAATCTCAGAAACTTGTGGTATCAGTGTGTGGCTTTTCCTTTTACGTGAAGCAAGTTCTGCCTGTCCTTTTGCAATATTGGTTTGCAGTGGGATACTGTCACTGCACTGACATTTTCCTTTTCTACCATGGTTACAACACTTTTCTGTTTTGTAAAAATGTACTTGTTTGTTTTTTGGTTTTTTTCTGGTTCCCAATTAAAGTTTTACTGTTTTTACCCAGTGATAATTAGTCGAAGTTCATAGTCTCCTCTGGCCCCAGTTGACGTATAGCCTGTTTGTTAAAGAGTGACAATGTAAGTTTGTCAGACATTTGTCCATATGATAACCACAGAATGAAGTTAAGCTAGGCAATTGCCTGCTGACTTCAAGGCAGTCATTATCACAACTAAAGTTAGCTCAGGCCAAGAGAAGTGCTGAAACCATACAATTTCAGGTAAATACAAAGTCTATGATACTTTATTAGGTGTCAGGGAAGCAAATTGGCTGGACTACAGTATCAGGCTTGAAGAAGAAAAGTTGGGCATTCTTTGGGATGTGTAGTCCACAGTGAAACCTATTTCTAAGCCTTTTGTTTTTGATGTGAGAGGACAGGAAGAATTTAAAATACAAATCTACACTGAGGATTTGAAATGGAGCAGTGACATGGTTTTGTCCTGATAGTGTATACAAAGCAGGATCAAAAAGGGGAAAATTTATCTTGACTCTGCAAAGGAGAGGTGATTTCAGCCTTGCATAGCAAGCACGGTACAACTCTAAGTGCAGTAACTGTGTACTGAAGAACACTGGCTTCTGGTAAGCAAATTTTTACAGCCTTTCATTGCAATGTTACATAAAGAATCTTGTAAAACTACACTAAATTCTTTCTATCACGATCTAAATGTTACAATTATTACACAGTGACAGGATTGGGCTAGAATGGCTTATCTAAAATGGCTAAATTTAATATCCCAAGGCCATAAAACTGGAACCTTAGACAAAGGAAATATGAAATTATTTCTATTAGAAAACGACCATACAAAGTGTAAATTAGCTAATTAAGCAGAGTCCTTCCTCAAGTGATTATAAAACAGAAGAGGAGGCAAAAGATTTTGATCAATTGAATTGTGACTCATCTGCAGTGCAGTGCTTTGACCCAAGTTTCTACAGCTTACTTTCACTGAAGTTAGTTTGTAGAGAATGAAGCAGCTGTGTTTGACTATATATTTTTCTATTGCATTAATTTTTGCATGTTAACAGGTAAAAATGAATTCCTCATTTGTGCCTGTGATAAGGGTTTGGGGATGTGCACTTCTTATTTACCACCTACAACCCCAGAAATACTTGTTGAGGAGGGTGAAATAGAATTAATGATTTGGTGGTCTGAGCTTTAGAAGAACTAAGTGCTGTTCTCAAGGCAAGGAGAGATTTATGGATGTTTTAAAATAAAACAGAGGGCTGTTTCTTGCTCTGACCATTTTGGGGGCTTACAATGAAATAAGCAGTGATCTGAAGGTTTAGAATTCCTTATGACATAAGGAAATGTGCTGTAATTCCTGTTTCCATGGCAAGAAAATTGCTCTAATTTACACAGGAGGACTGGGAAATCATTTTCTTGTCATACTGGCTTCAGTATTTTTCTATCATATACTATGTTCTCTTAATAGTTTGCAAGATTAAATACTTAAATGTGCCTTAAGTTATCACTGTATGGATTATTATGTTGATACGCTTCCAATTGCTAAGGTAACGTATTGTGATTTTGTTCATATGCTACTTTAGAGTACAAATTTGAAATCTTCAAGTTACACTTGCTGCTCAATTCCAATTCAGATACACAGAAAAACCTATAGGTTATTTTTGTTACTGTCTTTTAGTAGAATCACTTGCATTTTGGGAGTTACTTGTTTTATTCTTTTCTTGCCCTGCCAGATCTTAGCAAAAAAAGTTGTTACACTACCAAATGAGTAAAGCTTTCCTGAAAGACTGTAGAATCTGATTGTTTGTAAGTAATACAGATCAGTCAGATTTCCAAATTTTTTCTTTGTTCTTCCTTATCCCCCCCTTTTCTATGGAGACACATTATGTCCCCACAGTTTTTGTGATGCAAGATAAGTTTTACCAATCTGAGTGCTTCAATTGTAATTTTGTAGTTTCCATTGGGCATAATTTGGCTTTTTAGGGAAAGGGAGAGGGGTATGTCTACAGGAGAGCCATCTGACAGGCAGCTTGCTCATTATGCTTCACAGTCACTACAGCCGCACAGCAATGTCAACCAAGTGTGTCCAGTTTTGTTTGGGAAATGTAGACATATTATATGACTTCTAGGCATTTCTATATTAAAGGATGTATTGAAGTTCTTGGCTTATCCTCTGGTCCGATTATATTCTGCCATTTAATCTAATACAGCTCCAATTCTCTGTCTCTGAGCTGCTGCTTATTTCTGACTCATGAGCTGTAGCCAGGTAAAAATATATCAAATCCACTTTCAAATAAAGCACCACATTTCACAAATCAGCCCATGCCTTGAGAAAGTCTTTCACCTTCCATGAAGAACAGACACCCTTCAGAAGGCAACAAAGATCTCCTGAGTTATGCCTGTTTTTTCAATGACTTGAGCTCTGTTTTTCTCATGTGTGTGTTCTTCAAAACTTTTTGCCACCATAAAACCATTCAAAGATCTATAAGATGGAGTGAGTAGAGGCAGCATTTTTGTTTTATTTTTCTAGTTTGAGCTGTGAGAGGAATGGAGGAAAGGGAAAACTGCCCAAGTGTGACAGTTTTATCTGTTTCAAAAGCTGTTTGACAGACTTGCACATCATCTGTGTGTATTTCTCATTGAATATGAGAATCCATACTAAGAGTGGGCTGTGGCAAGCATTCACTCACAAAATGGGTTCATGTCTGATACCATTACACTTGGTATTGATACATTGCCTCATACTTCTTGTATGAGGTTCCACTTTCCATGGTTTAAAAATACTGAAGCACTTTTTCTAGAAAGGACATGAATCTTGCAAATTCATTGTTCAAATCTGGGTTCTGTGCCAGGCCAAGAGTTGGACTCCGATGACCTGAGCCTTGTTGGTTGCTTTCAACTCAGGGTGTTCTATGGTTCTATGGTTGAAGAGGGCAGCCTAATATCAGAGTTAATGCCAGTAAATTCTGCTTTGAGTCAATTATTTTTCTTTTACAATTGACGAGTTTGCAGTTCTCTGGTTTTAAAATGTAGCCCCAGCTTGTTCTCCGGATGTAATATATGTTTCCACAAGAAGATCTCTTGAATTCTTGATAAGACAGGGTGGCATCTATGTTTAACTTCAGAATCACCCTTGAGTGAGATTATTGAAAATATTAATTCTGCAGCTTTTTTCTTTACACTATAATCTTTCTGTTCATCCTTCTATGTTTTACTGAGGGAGACTTATACATGGATAACTACCATTTTCTCCCTCTTTGTTTCTGAATTCTCCCTCTTAATTGTTTGCTTTTATTTTTCATAGTCTTTTTAAAATTTGACTGTTTGACTTCATAAATTCATCAGATCTGATTTCCTTAATTTTTTTTTTTCCTGTAAATTTGGTTGGGTTTTTTGTCCCCCTCTCCTGCAGCTTTCAGGAAGACTAAATATGTTAAGAGGTGTTCTTTTCCTCTCTAACATTTTTAACATGCATTTAACTAACGTTTTTGATTTATATAGCAGTCCATATGCTGACATAGCATGACTTTTGTTTCCAGTGGATGGGAAAAACCCCACATGCACCACAATGGTATTTAGATTGAAAAATAGCTTTGGTCTACAACAATTCTGACTATTTAGTAGTTTTAAGTACCTAATTTCACTTTTTTATTATATTTCATCACTTGGAGAATGAATAGAGGCCTTTTATCCCTTCAG
Organism: Sakesphorus luctuosus; assembly: GCA_013396695.1. Lineage (NCBI taxonomy): Eukaryota > Metazoa > Chordata > Aves > Passeriformes > Thamnophilidae > Sakesphorus > Sakesphorus luctuosus. The sequence goes on from VWZD01006075.1 coordinate 218,980, forward strand.
TAGTTCTTTGGATTTGTGTTATTTGTTCAGGTGGGACTTTGCTGACTTCTTTTTCTTCGTATAACATTGGAGTTTCTATTGGAGGCTTTGGTTGAAATGTCGGATGAATGTTTTTTCTGCAGATTGGTGTGTAGACTTGGAACAATCACCATGATCCAATTCACTGAACTGCTAGCATTGGTAAAAATGAAATAAAACCTACTTACCAGTAAATGCACAGGGATATTTTTCAGTTTACTGTATATGTTGTGGGTTTTAAAAGTAAATTAGGTTTTTGAAGGCCATATAAAACTTGTGGCACAAAAAGGTCTTTGCAAGGTCACAAGCAGTAAATTACTGGCTTTCAACCTGAGGTTTGTGGCTACCTTCTGAGGAATCCACAAAAAGTAATTTAAAAAGCAGATCTACTATCAGTAGGTTTACATTTTCTGTCCATGGTTGTGTTCTTCCATTGGAAAAATTTAATGTGTCTGAAACGATCATTTGAGAATCCCTGAACTAAAAATAAGAATTTGTGTAAGATATTAAATAAATGGAGATGAGTTTGTCAAAGTGAGGAGATTTTTTTTTCTTATTTCTGTTGTTCCTTGCCTGGATTGTTGAGCTTTGGACCTCTGCAGTGTACAAATGCATGAGCCTCTGTGTCTCTTCTGGTAAGTGTGTAACTTAC
>VWZD01006075.1:223469-238328 GCA_013396695.1 Sakesphorus luctuosus
TATTTCAATCCTATTTTTTTTCTCTTGCAATTCAGCCTTAGTTCCTCAAAATCAGCCAAGCATTATAAATTTTATTTTATTAGTCACAAAAGCCTCTATGCCATACCAATACTCTTTAAGCTTTATTATTATTCTTTTTATTTGGTTTTGCTGAGCAAATTTACTTCAGGTGTTCATTACATATACCTAGTAAGTTCCAAAGTGTAAGGCAAGTTACTGTTGTTAGTATTAAAGCAGCAAAACACAGTTAGCAAATAAGGTGCTTGTAGAGTAAGAATCAAAGTAGCTGTACAGTAGAAGCATAAGATATGATAGAGTGTATAAAGTAATAAGCTTTGTAAGAGAGTAAAGTGTAAGATGTAAACTATATAGAGATCACATGGTTTCTCACCCCTACATTGTCTGAAGAGGTGGGAGGAGACAGGGCAGCTGCACTCAGCTACCCCTGCGGAGATAATGATGATTTCTCCCCCATTTTTGCTCATGCCCAATCTTTTTATACTCTTTTTTTTTTTCCTTTAGGTGGGTTCAGTGACTATAGTCAATATTTTGGGGGTGATAAGACAGATGCCTGAGGGGTGGCTCCTTGGGTCTCTGCAGGGTGCCACAGGGTGCAGCAAAGAAAGGCCATGTCATTTCCAGAACACTCCAAACCTCGGTAACCCCATGAATAAGCACTTTCAGGGAGATAATGGTTCCTACAAGCATCCCTGCAGGGAGGCTGAGACGTTTCCCTCAACTCATCAAGACCTTATCAGGGCCATCACCCCATAGGAATGTAAAAAAAAAATCAAATTTTGGTTCTTACAGTAGTATAATTTGTTTTATGTATCACTAAAAATATCACAACACATTGATATAATAAAAATACAAGAGTAATCTTCTGATACTAATACTCTGGCAATAAATTAAGCTGAGTGTTACTGAACAGATTTTTAGGTTGGAGAAGGAGACATAAGTCTGTTCTCCCTTTGGTAAGTATGTGTGGTGCCTATTAACTCTAGGGAATTTGTTTGCATGTACTTCAAACAAAAGTACACGTAGAAGATGGCAATTGGAATGCTAGTCATTAGTTTGCATTCAACCCTGCAGTAAAATGTAATGTTTATACAATTGTATTAATTTTCAAACTGCTACTGAACAGTAAATCTAGCAACACTTTTGTAGGGTTGGCTGGAATTATTTTCACCCTCTACAACTGCAAAAACTGTAGCAAAGAGCTAATTTGTTCAAGACCACAAAAGTAATCTCTGGTACATGCTGTGATTAAAATGAAGTCTGCAGCTGCATGCCTGTGTCTACAGCTGGAAGAATGTATTTTTTAAATGACTGCTCCTCAGGGTGGCAGTACCTGTGTGGTTTCACAACTAATGGAGCCAATGATAGAAAGGGCAGATGGTCACCTGTGGCCATATAGTACTTTCTTACTGCTTATGACTGTAAGACATAGTACCTGCACTAGTTGTCTCTGCCAGATTTATGATTTTGTTTTCGTTTCGTTGGTCTTACCATTTTCTTAGCACTTAATATATTTGATGTCTCATGCTTACTGCTTTTAACTGCTTTTAGATCCTTCTGTCATGGGTTATACATGCTACTTAATAGTAAAAATTATTTCTATTGAAGTGTATGACTTTATGATGTGTACTACATATGGGTCTATTTTTGCATGAGAGTCAATCTGGTTCACTGTTTTCATGCTTTCCATTCTTTTGTGACAGAGAAGTTCCACCTCCAAACAACTTAAATCTGGTTTTATGGGACTATTAAATATAAATTGGCTTCAATCCAGCATAGGTGTTGTAACTTCATATCCTATTGTTTTGCTTCCCTTTCTTTTTTTTCCTTTTGTGCGTGGACTGTGTCTCAATTCTCTGAGAACACTTCACTAAACATAAATGAAACTTAATTTTTATGAAGTCATCAGACTGATCTGTCATGGCCTATGTTAGTAAGCCTACATATTCCTGTTTCTCATTTTTATTTCTGTATTTGTTCATGGGTACCAATGAGATGATCTGAGAGAAGAACTATTTTCCTTAGCCTTAATAACTTTATCCTTCATCAAAACGGCATGCAAAATTCAAGGAAAAAGCTTTCTGTTGGTGTGACTCGTCAACAGCTCTTGCTGCTATAACTTTCTGTCCTGGCAATCCCAAACTCACTTTTCCCTGACGTAAGCATCAGTTTTAAGTACAGTTATTGTCTTGATCTTCTGGTTTAGAAGTGATCAGCTTACCCAACTCAAACCCAGCAATGATGGATGTTATATTAGTCTACTTGGAAAACAGGCTGCTGAAATCATGTATAGGCTCTTGCTAGATTATTTTCTTTGTCTGGTTTAACTAAAATAAGAGGCAAAAACTTGACATAATTTCTAAATATGAGCAAGCCCAAGACAAAATACTTTCTCTACTATATGCAGGAAAATGCATAGTGAGTAATGTATGAACAAATAGGCTACCTCCACCATGGCAGTCAGATAGTTTATTAGATAAGTAAACATAGTCAAAGCTTGTTAGTGCAGGAACAAGTCAGCAAAGAGCATTGCTGGTTTCTGCATCTCATCACTGAATCATGAAAAGAGATCACAAAATCAGACCAGTCTTGCCTCCCCCCCCCCAAAAAAAAATGGAATGGGTATACAGAAAAGGGTACTTGAGACCATTTTCTACACAGAAACATGAACTATTAGGTTGGGTTCCCCACCCCACCCCCAGCTGAAATATCAGTGACAGCCTTTCCCCAGCCCCAAGGCTGAAAGGCTTTCCTCTGTATCACCTTATGAAGAATACCCCTTCGGTTCAATATGTTAGTACATGTAATTAATACTACTAGAATTACATAAAATAGGGAAAGGTGCTAGAAAGAGCAGTAGTTACTGCCAATTAGGTGTTGTTATCCAGCTGTAGTAACACTTGGATGTTCAGCCTGCACTACTTTTGTCATGCCACGTGGGTACAGTGAGAGCCATAAGATCAACTAAAAATCAATACACTTTTTAAGCTAAGGCCAGGAGTGGAATGGACATCATAAAAAGGCCAACTGAATTGAAAACCATTAAATCTTCTCTGAAGAGCAAGAAGCTTCTATGCTAGCTGCTTTCAAAATATTTATTAGCAAGTGATAGAGAAGAAAAGTGTATCTCTTGATTTAAGTTGTTTTTCTTATTACAGAGTTGTTACACCATCTGTTGCATGGAGTACGGATTATGCTGCTAAAAACTATTTGGAAGAAAATTTGTCCTATGGTTTGTATTAAAAAGAAAAATGCCACACAGCTGAAAGCTTCAGTTCAGTGCACGTTCAGCAAGTTAGGAGAACCTGGGTGCTCACACAAGGATTTTCACATTGGCATCTGCCTCTTCTGAAAGGATCAAATTCTTTGAATTGCCGTCTCCTGGTATTTTCTAAAACAACCTGGGTAAGTGCATGGCCAGCAGGCCAAATCCAAACATGAGATGTAGTTACAAATACAACTAGAAGTGAAGAGAAGGTTCAGCCTTCTCTTAAGTGCATGCTGCAGAGGTGGGCTAGCAATGTCATGGTGAATTCAGAGCCTTTTTCTTGCTGTTGGCAAGACAGTAAGAGTTGACAGTGTTCTTGTGACTTCCAAAGTAGAATTAACTTTCTGTCTCCTGAAATAAATCTAAATGGCGGGGGTCAAGATGTTAATTAGCTCTTCCTAGTGATAAATCCTGCTGAGGTGTCATTGGTCTGGCCCTACTATTGTTTCATATTTGCTGGCTTTTGGCTGATTGAACAGTTCCTTGACCTTGGCCTATGGAAATTGAAGCCTATCTCAATACCAAGGCTGCAGGCAACTTGTGCAGGTGGGGATCGGTATGATCACATGCAGCTATGCTGAATCCTGCTGTGCTATTGTGAATTCTTTAAACTACTCTGATAGGATATAATGAAACTCGAGCAAATGATGAGTCCCATGTCTCAGTAACTAGTACTGAAGGACAGCTTTGGCAGTAACATCCTAACCAATGATGAAGGAATTTCTATGCCACCAGAGTAGCAAATTAAGCAGGAACTCCTTTAAACTTCTCTCACCTCTTGTGTCCCTTACGTTCCCCGTGTTTTTAACAAGCTGGGGCTTTCCATGCATCATCGTGGTACAGAAGTGATACAGAAACTTCTCTGTCCTGGGGAGGCTTTGCTCCAGCATTTCCCTACTAAGGAACTTCTGACTACTCCACTGTCCTCCTTCATGTTAAGGAAACTTCCCTGTGTGACCACCCAGGAGCCACTCTGGCAGTCACATTTGCACCCCCTGAGCTGGGACCGAGACCCCTTGCAGCTACACCCCCACACTCAGACCAGGTTTCCTTTTGGGCCCCACCCCAGCTTTCCTATACCAGTCTCAGATGTCCAGATCCCTAAAATAACTTAATCATGATGCAATATCAGAATAACAGCTTGAGCTGGTTCCTCCAGGGAGGGACCCCCAAACAAAGGGCATGTCTGGGATTTTATGCCCTCATAGTGTAAGCGTGGGAAGGTCTGGGGGCTCCCACTGTGTCCCTGAGTGTTTCAGTGCCTGGTCTCCAGCTGGGCCACAGGTCCCTTGTGCCTTTTGTTGTGCAAAGGGTCTGCAGGTCACAGCCTCTTGCCTTGAGTTCCGGCCCCCCAGAGCTCACCCTGCAGCTCCCACTGCAGCTGCACACCGACCTACCTGCACCACACCTACTCCTCCGTACTCCACCCAAATGGTGCATGAGGAATGCAGGGAATGGTCACTGCCAGCACTGGGCATGGTTCTCCTCGCTCAGCCCAGTTCCCAGGTTTCAAAGATGCTATTGGTGATGAGGACAAACCTCTTCATTTTCTGCCTGTACACACTTCGGGGAAGAGTAAAACTTTCTTATCTGTCATAGTAAATATTTTTTTTGTGGACTTAAATGTAAAATGAGAGACAGATACATGTATTGTTGTCCGGCAAAGTGTTGCTTATGGATCATGCCCTAAATCTGTATAGCTCTGACTACCAAGTATGTGATATATGTGAACTGGAAAGGATACCTTGATTTCCTGATTTTATGGTGTACAGAATTTAGTTGATATAAAAACTTAAATATGGACCATAATTAACAGTTTCTCAATATGCAGTTCATTGTGATGTGTTTTATTTTATAGTCTCTTGCCATGCATAACTCAGTAAAGCATTCTGTTGTGGTACAGTGAAAGCATGCAATACCATGGGCATATACTTACTGTAGTCCACTACATTTTAAATACATGGATTTTTTTCTTTCCCTTTTGAAATATTTTATTTTTTTTAATGTGCCTTGGGGTGACAAACTAAAACCTGACAAACCTTTAACTACTACAATATTAGAGCTGAAAACAAAATTTGTGGTAATTAAGCAAAAATCTTTGTTAGTCCACCTTCAAAACTGAGATAATAACAAATACCTAACTAGTCTTTTTTAAGACAAGTGATATATTTTACTTGAGAATGCTTGGACAGTAGATGGAACTATGGTGCCTCTTTTGTTATTTACACAAGTTTGTATCTTATGTTCAGATGAAGAAGGTGAACAAGGTATTTCATATTTGATGTAAATTACTTGAAAACTTTCAACAGTCAGTCATCAATTCCTCTCCACAAATTGAATTCAAAATCCATGATAGAATGACACTCAAAAGCATGCTACTTTGTGAAGATGGATGTTATTTGAAAATTAATAAATCCAGATGCTAAAGAGAAAAGAGTTTGAGGTAAAAATTGAAAGAATGGAAAGTGCGTTGAGATTTCAAATTGCAGTTATTGCAGCAATGAAGTGTCTTTGTAAATCAAACAGAATTTCAGAGTGCACATCAAGTGAGATGGTAAGGAAACAGAAATGGAATCATACCAAGAATGTTACAATTTGAAAGAAAATCTTGCAGCTCAGTTCTTGTGTGCTGTAGTGCTTGCTTTTTGTTACCAAGTGTTCTATATAAATCTGTTTGTAGCATATCTGTTTTAATGTAATTTGCTCATCCTGACAAAGACTTTCTCACTGAGTGTTTGAACATCATGAAAAAACAATGATGATTTGTTTAAAGGTTCATATTTTTCCTGTAACTACTGATAAATATCTGTAGTTGAAAGGTTTTCAAAAAATTACTCTTTTTGGATAGTTTTGTTTTGTACAGGAATTCAGTAAGTGGAAATGTATTTCTAAAATCAGTAGTATTCTTGCAGTCTATCTTCTCATGTTTCAGTCTTGGTACAGGGAAATAAAGCATTTTTATTTCTTAAGAGCAATATCAGCAAGGTGATTTTGCTGTCTAACATTGTCATGTAAGCACAACAACTGGAGAGAGCTGCTGATTTTCTTACTGCTGAAAAATCAATGGATGCAACTTACAAAGAGGTGAAGTTTAAGTATCAGCTTCCACATGAGATTTCTTTAAATTTTTGTTAGGTTACATTTTCTACTTTTTCAAAAAATATGTTCCGTCCTAAAAAAGTGAACAGACAGTAACTGTAGAAAATATGGATGTCATTATTATGAGGGGGAAAATAAGAACTTTAAGGATTTTTTCCCTGAAATGGTGGAAGCTTACAATGGTATCTTCTAAACAACGCAAATTTTATAAGAGCAGCTGCTGTTTTCTTAATATACTTGAGGATAATCTTTGATAGAACCAGAAATTAAAGTTTCTAGTACTGTTTTGGAGATATGAGCTTAGCCAGTGAGAGATACTTTCTGATTTCAGAAAAATAGGTGTTGTAAGACAGTTGTATCTACATTATGTTCTATAGTTTCATGCAATCATCAGAAAATTTGAAGCATGTTTAATCTTTGAGTGGAAAAATGCACAACAACCCCATGGAGCGGTACAGGCTGGGCACAGAGTGGCTGGAGAGCAGCCAGGCAGAAAGGGACCTGGGGGTACTAATTGACAGGAAGCCCAACATGAGCCAACAGTGTGCCCAGGTGGCCAAGAAGGCCAATGGGATCCTGTCCTGTATCAAAAATAGCGTGGCCAGCAGGACCAGGGCAGTGATCCTTCCCCTGTACTCTGCATTGGTGAGGCCACACCTTGAGTATTGTGTTCAGTTCTGGGCCCCTCAGTTCAGGAAGGATATTGAGGTGCTGGAGCGGGGCCAGAGAAGAGCAACAAGGCTGGTGAAGGGACTGGAGCACAAGTCCTATGGGGAGAGGCTGAGGGAGCTGGGGTTGTTTAGCCTGGAGAAGAGGAGGCTCAGAAGTGACCTCATCACTGTCTATAACTACCTGAAGGGAAGTTCTAGCCAGGCAGGGGGTTGGTCTCTTCTCCCAGGCACTCAGCAATAGGACAAGGGGGCACGGGCTTAATCTCTGCCGGGGGAAATTTAAGTTGGATATCAGAAAAAAAATTCTTTACAGAGGAAGTAATCAGGCATTGGAATGGGTTGCCTAGAGAGGTGGTGGATTCACCATTCCCAGAGATTTTTAAACGCAGATTGGACGTGGCACTGAGTGCCATGATCTGGTAAAGGGACTGGAGTTGGACCAAGGGTTGGACTTGATGATCTCGGAGGTCTTTTCTAACCCCATCAATTATATGATTCTGTGAATCTATGATTCTATAAAGTAATAACTGTGAGAGGTTATTGGAAAAGTGAATAGAGGTCATTATCTGAACTCATCAGTCTGCCAATATTGTGTATGAATATTGAATTTGTGTTTAGTTTATTTTAAAAATTGAAGATAAACTTTTACTTTATGTTACCTCTGACAGGTGAATGCTCTTAAAATAAAAAGGCATTAGAAGTATTCAGATCATAACTGAGATAGTGCTGTGCCTGGCAATTTGTAGTCTGGGAAAAGAGTAGTGAGTTATTAATTTAAAAAACCATCATTACTATTCATGCGTCTTGAATTTAGTTATGTAAGTATGGATAAAATTATACTGAAGTTCTTAAGCTGATTATTCTTTTAAGGCTGAAATTTCAGCTATGGGAAGGGAAAATATTTAACTATTTACATTTTTTTTGTCTTTTTTCAAAACTTGACTTAAAAATAGATCTATATAAATCTCAAGGTTTTTTTATGCATTCATAAATTTTTTTACTTGGACTTATGTCAGGACAGTTGAGAGTTCTTTGGACACTGTAAACTCTAGAAGTACTTGCACAAAACAGTAGAGAACACAAAGGGCTATTGAAGGTTAAGTATCCTCTTCAGTAGTTGTAAGCATCAAAGGGGATTTTACAGAAGCTGTAAACCCTTCACGGTGCCTTCTGACTGCTGTAAAAAGTCTGGATAGCACATATCCAACATGAATTACAGGTATTTCTTTGGGAACAGTTAGTTTGCAATATGTTTGTTGTGTGAGTTCTGTCAGTCTCTTCGGTAATTTTAAAACCTACTTCTAAGTCTCTTCTGCCTTCTCTTTAATACCACGGTTACCAACAGGAGGAATATATGGGGATTGAGCAGTCTGTGACACACAGATTCGAAAACAGGAGATCTTTGGGACACTGGACCTAAGTAGAGCTTTAAATGGTCTGCTGTTTATATTTAGACAAGTGTCTTTCTGCCTTGATTATGATAGATGTTCAATGTTGTACTTTGCTTAATTTCACATACCACCATGAGCTATATGCTTTGTCAAGGACTTAGAGAAGTTGGAAGTACTCCTCTCCTTTTATTGAGAGATATATTTGAACTGCTTTGAGGGGATGAGAGTACCCCAGCTCCTGCTGACATCAACTGAAACTGAAAACCAATATTCAGGTTGTGACAGGTTTTAAAATATGACTTATTTTACAAATTTTAAATGACCTTTGGAACTAAGTTCAGAGTTGAGTTGTAGCAATGCATTCTCAATACATGGCATGGAGAATGTCCTGCCAAAAATGGGCTGATGAAGAAAATCTACCATCCACTGAGAATGCTTTAACAACTGATGGTTTTAATGTGGTTTGAATGTACTGAATGTAAAAACTGCATTGTCACTGTTTCTTCTTCCCATAACCCCCTGCCAGGCCAGGAGGCTGAGAGAAAGATTGTGACCTCATGTTACCTGAAACCCTTTCCCATTGAATGTAAATCCCCTTACTCTCATTGGCCCAAAGCCAGATTCACCTCTTGTCCCTCATTGGTGAGTTTGTATCCCTCCAAAGTCCATATAAACCTGTTCCCCTGAATAAACTTCCTCTTTGTTCCTGTCCTCACCAGTGGTCCCTCTGTGTCCTTTCTTGGGCGCTCTCAGGGACCACATGGTTGGGGTAATAGCAGAGAGCACACACTTCTCCTAGGTTAATGGACTAACAAATCCAGGACAAGGAGAAGCACCATATCGTTGCAGATTTCCTTCAGCACACAGCACAACGAGGCTACAAGAAACCAACCCTCATACTGAGTACTCAAGGGGGAAGAAATGCGTTAGCAGACAGATTTTCAAGTTCAGTAAAAACATTGGTATCTGAAAAAAAATTCATTTGTGAAAGCAAAACCTGTTACTTCAATTTAAGATTATTCCATGAAATGTATGGATGATAAACTCCGATCAGCTACCAGGAAACTCTATAGAAATCTTTAGATAGTTTCACACATGTACAGCTTTTGTTTAGTTCCTTTGATTTTTTTTCTTAAGATGGATTTTCTAACCACCATTTCACTGACGTTTTGTTAAATTCCAGATAATATGAATTCAACTGCAAAGTTTTAACCCTTCCATTCTTACATGTTTCTTTATTGTTTTGGTGAAATCAGGACACTTGCTTTTCCTGCTTTCCAGAGTTTGCTTTTTATTAAGAAGCCTCTAGTTCTGCCAGTCAGTAACTGATTGTCATGTGACATTGCTGTGAATCCTGGGACAGTGGGACAGCTACAAGGCCAGGCACAGTCTGAGGGCTGTGGACGTTTTCTGGGTCTTGAAGTCACTGATAAGATTGTGAGCTATGTCCAGCAATGAATTTGAGTGAGCCAACACCAAAGATTGCCAAGTGCCTTTATATTTATATATATGTATGTATATATAGATATATATGTATATGTATGTATATGTATAATTTACTCTTTGTAAATAGTTCAGATTTTTACAGGAGCTTTAACCCAGCTCATCTTATGTTTTTTCTTAAGATTGTCATGGGGACAGGAAAGGTTCTTGAAATGCTGTGCAGCTGAAAGTTGTGCTGTTGAAATGCTAAGTAAGATTTTCCTTTTAAATCTAGAATGTTCTAGTTGGGTTTTCTTTGTTAAAGGTCTGCAGAAAGATTTACTGGTGGTGGTTATCACGAGACAGAGCAGATGCACTCAGCTCTTTGAACCACAGTTAACTGCTTAGGATTGGAGAATGACAGGATCTTGCTGGCATCATTGACTCTTGTAGCATATCTATTTCATGGTAATTAATACAACACTTTCCATTTGGTTTGCTGTCAGTGCAGTTCTGTTGCCTGAGGCTTCATTTGCCTTGCTGTTCAATGCTGAGAGCAGCTGCAGCCCAGCCCACAGCTTTCTTGCTGGACTTCTTTTGATCACTGTGAGTTTGTGGGACAGGAATGGGACTGAAGAAACCTCAGTATTCCTGAGCCAGTAAAAAAGGTAAATTTCTACTTGGGGAGAAGACTGTTCTCCCTGATTAACTTCCTTATTTCCCCTCTTCTTGTTTTGTTTGAAACTAACACTCATCTGGAAAACAGAGGGGCTTGTCCCTTTGTGCTCTGTCTTTCCAAGAACCATTTTTAATCCTGCTAGTTCTTTGTGGTATATTTTTGTGTTCCTGTAATTTCTGTTCCTACTTTTTTCTGTGTTTGTTGCTTAGATTCTGAATCTTGGTCTTCCAAAATCACAGAATACAGAATATGCTGTTTGAAGGGACCCACAAAGATCATCGAGTCCAGCCCTATATGGGACCATCCCCAAGAGACACACCATGTGCCCAAGGGTATCGTTCAAATGGATCTTGAACTCTCTCAGGCTTGGTGCTGTGACCACTTCCCTGGGGAGCCTGTTCCAGTGCCCAACCACCCCCTGGAGGAAGAACCTCTTTCTAATATCGAACCTAAATCTCCCCTGACACAACTTCAGGTCGTTCCTTCAGATTCTGTCACTCATAACCCCAGAGAAGAGATCAGAGCCTGCCCCTCCTCTTTCCCTCATGAGGATGTTGTGACTGCAGTGAGGTCTTCCCTCAGTCTCCTCCTATCCAAGCTGAACAGCCCAGGTGACCTCCGCCTCTTCTCATACGGCTTCCCCTCCAGCCCCTTTGTTATCTTTACCTACCCTCCTTTGGAAACTCTCTAAGAACTTAATATCTTTCTTACATTGTGGCACCCAAAACTGCACACAATACTCAAGGTGAGGCCACCCCAGTGCAGAGCAGAGTGGGACAATCCCCTCCCTCGACTGGCTGGCGATGCTGTGCCTGATGCCACTCAGGACAAAGCTGGCCCTCCTGGCTGCCAGGGCACTGCTGGCTCATATTCAACTTGACCTCAACGAGGACCCCCAGGTGCATTTCCATAGCACTGCTTTCCAGCATCTCATTCCCCAGTCCACATATACATCCAGGGTTGGACCCTCCCAGGTGCAGAAGCTGGAACTTTCCCTTGTTGAACTTTATATGGTTGGTGATTGCCCAGTTCTCTAATTTGTCGAGGTACCTCTGCAGGGCCTCCTTGCCTTTGAAGGAGTCCACAGTTCCTCTCAATTTTGTGTCATCTGCAAACTTGCTCAGTATCCCCACCCCGAGTCCTGCACCCAAGTCATTTATGAATATGTTGAAGAGTGCAGAGCATAAGATGGAGCCCTGAGGAATCCCACTAGTGACAGGTCACCAGTTTGATATTCCCCCCTTCACTATAACACCTTGGTTTCTCCATAACATCTGTATTTTTGTTTAAAAATCTCTTGAACATTTTCCAACCTTCTGCCTTCTCTTACACCTACTGTGTGACTGTGGAAACCATTAAACATTTCCCTCAGGTGTTTGAAGAGCTCATTTCTTCATCAACTTTGCTCACTTTATGGAAGAATGTAACACCACTATGAATTTGGCTCTGAGTTCCTATACATTTCAAAAATCATGTCTGTGACACCCACACTTGCAAGCGAAATCAGGAGTTGCCATTGTCTGACACCACAAACTAATTTCTGAGGAGAACAACATGTTGGCATTGCTGGTATAAACTATAATGCTAAATGAGGAGAATGTCTTTTATAACTCAGAAATGTCTAAATTCCACCAAAGGTTATTCTTGGTCTGAGGTTCATCATGTGTGGTTTCAGGCTGGTGTCATGTCTCGTCTAACATTTCACAGCAATTCATCTTTTCTCTAAATAGTTGCATGAATTTGGATTCATGGGAAGAGGTAGAAAAGACATACCTCAATTTTTTATGATCAGGGAATTGAAAACCAGGTTTGTCTGAAAAGATTAAAAGGTTTCTGATTTGAGTATAGAGCTATCAGATCATTGTATCATCACATTGTATTCTACGAAGACAATGTCTTTTGGTAAGGGCTAATAGTTCTTATGCAGTAATGTATTGTTGGCATAATACAAAGTAAACATGCATAACTTTCAAATTAGATTAATACATAAAATCTTAGCATATTTTTGCATTTGAAAAAATTATTTGAACTCTCGGATTTCCCGTAATTCTTCCATTTCTAAAGAGACAACTCTAAGCTAGGTCATATAAATTTATCAAGCTGATTGTGTGCTGAATAATTGCTCTGCCTATTTGAATAAGATGTTTCTTTGCACTATCTTTCTGTTGTATGTTTCTCTATTAGATTGAACTGAATGTGTAGAGGGTCAAGCAAAACAAGGTATATACTTAATTATGTTTGCCACAACAGTCTTGATGAAGAACATAGTCTTTGTGCTGTGCAGCATGTTGTGCCAGCTGATAGATCAGAAGAATAAATATCAAACCATCATGCAGGTATCAGAATGCAAGCCAGTAGCTGTGATGAATGTGTTTTCTGGCTTCTGCTGATTATTTTACCTTGTAATGGTGGGTTTGATTGGCTTGTGTAAAGGAGAGCACTCTGGACTCTGAATCCCAAGGTTGCGAGTTCAAGTCTGAGTAGGGACCGTCCCCTGGCAGTTCAATCCCTCCCTGCCACATCTGATCCTGTCAGATCTCGGATGCTCAGCAGGGTCAGCCCCGGTTAGTACCGGGTGCTGGAGATAGTCCCGAGGACTTCACTGTCACTGTCCAACCTCGCTCAGCCATGGCAAATGGACCTTAGGACTTAAACGGTGGGGCCAGTTCTGTGCACGCTGTGCCTCACCTAGAAAATCCACTGCACAGGCTGGAAGGGCACACCCACGTGGGGAGAGCCCTTCCCAAATCTTCGTTCGCGAAGTCTGGCCATACATAAAAACTTTACAACTGTAATTCATAAAAAGAAAGTCTGAAAGTACTGAAAACAGAAGAAAACGTAATTTCTAAAAAAACCCCATAAGCATTTTCCAAATCACAGTTAAACCCCATGGGTAGATAATGAACTTTTGATACTGTCCCTGTGAGGAGATTGATGAATGTGATGATAACCTACACTATCTCACCTTCCATAGATGTCGGGGTAGACCTGGCGTATTTACAATGGCAAAAATATTGTAAGAGATGGATAGATGAGGATGCTGAAGTCCAAGACCCCGGCACACCGAATATGGAAGCCCTGCGAGAAGTTTATAAGGACTTTAATGGTTTCACACCCTATATTGATGTTTTCCCTGTTTAAATGTTATGTCGTCAACATGTCTACCCTATGCATTTCTCCCTTAGTCATCCCCATCCAAATTTCTTCATCCCACAAACCCCTAGGGCATTTTCCTGCCAACCCATTCCTGATTGGCCCCAGTTTGGTGCAATGCACCATTTTCCATATATGGTTGAGTTTGCATCCCTTTTTCCCATTGGTCCTTTCCATGTTCCTCCCCTCAATTTGCATACGGACCAATGGGATGCTTCACCCTGCCCTATCTCCTCCTCTTTCTCCTCCCAAGTTCCAGAAAGTTCCATCGCTCCCTATATAAGGCCGGGCACTCCCAATAAACTTGTTTCTTTTTGTTGTCTGTCATTCTGAGAGCTCATCTTTTTTCAGGAGATTGGTGCCAGGACAGGAGCAGGAGGAGCCTGCCCTTGCTTCGAGGGGATAACTCTGAAACAGCCACTCTCTTTAGAGCGTGGTATCACTTACTCTCAAAGCTGAAGAACCCTAACACCATATCGGTGGCGCATTAGTCCACCAATACACAGAAACCTCTATTGCCCCAGACATTGAAATTCCCCAACAACCCTGTGACAGGTAAAGTGCTTTCTGTAATAAATACAGCAAAATAACCAAAGCATATTTTAAAAAAACCCCAAACTTCTTTATTTCAGTAATATTTTTCCAACCTAAAACTTGTGTCAACTAAAGCTAAATTACAATTCAAAGCTTTAAGCTAATTATTAAACATACATAATGCAACTAGGAGCAATATTAGTGGCAGTTACAGAGCTTTGAATTATGGGAGTTTTGCTTTTTTGCCTATAATGTTCAGCTTTCAACTTGTCATAGGTATTTGTGTTTACAGCCCATAATTACATTTTAAGAAGTGTGGGGGGAAATGTAGGGTTTGGTATTTACCAATTTGGGATCTGGAATTCTCAAGGTCAATTAAGGCTTTTTGCACGCTTTCTTTTTCTCTTGGAAATGAACATTGAGGTGTTTTATGACATCAGGGTACTCTGAACTCAGTTTCCTGTTCTGTAAAGTTTTAAGTGCACCCAATTGTCTGTTCTGCTACTGGCTAACAATAAATGAATGTTAGTTGTTTGTATTGAATTATCAGCCATAAATACAATAATACTGAATAGCACTGCTGGTGCTGTAAAATTAGCAGTGGAATACAACAAAAGTTAACAT
>VWZD01006075.1:238844-283706 GCA_013396695.1 Sakesphorus luctuosus
AAAATCCACTGTGCAGGCTGGAAGGGCACACCCACGTGGGGAGAGCCCTTTCCAAATCTTCGTTCACGAAGTCTGGCCATACATAAAAACTTTACAACTGTAATTCATAAAAAGAAAGTCTGAAAGTACTGAAAACAGAAGAAAACGTAATTTCTAAAAAAACCCCATAAGCATTTTCCAAATCACAGTTAAACCCCATGGGTAGATAATGAACTTTTGATACTGTCCCTGTGAGGAGATTGATGAATGTGATGATAACCTACACTATCTCACCTTCCATAGATGTCGGGGTAGACCTGGCGTATTTACAATGGCAAAAATATTGTAAGAGATGGATAGATGAGGATGCTGAAGTCCAAGACCCCGGCACACCGAATATGGAAGCCCTGCGAGAAGTTTATAAGGACTTTAATGGTTTCACACCCTATATTGATGTTTTCCCTGTTTAAATGTTATGTCGTCAACATGTCTACCCTATGCATTTCTCCCTTAGTCATCCCCATCCAAATTTCTTCATCCCACAAACCCCTAGGGCATTTTCCTGCCAACCCATTCCTGATTGGCCCCAGTTTGGTGCAATGCACCATTTTCCATATATGGTTGAGTTTGCATCCCTTTTTCCCATTGGTCCTTTCCATGTTCCTCCCCTCAATTTGCATACGGACCAATGGGATGCTTCACCCTGCCCTATCTCCTCCTCTTTCTCCTCCCAAGTTCCAGAAAGTTCCATCGCTCCCTATATAAGGCCGGGCACTCCCAATAAACTTGTTTCTTTTTGTTGTCTGTCATTCTGAGAGCTCATCTTTTTTCAGGAGATTGGTGCCAGGACAGGAGCAGGAGGAGCCTGCCCTTGCTTCGAGGGGATAACTCTGAAACAGCCACTCTCTTTAGAGCGTGGTATCACTTACTCTCAAAGCTGAAGAACCCTAACACCATATCGGTGGCGCATTAGTCCACCAATACACAGAAACCTCTATTGCCCCAGACATTGAAATTCCCCAACAACCCTGTGACAGGTAAAGTGCTTTCTGTAATAAATACAGCAAAATAACCAAAGCATATTTTAAAAAAACCCCAAACTTCTTTATTTCAGTAATATTTTTCCAACCTAAAACTTGTGTCAACTAAAGCTAAATTACAATTCAAAGCTTTAAGCTAATTATTAAACATACATAATGCAACTAGGAGCAATATTAGTGGCAGTTACAGAGCTTTGAATTATGGGAGTTTTGCTTTTTTGCCTATAATGTTCAGCTTTCAACTTGTCATAGGTATTTGTGTTTACAGCCCATAATTACATTTTAAGAAGTGTGGGGGGAAATGTAGGGTTTGGTATTTCCCAATTTGGGATCTGGAATTCTCAAGGTCAATTAAGGCTTTTTGCACGCTTTCTTTTTCTCTTGGAAATGAACATTGAGGTGTTTTATGACATCAGGGTACTCTGAACTCAGTTTCCTGTTCTGTAAAGTTTTAAGTGCACCCAATTGTCTGTTCTGCTACTGGCTAACAATAAATGAATGTTAGTTGTTTGTATTGAATTATCAGCCATAAATACAATAATACTGAATAGCACTGCTGGTGCTGTAAAATTAGCAGTGGAATACAACAAAAGTTAACATTAAATTCTGTGCTGAGAAGATCATGGCTATTCAAATCTTGCACTATCCTCACTCACTAATATCTCTTCAAGCTGAAGAAGTTACCAGTTTGTTTTAGATGTTCAGTGCTACTTTTGCAAGATTATGTGTGCATCCATTAAGCTCAGCATCCTTCAGAGTGTCACTTTACAAAGGGACAAACACATGACCAGTTTACTACTTGCTGGCATTGGTGGTGATTTTGTGTGTCTGCTGGTCTGGTTTCAGAAAGCTGTTGCATAACTTTATAGAGACCAATATATTACCATCATTGATCATTACTCCATTGTATTGAATTTTTAAAAATCTGATGCACAGATAGATATCAGCTGAAATAGTGTTCCATTCTAGTTATTATTTTGAATACAAATATTAGGAAGAATTAATACTTTATGCAGTAAGGTAACAGAAAGCTTGATAATGTTAGATGTGAAACTAAATGTCACCCAGTGTTCCCTGTAAAATGGAGATCTGGAATATTGTTAGTTTATTCAGTAAGATGCTTCTTTTGCTTTTAAGTTATCTCAAGGTTCTTCTGAGCTCTCCTGAGAGACCATTACACTGATGAGCAATTCAAGGCTCTTTTTAACATGATTATATGAAAAGTGGAGAATATGGTGGAAAGAGAAGATCGAGGTCTACATAATCCTACCCTAAGTTTTACTTTATGAACTTTTTCTAGTAGAGACACAGAAAATACCCAAGATTGTATCTGGACATATTTTCTTGCAATATTAGCCTTACCTTCCAGCTATGAGAAAAATACAATTCCATGCTGAAGGTGGAAAACTAGCTCATGCACTAAGGCAGATATGACCAATTTTCTTTCCTCTGTACACTGTAAAACAAAACCTCTGGGTGCCTGAGAAAGCTAAAAAGAACTTAAAACATGATTCATGGGCAGGAAACAGGAATGACTTCCCCAGTTCTCCACTTCACATGTTGCAGCCCAGCAGTTTTTTTGTGTTTGATCATTGGTTTCTTGTGTAATGGGAAGAGCACTAGAAATTTCCTTCCTTTTCCTTTTGAAATTTCTCCCTTTTTTTGTATAAGTAGGTGGAAACAGTTCTATATCAATGACCTTTTCAACTGCATAATTCTTTCTCTTGAGGTATGAGAAGAAAATGGACATAAAATTTATTTCTTCTGTGCTGAAGTTGGCAAAGAATGTTCATTTATACAGGTATTTTAAAATGCTTTGATATCATATATGACTTACGTTGGTCTAGGTCTATACTGAGAACCTTGTCACATGTTCTTAAACAAATTTCCATGCCTGACATTTTGTTTTCAGAAGGGGTTAGACATCTAAGACACTGAGATCCAAGTCCTTTTAAGTGTCTTGATTTCTACTGATGCTCCTCTTGTTGATTCTGTCATTAACTGTGCATTTCCTTATCTGGATTTGTCTGTAAAAACAGAGATCTAAGAAATGATATTTGAAAAATGTTAATATGCTAATGATAGTAATGTGGAAAACTATTTTGAGATGTTATCCACTCATATTCTGGAAAATCTCATTTTTTGCCTGTTTGTAAAAGTGTAATCTTTTATTTGAATAACATGTCAAATAAACTTGGGATTTATTTATTTTTTAAACAGAACAATAAGGATGCTTTTAGGATATGTAATTTTTTTCCTTAAAGGCCTGGGAAAATGTGTTTACATTTATTACAATATGATAGTATGTTTTGACCTTTCCTGGAGCATTAATTCTCCAGAAGAAAACATCAGATATATTTTTATGAAAATAATTTCTTCCAGATACATACAATGTAATAATAAGTTAGAAAATCATTTATATAAATTCATTGTTTGTGTGTTTATATTTACCTGCATGGACATGTTTTGAAATATCAAGAGATACTGTTGCAGGGAATATGTTACAAGGGCTTTATTCTTCTGTCTGTAGCTGAAGAATTCTAGAATTAACAAGAGGGATGTTTTTTTTAATTTTTTTTCTTTTGCTATTCCAAGAGATTCCATACAATTTTTTAAAGGCTTGACTGATTCAAAGAGCTGATGATTCATTTTTCTATAGAGAATTTGGAAGTAGCATTGATTTACTCATCCTTGGCTGAAACCTTCACTCCCCAGATAGTAAAACCATTGGGGTTTAGGATTAAGGTCTCATTATTATCTGAATTCAAAAGCCTGAATCAAACCACACTGATATGAATGTGATTCATTTGCTTGTTGCATGCTACCAGTGGGCTTCATATTACCAAAAAGCCTCTTTCATTGACTGGGAAATGCAGAAATCTATTATAATCTGAAGAAGGAAAATGAAATAGGAGAAACTTCTTTCCCTTTAAAGCCAATATCAAAATCTTGAAGAAACATCTACCAGGGAAAAGATTTAGAGTGTTATGTTGCATTTTTACTGCTTGCTGAATTGAGTATTTAGAGCAGGAACAATTCACTCTGTAGGAATTTTCTTTGGATATCTCAGTTCCACTTGGGTTCTGAGTTACAGCTACAATTTCTAGCTGCAGTTTTCTTTTCCTAAGATTCCCAACTTCTGCTTTGATCAAAAATGTTACTTTGGTTAATTTGTGAATTGTTGCTGAGATGGAAATTTGTGTTGAGATGTATTAATCAAACTGCATTGGAAAAAAAAAATTCCGTCCTCCCTTCTGGTTTTGCAAAAAGTTTTAAAAACTAAACTCCTCTGAAACTGTAGGTAATTCCTGACACTTCCTTTGCAAAATGGAGATCCAAGAGAAGCCTACATTTTTCTATCAAGCTGTTCAGTCCAACTTTTAAGAGGTGATTTCACATCTGAATAAAGTATAAGAATCTGCTGGAGACTGCAGGATAAAGTTAAGAGAAGACTGGTAAAGAAAGATATACATAGATCTAATCTATATTGGCTTTACTAGCAAAGTCTACTGCCTGTAGATGCAGTTCATCTTTGCCAGAAGATACTTTTCCCACATTGCTCAAATAACTCAGTTACTTGTCTAAATACACCAACAGAAAGTGTCTGTCAGACCTGAGAAGCAGGGGGATTTTGGGGTGCTCGTCTTCCTTTCCAGCTTCTTTGGATCCAGGGGCTTGGTTTTCTTCCTTTATAACTGGGAGGGGAATGAAAGGTCAGATAATTGGACTTGGGTCTCAGTTTGACATGCAATTAAGGTCATGGTGATTGCATCCACAGTACACTCATAGGTTGTTTTTGCCTCCAGGACTTTTGCTGACATATAAATATTTGAGTACTTTCACACTGATGTTATGCCAAAAAGTTTCACTAGTACAGTAAATAAAGATTTGGAACCTGAGCATGGAGGTGGATAACTTATGCTTTATTGGTAGGGGGAAAAGAGCAACATTAGAAGAGTATATTTAGAACAATGACTAAATAATCTAACACTGCCATGTTATTTAACAATCAATAAATCCTTTCACCAGAAATAGATCCCCAAAACTTAATAAATGAGCATTTTTTCATAGTTTGTTACTAAGCCAGAGCCATACTCCTACCTATATAGTAAAAGAAATGGTAATAAAGAGCAGCAAACCAGTTGTAGGATCTAAAATAGTGGAGGTTTTTTTGTGGGAAACCTGCAAACAAACAAAAAAACACACAGAAAACTTGCATATAGTCACACATTTCTTTAAATAGCCCTTGATCATGACCTGATTACCAAACTGTCATATGCTTCATTTAAAATCAGAGATTTTTAACTGAGTGGTTTCCAGCTGTCTTCCATAGCTATTACTGCCACATAACTTCCTAGTGTGCTGTTTCCACATGCTTACTTAAGCAGGCAGAAACTTCAGTGAATCTGTGAGCAACCCTGCTAAGTATAGGAAACTGAGGGTGTAGGTCAGAAAACGTCTATTTGAATAATAAAAACATGTCTGAGATGTGCATTTTCTTGAGTGAGTGTATTTTATTCTTACCTGATAATTCTACAGTGAAAACAAATAAATAAGTAGATAAACAAGATAAGGCATTGTTCATTCTTCAGGACATCCATTTACAAATATCTTCAGAGTTTTCCCTGAACAGGTTGCGTGAATGGTCTTAATCTTGTAGGACTACATTTTATCCTGAAGGATCTGGGGGAGAGTCAGATGTAATTCTTTGATTTCTTCTCTTAAGTGTTCAGTCATTGCAGTTTGAGCTTTGGCCAAAGTGGATGAAAGGTTTATATTCTTTATGGTGTGCTCTGCAGCTGCTTAAGGCATGACTGACTACAAAAAAAAAAGTGAAAGCTAGATTTCAAACTTTTTAGTTTGCCAGAAAGAAAGAATAGCTCACAGGTGAGCACTGAGTTTTCTGTAGCAAGCAAGGAGATTCAGGGGGCTTTATCAATGTGATCTCAGGAATGCCTACTCCTGCAGCACAAAATTTTGTTTCCCTGTGCATGTTAATGCCTTCCCTCCTGCCATGTCTTTCTGGAATTAGTTTTCATGCTTCATCTGAATATGCAGGCAATATTTCTTTAGAAAATCGTAAGCAAACTGGACATTCTTATTGGTTTTTGGCTACTGGAATATTTAACTTTTTTCATTTTAAAACAGGTACATTGCAGATTGTCTTTTTTAACTCACAGGATCTGTGTTAGCAAGCCAGGCTTTCACAGCCATAGTTTTAACAGAGTAAGGGTATCTGTCTTGTTGGAAAATACTTTCATCTTGAGA
Organism: Sakesphorus luctuosus; assembly: GCA_013396695.1. NCBI lineage: Eukaryota > Metazoa > Chordata > Aves > Passeriformes > Thamnophilidae > Sakesphorus > Sakesphorus luctuosus. Next base: position 245,132 of record VWZD01006075.1, read on the forward strand.
TTTAAAAACTTTGCTGTATTTTAGCATATTACTGTCATGGCACTAGATCTATTTCTTCCTCCTTTTAAGTGCTTTTATCATAGTTGTCACTGGCAACAGAAACCATGGCCTTTGATAAGTCCTTCCAACACTGCTGTGTGATAAGTAGCTGGAGTGGGCATATGATTTAGAAATTAGTAACTCAAGCAAATGTGATAAATGAACTGCTGATCTCTAAATCTGTATTGGCAAATGTACAAGTTTTAATTGAGATGGGATGAGCAGGAGCACATTAAATGTGAGTTACTGTGAAAGTTCAATCTGAACTTGAAACTGAACTCAGTGGTTTCTAATATTCAAAAAATGTTTCCCATTTTTATGCCCTCTTATATTTTTTTTCCCTGTGATACAAAGCTTGCTGAGCTTTAGGGCAGCAGAGGGGCAGTGTAAGTACTCAGAAACTAGGAAATACACAAATGGAAATTAGTTCATCATTAGGATAATGTTGAAGTACAAACCTTAAAGTGTTCAGCAAACAGGACTGCAGTTTCTGCACTAACAGTTATATTTGATTGGCTGGAATAAAAAAAAAGGCTATAACAACCCCTCCATACCTTGCCTAGTGCCTTATTTAATGAATTATTTAAATTTCTCTGGAAGAGACAATTTCTAAAACTAAGCTTCTACTGTAGTATGTGGTTCACAAGTATCAGAGAGATGCAGTGAAAATAACATTTTATAGACAAGAAAATGAGGTATAGAGAGATTTAAACCTAAAATTCACCTTCTCTAATTCTGTGTGCTCTTTAAATGCACAGTGCACTTGAAAATATTTCTTTATTTTTATTATGAAAATGGACTTCCCAGTGTCTTTGGATGTACCTTTTTGTGTGATCAACATTTTTTGTAATCTGGATCATTGCAAATGGATGCATAGAATATTCAGTTACCAGCTGCGAGAAGTTTTGTTTGCTTAAGACTGAGATCTCCAGGGCAGAGGAGATAAAGATCAAATTCAGTCAGGTCTCCCAGTAAGGTATTGAACTGCCTTAACTATAGACCATCCTTCTGTTTCCTGCAGTCCTGGGACTCATTTGGTGCAGATATTTCCAAGTCCTATAACCAAAGGTGTAGGCATCTCAGAGACAGAAAACTATTGCAGTAGGTGACTCCCAGGAGAGGAATCTTTCCGTTATGTGCATGAAAGAAGGCAGACTTGCTCTGTAATGAGAGGGAGATGCAGGAAAACTGAATGATACCTCAGTAGAGTTTCATGCAAGAGTGGGAAGTTTAGAAGCTGTAAGAGATTCAAGCGTGGAACTGAAGAGATGCAGCGTGGAAAGAGACTAAAGTTTATATTATATATATTGAAGTTAAAAGGGGTGTTTCAGCTAGCAAAGTGTAGCAGCTTACCTACTGTTTGGCCTGGCTTCTTCAAACTTTGTCTCAAAAGCAGCCAAGCATCTTTCGTTTTGTTCTATGTTAATATGAAGTGCATTGTCAGAGGTCATGAAGTGAATCCAGGTGTGGTGAGTTTTAGTCCAGAGTTCTGTCTGATGGACCACAGTGGGGAGCCACATGCAGATTAGATGCCTATCTACTAAACAGTATTTGGTCTGGTTTCTAATCTCTGTGATGGTGTTTAGTTGTAAAGGCCTTACTGCAACACAGTAATGCTCTTATTCCAGGCTTAATTGTCAATTTGATGTAATGTTAGTAAATGACTGAAAACTTCTAAAAAATTAGTTTTTGCTGCATAATGCACTGTGCTTTCTCTGTTAGTTAATTTAGAGCAAATGATAAAGCAGACACTTATTTTGTGTATAGGGGCAGTTGCAGATCACAATTAATATACTGTCTCATACATGGTGTTTGAGTAACAATAAACTTGAGAGCATGCAATCATAAAGGAGGTACATTCTGTTCAAAACTCAGATGAGGAGATAGATTAGCACTGTCAGTTTCTTGATTAGTTCTCTCATTTGTTTGACTTTCAACACTGAAATGCAATAAATGAGGTGATACAAAGAAAATAGTGCATTGTAGTTGCTGTCTTTGCAGTGTCTGACTTTATTCAGTCATACTGGGATGCTCTAATAGCCAAGAAATTTAGCAGTGTAATTCAAATGTTATAAATTGGTATGAGTTCATTGTTTCTTCTTATTGCCAGGCTTTTCAAAATGAATGTTAAAATGCTTGAGCAAGAATTTCCACAGTAATTGGTGTGTTGTGTTTCTGTTTAAGTGCAGTTTACTAATGCATTTATCTAAAGAAAATACCTTCAGTCTGCTCTGATGTATACATGAATTTATAGAATTGCACTTTAGAGAAAAAAATCTTGTCAGCCAACTGTATTTGAGTGCCGTGGTATGCTCTGAATTTGCAGTATACCTGTCTGGAAAAAAACAACCCTCTTTCCTTTTGCATTTTCCATGAACTTCATTCCACATGTAGCACCTAAATGAAGAGCCCTTAAAATAATGTCTGAATTTCTCAATGTGACACCAAGGAAAGGTCTGGTGTTCCCAGCCAGGGAGATCAAGAAATTTATGGAGCGAGTTCTTGCATTTTAGGAAGACTTGCAGAGAAAATTGACACCAATATTTTTGTTGCTTTGAGCCATTTTAACTCTCAGTTTTATGTGGATAAATACTTGCCTACTCACTTGCACAAGAATCAACTTGTGTGAAAGAGCAAACTAACAAAGCCTGGACATGGAAGAAAGGTCAAGCCTTGGCACACTTCCTAAGGGAGCGGCCATAACAGCTGAGCAGAAAGAGCAGGTCCAGGATGGGTAGGGAATTCCTGCCCTGAGGGTCTGAGGGAAGCACCACCTGGCAGCCTGGGTATTTGTGGTGGAGGATTCCACCACAGATGTGTTCTGTTGTGTCCTCTGCTGGGAGGCAGCCTGGCTTCCCTACCCATCCTGGACCTGCTGCTTCTGCTCAGCTGCCACCTGGCCCACTCCTGTTGAGATTCTTGCACAAGTGAGTAAGCAAGTATTTACCCACATATAACTGATAGTTTAAAATTGCTCCTTTTTTTTAATGTTTCCGTTTGTTGATACAGAATTCCAAGCAACAGAAATAATGGTGTCAATTTTCTCTACAAGTCTAGGTCTTCCTTACATGCAGAAATTCACTCCATAAACTTCTTGAGCTCTCTGGCTGGAAACCCCAGACTTTCCTTGATGCCACAATGAAAATTTCTTCGTTCCTGTGTAAGACTCAAATGTGTGACAAGTTCTTATTTCAGCTGAAGACTTTCTGAACGTATAGGATTCTGCCATCATTTCTAATTATCTTTTCACTAGCACTTTCATTTGCAAGATCTGGTTTTGGTTTTTTGCCAAGAGGATTCTTATCTTCCCACTGTTCTTCAGTCTCTAATATTGCTCCTAAGTCTACAAAGCTAATAGAAGATTTATCGCACAGCAGGACATGGTTACTTTTAATTCCAGTCCCAGGTATTCTGTTCCAGATCTCTTGTTTTCTCACCAAGAAAATTACTTGCATACTAGAAGCATACTGGGTTAGCACTGGTTTGGGGTAGCACTGTAACGAATTTCCCCCTCCTACCTGTCTCCCTACCCCTTTTTGGTTTCCTTCCTTGGTTTATTTTATCTGCTCTTGTTTAGCTGGCTACTCTTCTACTTTTAATATAAAGAAAAGCTATTCTGAAACTGGAATCCATAACATGCAGAAACAGTTGCTTGCAATTTGTAATTTAAGCAGAATTTATTCCATTCCTCTATGCCAACAATGAATGGGTCTATCATGCATGTGTAATTGAATGTAACTTGATCAGAAGAGCAATATTAACTTTGCATTCCACTTAGGTTTTCAAAAGAGATCACAGCAGTAGTAAAATTGCAATTTAAAAGCTAAATGGAATAGTTATTAATCCATTTTGTGTATTTTAATATAGGGGCAAATTAAACATCCTCAGTTAGAGTTTTGCTTTCGTTTTCATTAGCTGTTACATGAGATCTCTCTCCTGTGAACCAAATGTAATTTTCTTCTGTCCTATTTGAAATAACTCCTCGCAAGTCTTCTCTGTTTGTGGCAAAGATTATTTCTTATGACTCTAATTTAGAGCCTTTTAAAATAATTAGTCTGAAACAGATGCTACATTGTTGCTTCTTCAGGTAGGAGGATAAATTGAAGTTTGTGCCTAAATTGTCATATATCTATTTGTAAAATTCATTCTCTTTCACAGACATTTGTAGAGTTAAGTTTACTGTGAATGGTCTTTTAATCAAACCTAAACTCTCATCTCTCTGCCCCCCATTTGCACACTTATTTATTAGGACATATTAAAAATTGGAAATCTTCGTAGGATAATGTGAAAACCTTTTGATATTTTCATTCTTGTCATTGATTGTGGTTTCATTCCTTCCTAAACAAACTCTTACTTGTCCAGAAGTACTTACACTACTCACATGAGGGCTGTTCTGTTAGAAAATTGTGATCTTTCTGATTGTGGTTTCATCAAAACAATACATTTTACTGGCCACACCCAAATGTCATACTTTTGTTGTATTTTGTCTGTATTTTTTTATCAAGGAGTATTGGAATGATACGGCATTTAGTGGCAGGGTTCTTAGATCAATTTGTGTATGAGCATATAGTGATTAAGTCTTAAGGAGAGCAATAGCAGAGCATATTGAACACCATAATCCTTTAAGGATCACTAACAATTGTGTTTGGGGGGGAACAAAATATGTCTCAATGATATTGAGAACTAATTTTTATAGCAATTGATGAAGAATTCTGTCCTAGATTAGCAGATTGCAGTCATAACTCAAATCTTAACACTCTTAATATACCCATGAGTTAGACCTCAGTCAGACTGAGTTAAGGGGAGGAGGTTCTTCAGGAACTCGAGCAGAGATTCCCCTGCAGCCCATGGTGCAGCCCATGGTGAAGCAAACTGTCCATCTGAAGCCCAGGAGGTCCATGAGGGAGCAGAGAAACCCCTGCAGCCTGTGGAGGACCCCATGCTGGAGCAGGTGGGTGCCTGAAGGAGACTGTGACCCTGTGGGAATCCCAGGCTGAAGAAGGCTCCTGACAGGACCTGTGGATGCAATGGAGAGAGGAGCCCATGCTGGAAAAGGTTTGCTGACAGGGTTTGTGACCCTGCATGTTCCTGAAGAACTACCCTTCAAAGGGAGCCATGCTGGAGCAGTTGCTGGAGAACTGCAGCCTGTGGGAAGGACCCACACTGGAAAAGCTCATGGAGGACTGTCTCCCACAGGAGTAGGGCAAGAGTGTGAGGAGTCCTCCCACTGAGGATGAGGGGAGTGGCAGAGACCATGTGTGTTGAACTGACAGCAGTTCACATCCCCCTGTGCCAATAGGTGGGAGGAGCAGGGAATTTAGGAGTGAAGTTGAGCCTGGGAAGAAGGGAGGAGTGGGGGGAAGAAAGGTGTTTTTAAGATTTGGCATTTATTCTTATTATCCTACTCTGGTTTGATTGATGATAAATTAAACCAATTTTCCAGTTATCAAGTCTGTTTTGCCTGTGGTGACAACTGGTGAGTCATCTCTCCCTGACCTTATCTCAGCCTACGAGCCTTTCATTACCTTCTCTCTGTCCAGCTGAGGAGCAGAGTGACCACTTTAGTGGTTACCTGGTGCCCAGTTAGGGTCAATCCTCCTCAAATAAGGAGGCACTTACCATTCTTAGAAGCTGCCAATTGTATTTCTCTACATATTTCTACCAAGAAATTATCTTGAATTTATTCTGAGTGTTCCTGTGCAATTCTATATTCTTTATTTCTGAATTATAAAAGTAAACACCAGTAAATTTAAAAGTAAAGTGAAGCACACACTGTTGAAAATGGGCAGAGTACTAGTATATTTTAGCAAATGATCACAGTACAGAAGTGCAGTGTTGTGACTAAAATGTAAATCTACCAATTCTAGTTTTATCTCAAATGTATGTTTACTTCACATTTCAGTTGCCCAACTTTCTGATTGACTGACTGAAAGGAATGATGTATATGGCATATTGATGTGCACTGTGTTTTACAAAAGTGATGTTCTGTTACATGACTGAAGTTTAATTAAAACACTAGAAACTAGTATTTTAGAAATTACAAAATAAAATTTTTAAAGATATCCACAAATGCAAAGCTACAGGACACAGATATTGAATCAAAGATGGTTTAGAAAAGTTTTAATGGTATATTTTGTACATAACTCAGCATTCAGTGGTAAACATTTCACAGGGAAAGTCGAATAATTTCCTCTATGCATTTTCTTTTAATTTTAAATTCTATAAACTCTACATCAGTTGCCCTTTTCATTGATTTATTGAACTGCATTGTTGCTATCATTAAGAAAAGATGTTTTCTACTCAGGCATTAGAAAGCTCAGGTTTTGTACAAAAATTTAACTCTTTCGTCCTTTGTAATTTTATATTTCTCTTTCCTCAGTTATTCCTTCACCACAACTTTAAGGTGCCATATTGACTTTTATTGTACATACTCTCCACAAAATCCATGAGACAGAAGTATTCAATATGATGGGGCTTCACCATCCTTTCCCTTTCCCCTTCTCTGTTTGTAATGCCCCACCTGACATAGCCATACTTTACTGTTGAAAAGTCCTGTCTGCAGCAACCCTTGTATGAACATTGTTGAAGATGACGGGCAGCTGCCTTTCAGTACACACTGGAAAAAAAGTGTCTTAAAAGTTTTCAGGGCACTGCCTCTACAGCATTTCTCACCAGGTATCTTAGTTTTGCCATTTTAAGTGATGTTAGAGAATTTTTTACCCATCTTCTTGAATGTTTTGCAGTTCCTTTTCCCATCCTTTTGTGCCGGAGGCAGTGAGGCCACTGAACAGCACTGCTCTCTGGATGAAAGCAGATCTATGTGGAAAGTCCTTCATGAAGTATTGCTGCTGGCTATGGCTTTGCATCCTGCCATGAGCCTGATTGCTGCTCTTTAGAAGGCCTAAATTTGACAGTTGCTTTAACATTCTGGTTAAAGTGGGTAACTTGTGAGTTTTTAGAATTTTTTCAAGTGTCCAGGATGTTAATCAGAACTAGGATCTTCAGTTTGTTACTCCATTTATGAAGCTTGCCTAGTTTAATTCTTTTTATTATTAAAGTGCCTTCTGTTTCCTCGCTTGCTCACTTTCAGAGGCAGAAGCATCCAATTAAATCTGCTGCAGAGGTATGTTGAACTCATCCCTCTTCCTTCTTCCCCCGTGCTGTGCTCTTATCTGGAGAACAAGCAAAAAGAACAGAAAGAGATGAGCAGTCTGGGGAGCCCACATAGCTGGCAAGTAGCAAGCACAATTTCTCTCTCTTCTTCTTTCAGCTTTACTGTGGGCAGGGAATTGGAGGTTCTGCTAAGGCTTGCCATGACCCGGGAGAGCACAGTGAAGAGTACTTGGAGAAGAATTGAGACTGAGGTTTAATCAGAACTGAGGGGTTAAATTCAGGGATCAAAACCCTCTGAGGAGTTTCAGGTAGGCACCAGGCAGGTGTACAAATTGGAACATGGAAAGGACTTATAGCATGGTTATATTACAAAACACTCATTTATGGGAAAAAGAAGTCCCAATTTGGAGGTTGGGTAGTAATACAAAGCCGTTAGCAGGGAGCTGATAGTATTCTGACATTATTCGCACTATTGAAGTGGTGTCAGGTAGACACTGTTTTATCTGCTTGACCTCTGCAGTGCCTCTCTGGTTAGTCTTATGACTGTCTTCACGCTTGGGACTGCTTTTCTCTAGAGGCCAAGTAGCAACAGTTGGATGCCTCAGTGTTTCATAAATTCTGCTTGTGTATCCTGCTTCACTATGTGGAAATGCTCACAGACATCAGGGAACTTGTTATCCAGGAGCAATTTGATGCTACATCTGTGTTTACTCCCTCTCCTTAAGAAGTTTGGATACACTGGCCTTACTCTTCATTCTTTGGTTCCAGCTCAGCATTCAAACAGATTTTTCTTTGAGATGAGTGAAGGCAAAAACACCCAAGACAAAAGGATCCCTTTCAGTATTTTCTCAGTGTGGTTTTCACCATCCATTTTACCTGACTCTGATGGGTGACATGTAAATTAAGTATTACTATTACTACAGGAAGCAGACTGAATGATTTGAAGGGCTGAGCAATGGAACTTGTAGTTTTATTTCTTTCTGGTTTCATTTAGTTTGCCCTGATACTTTTGCATCAGTGAGATGTTCCAGCAACCAGGATGATAATTCGTATTCCTCTGTGAGGCTGAGAAAAAGTATAATGCAGAGATCTATGTAAACAAAAATGGTTCACTGTTTTAAACTTTACTGGCACACATAAAATGAGAAGAGGATGTGGGAACCATCAACACCAGCTGCCCAAAGCCTTACAGCAAAGCTTTTCCTCTACCAGTGATCACTGAGCATCTGCCCCTGGTCTCTTCCACTCTGTGTCCAGACACTTGCCCTGCCTCACAGGGAGCTGAATGACTGTAACATAAGTGGTGATACCTGCAGAATGCCATAAGGAAGAAGCAGAAGCGACAAATGATGCTACCCCTATGCAGACTAGGTCCCTGCAATATCAAGAGGTTTGCCAAATGAAATGGAGTTAAAGCAAGTTCTTCCCAAGCCTTGCACCAGACTGGGTTTTCCTTCTGACCTTCCATCAGGACAGCTCACAAACTCATCCCAGGCATATCTACTTCCAGAGAGCATTTCTGAGCTCCCAGAGGGGCATGCTGTTGTTGCCTTCACTGTGTAATCTATCTTTCCCAATAATTTTCCACAGTGTTTAGTATTTGGTGTCAGTTTTGAGGTACTTCATACAACTAGCCCCATCCACTCCCTATGAATGTCTGCATACCTTTTGCCCAGTTCTTGCATCTCAGTGCACTCCTGACATCACAATTACCATGATCACTATGCTTTCCCTGGACTCACAAGGAACAAGTGACTTAGGCAGACTCTTACAAAGGTCATGCTTTTATGGATCTGAATTGTAAATTTTCCTGGGATTCTGTTGGATTTGATGAAGGGCACAGTCATTACAGTATCAAAAACAAAAGCGGGAGAAAAAAGGGGAGATCTCAGGGTGGGGGGTGGGGGGGTGAGGGAAGGCCAGACAGTCCCATTTCCCACAGTTTTTTGATCAAACTTCAGATATTTCAGTCAAAAGCAAGATTCTAATGAAAATATTACAATGTATAATATTTTACAGATGCGAATTCTACTTACCAGTGTTTCCAGGAAACAAGTAGACCAGAACATACTAAAACTCTTTGTTTAGCTTCTCTTATTTATGTAGGGCTCATATTTTCTTCTAACATGTGGCAGGAGAATTGATAAATAAAAATGGTTTTTCTTTCTACTCTTCACCACTAGGGACTATATTGACTGCACCTGCTCACTAAGTTTAGCTATGTTTTGTAGACAGTAAATGCACTTTGGCAATGCAGATTTCTTTTCAAGGCTTTCTCAATTTTCTTAATGTAAAACTTTGCATGAATCTATTAAAATTACTCTTTTGTCTAAGTACCTTCTAAAGGGCTGCATTCTTTTTCATGGAAATAACTGTGGACTTTAAGCTGGGCTTCTCACCATTGTTAAAAAATTGCGTCCTTCCCCAGGCCTACTACACCAGACTTCTATTCTAAGCTACAGTATCACTTAAGAATAATTGACTGGAGATGACCCAAACAGTCTGGAAGGCATTCCCCAAAACTCTTCTTTCTTGTCATTTTTCAGGCTTAATACTGTAAGCTGGAACTTGTCCAAGACATAAGGGCTGTATAATTTGTGAACCTTTCTAACAGAGAGGTTTCACACTTGTCTTTCTAGTATTTAGATTATCATTTTAGCAATGTCAGATACCACATATTGTTTAAAAGTTTAGTTCTGTACAGCATAAACATTATATGAAAGTATTTTTGTTAAAAAACATGTGAAATGCCTGTGCTCTTCCATGTGTCTTTCAGATCCTCAGTACATGCTTGAACTGTCTAAGTATTTTGGGTATATTGAGTGCGGGACCTCGTTACTACTTCTACTTAACCACAATCATCATCTGTGCTACAGAAGTACAGGAGTGTTGGATCTCTCGGGCAAGAATTGAACGCTGCTTTTTTTTTTGACACTAGAATGATTAAAACCTGACATTATTATCATGTCAATATTTCAACTTTTGCCCTGGCTTGGGAGTTTATTTCTTCTTTAGTTGCTTTTTCAGTTACACTTTCTAATTCCTTTGAGCAAAACTCTCCCATGCTCCCCCCAATTTGTTCAACTGTTTAATAAACTGTTCGTACTTGTTTGTGTAATTTATGCCAGAAGCATTAGTTACAGCTCTGGTATAAATATCATCGCTAGGTCTTAATCAGCAAATTTTGGAAATACAGCTCTAGTATCAATGATTACACTGTTTAAAATGGGAAACAATCGGTGTTGGTCCAGAATTTGCTCATTTAAAAAGACATTTGATGGTTTTGCTTGGACTGTGGGTGCTTTGGAGACATTAGTCTTTGAAATCTAGACTTTCCAACTGGGCTGTTCTTGAGTCTCAGTAAAGAGCAGTATCTCACAACAAGACAACTAACAATGTACAGTCACTCTGTTCAGCATTGATTTGAGGAGTGGATGGCTTATTTTAATTTTTCAGTGTGGAGCAGAGTTGGAAATAGAACTGGTTCAATGTGAACATTGTTTTCTTCTTTGTGGTGGAGAGGAGCTGGAGGAAAACAGGTTGGCCCCAACTCCTGCATTGTGCTGAGAAGTGACATCTTTGCAGCTCTAGAGCAGATGTCAAGAAAGGAATTCTTGGTATTGGAGATGATACATGTTAATTACCTTACCCCAGTGTAAAGGTTTAAGGTGATGCTGATCAGGCCATCAGGACTAGGGCAGTGTTCATCTCCCCATACTCTGCACTGGTAAGGCTACACCTTGAATTCTGTGTCCAGTTTTGGGCCCCTCACTACAAGAGAGACATTGGGGTCCTGTAGAGTGTCCAGAGAAGGGAAGCTAACAGGGGAGATGGGTTTAGATCTGGTGCAGACGATTCCACAAGAATTAGCAGCAACAGACACTTTATTATTACACACGCAAACTTATATACACTTTTGGAATTGTAACCTTCTGCAGGTGTTGCCCCTCTGACACTGATTATTGGCTAATGTTGTTTACATTACAATGCCCTTCTGTAATTGGTTAATTATACACATCTGCTGAGAAGGTCGGCAGCAGCTTCTTCTGAGTTCAGTCGTTAGATCCTTAAAGCTACATCACACTAATTACAGAGGCAGGTTCAGTACACAGCTTTGCCCTTTAGGTCAAATACCATATGAAATCCCAACAGGGAGCAGAGCTGGTGAAGAGTCTGAAGCACAAGTCTGACAAGGAGCAGCTGAGGAAGCTGATGTTGTTTAGCCTGGAGAAAAGGAGGCTCAGGGAGGCCTTATTACTCTGTACAACTGCCTGAAAGGGGCTTGTAGCCAGGTGTGGGTCACTGGATATTAGAAAAGATTTCTTCACTGAAAGGATTGTTGAGCATTGGAACAGGCTGCCCCTACCCAGACAAGTGGTGGAGTCACTGTCCATGGAGGTATTTAAAAACCGTGAAGATGCGGCATTTGGGGAGAAGGTTCAGTGGTGGACTTGACAGTACTGGGTTAATGGTTGGACTTGATCATGTTAAAGGTCTTTTTCAGTCTAAGCAACTCTATGATCCTATCACATTTTTGACTAATAGTTTGCCTTACTTCTTTCTGTTGTTGAGCAACAGTATTCCTGTGCAGGGTTCTGATGACACCATATCTGAGGAATTCAAATGGCATCATCCAGCCACAGTGCTGACTCTTTCATCAGTCTTTGTACTTGTTACTGTTCAATGTTTTCCCTATTGCAGGAACTAATATGCAACCACAGTTAGTCTTTTTGAAGCTCTAAATCAGAGAGGTGTTTTCTGTGATGCCCTTGTCCATTCTCCTTATTGATGCTTACAGGAAAGTAGTTGATTAAACATATTTGGTGACTCAACAGTAGTATTACTGTAGCTATTGACTGTATTGAACACTGCTGTGAGTAGTGAAGCCTGATTTGGACATACGATATCAAGCAGTAACCTTTGAAAGATTTGCAGGATTCTGCAGCACCTGGTAATGAACAATGTTATGCATTAACTTGCTTCTTTCTATTATCTAGAAAACAATCCTTGAAGTTACACAGTCAAACAAGAATTTATTGTCAATACACTTATAAGTCAAGGTGCTATCAAAGTAAGTTAGCAGAGAGAAAGTGGCTCTTTAGAAGGTGCTTGTAATTTTTCTTAATAGCAGCTTCCCATCTATGATACAGCTCTAGTAACAATAAGTGGCATTTATGAAGATCTACACACTAGAATAACAATAGGACAGATTTGCTAGATTAAGAAAGGGAAAGCATTCCTGTATGCAAGACAACATGGATATCACTCACTAGAAAAGCTGCAGAGTTAGGGATGTGTCCTGGAAGATGCTGAGGATTTTCTCAGAGGTGCTGCCAAGCTCCTATTATCACTCCTTAGTTTGATCTTTGGCTGTGCCCTGAGAATACCCAAAGAAAGTCTTAGGCTCAGTGTAACCATTTCTTTGTGCAATAGGTCATATTTGGTTGACATGGTGATTCTGTAGTAACTCTACTGGCCTTTCCTCTAGATGTCATCCTGATTATGAGTATCTGGCAGGAACATTAATGTATGAACCTTGTGCTGGCCATTTAGCTAATGGCAAATGCCATTTGGTGAAAGTAGTTTCCTCACAGTAATGAAATCTGTTTTAAGATTTAAACACTGGCTCCATACATTTTCTTGTATGCACATTTCTGTATGTGTGTTATCAAGTCAGAGGATGCCTTCTAAGTAATAAAGAAGAGCAGAGCAGGAAACCCTCCCTTTATGCTTCTTTTCATGCATGTTGTTCTCCTCTTCATCAGAGGGGATCTCAGTGATTTTTTTCATGGCTTTTATTGGCTGCCACAGAGCAAATCTGAGTTGTATTTTCTGTCTTGTTATGGTCAGCTCAAAACCTGTCACTCTATATTGAACCTCTTTTGTTTTTCCATATGCAAAATGTTACCTTTCTCAACAGTGAATTTAATTTGCCATATGACTCTCAAATCTCGTAAGACAGCTATGTGAAGGCAAAACCCATGCTGAACGGCATGCCCTTTACAGGGCTTGTTTGAGGGGCATTTTTTCTTAGGCAATTTTGCAAGATGTTTTTTAGAATTGTCCTTCCTCCTCAAAGCTCAAATGCAATTTTTTTAAAAGACCTTCTGCCCCTTCTCTCTTGAGGCTCACTCTCCAATTTCCTAACCTCAGTGTTAAATAATTAGTTTTGGAAGGCTGAGCAGAAAATAAAACTAAATTAATAGAGGCATTTGAATGGTAGCTTTGTGCAGTTCCTCTTCTACAATTAGAAAATTGTCTCAAGTGCTGGTCTACCAAAGGTAATTATGAGCAAAAGGTTGAGTTCTCTTTTTTAATGAGTTCTGCCTGATGCTGAGAATAAAGTCTACTCTGATGCAGAGTATATTCAATAGTGCTAATTAAACCATTCCTCCCACTTATTGTAAGTCAAATTAGTTTGATCCAATTGAAAAACTAATGCTTTACTAAGGCAGCTCTTTAAGACTTAACAAAATAGTTTCATGTCACCTAAAATGAGGGCTTTTTTTATGAAGTGAGTACCAATCTCTGTGGACTGAGAAGTAGATTTTCTACTTTTTTTTTCTCCTTAATATTATAAGTGACACACCTGACTAGCCTCACCTACTCAAGGATGGTGACATCACTTACAATTGTAGGTGTGTGGCAACTTTTTACCATTTTGTATGGAATTACTGGTTTATTTTGTTAGAAGGAAAATGAAAAAAAAACCATTTTTGGGATTCATTCCTAACTCAGAGGCATAACTTGTTTTTATCTACTTACAGGAAAGCAATAAAAACTTTATGACCAGAAGTTCAGGAGATGCCTTATTGAAGGCATTACCCTGAAAGCTCTTTAGGGTGTTGAGGACCAGAAGTTAAAATGAGTAGCAGGGTTATAGATATATTTTTTGAGGCAGTTAAACAGAGTGGTGTACTGCTTACTGAATTTCACTGGTTTGATGGGATTATACAGCATGAAGTATTTTTTTCTGTTATGGTTATGGAAATGTTATCAGGAAGTGGATTGTTCATATCGGTATCCCAGGCAAAATTTGCCTTTATTGCTACTCAGACCTGCCCATGAACACTGGATTTAGGTAGGGGCACTGCAATACTTTTTAAGATATACCACATTGTTCCAGGTGTTCTGCTTTGGGAGAACATTCAACGCTTTTCCTGCTGAAGTTGTGTGATTCCATGTGTAAACAGTTAAAACTAGTTCACCTCTGCTCAACATCACTGCAGAAAAACCCTCTGGTGGGAGAGGGAGGAATTTTGTCCCTGCCTGTTCATTTGTGGGTCTGACCCCCTGGGCTTTCTCAATATTTGGGTACACTTTGGGTCTGAGGGCGTGCCACTGGGTATCTGTCAATCCTATTGGGGCTTGCACATCACCCCAGCTTCTGTTTAACAAGACCAAAGGTGTGGGCTGTTCTTTGTATGTCCTGTGAGCTCCAACCAACCTGCACTCCAGGGCTGGTCAGCAGATGAGAGAAATTTTTGAAGGTCCCAGTGGCTTCTGAGAGCAGGACTTTGTGGCATGTCTGTGTTATAGCAGTTGCAGTCGGGGTGAACAAATAGAGCTAGTTAGAAGCTGCTTTGCTCAATTTTACTGCAGCAGCAGAAAAGCCACAGTGGAAACGTGTTTAAAACTCTACCTACTGGCCTGAGATTGGTCCTTTCTTGCTGTGGCTTCATTGTCAGCAGTATCCAGGCTCTGCATTTTAATTTATTGAGAATGTTTTCATGAGCTGTGGTTGCAGTAGTGAATGCGAGACATAGTCATTGTCTCTTGAAGGAGCAGTAAAGTGTAATAGTGTATGTATGCTGAAGAATAAAGAGCATTGGAGAACTAATTCTAGAGTAAGGACAAACTACTGGAATTGGTCCAGCCTGATACAACCTGTGGTTTTGATATCCATTCTGATTCTGGGACCCAGGAGAGTGTAGTGCTGATCCTTATGCCAGGCAGCTTTCTTGAAGACTCAAGGGTTGTGCCCGTGGTAGAAAATAAAATGGACCATAGTGTATTTACGCATTCACAACACACAGTCCATGACCTGTCTTATCCTGCAAACTGTACTTAATCTCCCACTGTCTCAGAGAATATTAATTGCCAGCTGTTGATGGAGCATACATGTTAGCACTTAAATGTTATGGATGAGCACAGGTTGGTATTTGAGCTGTTGCCTTGCCCTTATTTAACTTATTGATATATGCAGTGAATTCATTATCTTTTTGCCAGTTCTGAGTGTTCTCTATGACTCCCTAGGATTTGTCCCTGAGCCATTTTATAATTCCACTACAAACTGGAATTTTTATTCCTATATTCCCTCAACAAGTGGTTATATATACACCACTGAAGTCAGTAAGACCAAATGGCTGGAGCATCAGTACTAAGTAGCTCATTAGCTTTGTTAAAGATGAGTGGTTAGATTGTAGTGCAATTATTAAAAAAGAAAACTGCTTTACTGAAGGAGATAAGGTCGATCCCACAAATTAATGCAGTTTACATACAAATGGGTATTTTTCTGTTTTTTGAAATCACTAGACTGTAGTGGGAAAACCCATTTATACATTTGGCATAATACTGGATTATGCAGAAATTAAATAACTTGCACGGTAGGAGGCAGGCTTTTTAGCAGTTAGCTTGCTAGTGCAGGCATCATATCCAGGGTTTTCGTTACTTATCAGGAAGGAGAAACAAAATTCAATGTATATGTCTATTATTTGGCAGTTGGAATCCAACATCGTGCCATACCTGTGTTGAAAAACATAAGAAAATTCAGTATCTTGTCACTTTATTACAGATTTATATAAACTTTTTTGATCTGTAGTTTATTAATTTTTTAAGTTTTTTGGTGGTAGTCTCTTTTCAGTCTCATTTAAAAAAGTAAAAAAAGGCTTGGGAGAGCTGCCAAAAAGTTGAGAGATTATATTCATGATTGTTTTCTCTGAGCAAATACTAGCCACTTTTGGCACGCTTGGGTTGAAGGTGCTGTGACTGTAAAAACAACAAAAAATTTTTAATACATCTAAACATATAGAAAGGGAATGGCATTTCATACTGTTTTCTGATTAAAATCGAGGCCACATTCTGCCTATAAAAAACTACCTTTCAATGTTGATTTGTAATTCAGTAAATGCATGCAGTTCCTAAATAGGTGAAGAATTGTCCTGAACAACTAGCATTGTTTCTTCATGTAGGTAATGTGAATGGAGATCTTGCCATTTTGGATTAGTCCTTTTTCTCATGTGGTTACATTTATTCAAAGATCTTAATGAACAAAGGGCATATTTCATAACCCTTCTAAGCATTACTCTACAAGGCAAGTTACACTTGTCAGTGTGATTTATTTGATAGATTTTCACAGAATCATTAAAGATTTGTTTTGAAATGGCCCCTGGAAGCCATCAAGTCCATCCATCTGCTTGATGCAGGACTGTTTGCAACTGTAGGTCAAGTGAGCTGTGGTTTTGTCTAGACAATCTTGAAAACCTCTAAGAATGAAGATTCCACAAATGTGACTAATATATTCTAGTAAAATCTTTCGAGTGAAGAAATTTTTCTTATTGTCCACCAATCTTTGTAAGTGCAACTACTTGCTGTTGCCCTTTGTTTTGCCATTGACCATATCTGTTAAGAGATATTATCCATTGTCATTGGAGCTACCTTTCAAGTAGCCCAAGGCTGTTACTAGAGCACCCTCTCAGGATGACTAAAAAAGCCCAGCTCCCTCAATATCTTCTAGTGAGTCAAGCGATGACCATCTTTAAAGCCTTCTACTGGACCTTTGTTAACTTCTCAGCTCTTTTCATGAACTGCAGAGCCCCAGACTGAACACACCTTTCCAGATACAGCCTTTTCCAGATACAGCTCAGGGAGCTCCCATGACTGGATGGCTACACTTTTCTCTGTGTAGCCCAGTATTGCCTTGCCAGCTTCACAGGGATGCTGCGCCACAGCTCATATTCACATTGGCATCCACCATGGTCCCTGGGCCTTTCAGCAAGGCTGTGACTCAGGCAGCCACTTTTCACCTGTACTTGTCCATGAGGTTATTCTTCCCCAGGTGCAGAGCTTCGCAATTCTGCTTATTAAGCTGTGGGAGATTCCTGTTGGTGTGCCTCACAGGTTTCTCAATACTGCTGTGAGTTAAAACTCCGCCAGTCAGTGTACTAGCTTTACCTCCGTTTAGTGCTGTCCTCACATTTTATAGTAAGTGCATTCTTCCTCATGACCCGCATTGCTGATGGAGATAAGGAGCAGTGTCAGACCCAGAATGGACTCCTGGATTCTCTTTGTGTTGTTGACTGCCAGCTGGACTTTGAGCCATTGATTATTTTGAGACCAGAATTTGGGAAATTTGCAACATATCTAACAGTCTAGTCAGCCCATAGTTTCTCAGCTTCTAAATGTGTTGTGTGAGGTTATGTTAGAAGCCTTATGAAAGCCAAGGTGTATCATATCACTGCTCTCCCCGAGTCCATACAGCTAATAATTTTCTCACAGAAGGCAATCAAGTTGGTCAAGGATGATTTGCACTTGATAAATACCTGCTGAGTATTCCTGCTTAAGTTTTTGTCATTCATGTTCTTGAAAATGAAAATCAATTCCACTTTATCTTAATATGAGTTAGTGGAAAAAATATATTATCTTTTAAGACAAAAGCACATAAATGCGATGTTCTACTGGCAGCAGCAGAGGTATTTAATCTCCAGAAGAGAGGAGCAGTGATAATCTGTTTTATTGGTACAGATAACTTCTATTTTAATGAGGAAGAGAGATAACAATATAAATGCTAGAGATTATTCTTTGTTTGGATAAAGTAAGATTTTTCTGGGAATGAAGTGAGACCTAGCTATCTTGGAAGACAGTCCTAAAAGTATAATCACATCTATACTTTCACTTAAGAAACATTATATTATGTGGTAGATCCAGAAGAATTCATTGACATCTAAATTATAATTATAGCCCTTGAGTTATGAAAGCAAATGAGTAAATCTCAAGATCTTTAATAAGAATAATGATAGCTTTCCCTATTTTAGATGAAATACTGGCTAGAGATCATGACATTAAAAGTTAATCAGTTGCTCAGTAAATCATTTGGCACTCTAGGTGAGAAAGTGTAACACTTTTTGAGGGAGAAATAAACTGTCTGAATATATAGCAAGTTATAATTTTGTTGTATAGTATATTTAAAATCCACCTTCCTAAGTAACTTATGGAAACTCCTTAGTCCTGCCTCTGTAGTTTTTAATTAATTACTTTATTACTTTCTTCTATGCCTCTATTAAGTTAAGCAGAAACTATCATTCAGAATATATGAAGACAACTGCACAAATGTGTATCAATTCCTCGGTAACATTTGTATTTCAATGAAGTCCTGAACTGCTCTGCTACTACAGAATTTGACAATTCCAAATTAGGGATCCATACTACTATTTCTGGTTGCTCTATCAATCAGCTACATACCCTTCACTTACATTTCAATGAGTTCAAAGAAAGGAAGCCCCCAAAATTTTCCTTGAGACCGGTTCCATTTTGTTTTCACAGACTGTCTTTGCTTTAGTCATCTTCTGTCAGACTCACGCTCCTAGGACTTCACCAAGTTTGTGGTAGAAGTGCTTAGTATATTTTGGCTGTTCTTCAGATGAGAAGATTGATTGATTTCTGTGTTGGTATTTGCAGGTAAGGAAGTCACTAGATGCCCTGGCTTTTCTTGTTTTGAGCAGGGGTTTCCATAGAGGAAAAGACACTTACTTTAGTAGCAGAGTGAGTGAAAATTTCTCTGCATATGTTTCTTTTCCTGGGAAACAAATTCTAGCTGACTAGACATCTTGAGAGATCCCTTCCAACCTCAGCACTTTTCTGGTTCTGTGATTCATCTGTGATTTCCAATTTGGACTGGTCAAGGGGATATATAATGTAGCATATTCTGGAAAAGACATGTCTCATGACGGCGCTTGTGTGAACTCCAACCTTAATGCAGATTTTGAGACTTTCTATACTAGACAGACAGCATAATCATAGGATCATAGGATAATTAATTTTGGAAGGCACCTAGACAGGTCGTTAGTCCTACCTTACGTTTAAAGTAGGAACAGCTCCAACCACGTTACTTGGGGCTTTATATACTTTATATACTTGAAAATCTCCAAGGAAGGAGACTGTACACCCCTACTGAGCAGCCTGTTCCAATGACTGTCTGTCCTTGTAATAAAAATAAAATTCCTTTTAGTGAGTCTGTCTCTCATTTCAACTCATGCTTGCCATTTCTCTTCTTCCCATTACACATCATTTTGAAGAACCTGTCTTCATTGTCTTTGTGACCTCCATGTAGATATTAGAGGGCTGCAACTACGCTCCTCTAAAGCCTTGTCTCCAGGCTGGATAAGCCAAATTATCTCGGTTTCTATGACAGGATGAATTCTCCAGATCCCTGACTATTTTGGTCACTGAACTCTGAACTCTGCTGAACTTGCTCCAGTTCATCAATGTCTGTCTTGTATTGAGGGGGGAAAATTGGATGCAGTATTTTAGATGTGGTCTATGAAGTGCTTTTATCTACTAGCTATGATAATATAACCTAGGATAGCATGTCTTCTGTTTTTTGCTCCCAGGTTATACTGCTGGCTGTTTACCCAAGACACTTTTCAGTGCAGCTCTTCCCAAGCCTATCACTCCCCTGCCTGCATTGTTGCAGAGACTTATTTCTTCCCAGGTGCAGGACTTTGCATTTTGAATTGTTGAAATTAATAAAGTTCCTGCTGGCTCATTTCTATAGTCTGTATAGGCCCCTTTTAATGGAAGTCCTGCTTTTAAGCATATCAGCTGTTTCTTTTAATTTGATGTCATCTTCAAACATGATGAAACTGTGTATAATCACTTACCTCCAACTCATGATAAATACATTAGAAAGGGTAGGTCCCAGGATAGGCCTCTGTGGTACTCCACCTATTGCTAGCCTCCAGATCCAGATACATGATGGGCTATCTACTGTCTTCTGAGACAGATCATCCAAGCAGATTTTTTTTCACATTTAATTGCCTACCAATCCAGATAATAACATAAATTGCGTACAAGAATATTGTGAGTCAAGCACATTCCTAAAGCTGAAGACAAATGACATCCACTGCTCTTCATTCCGCAAATCTACTAAGTTTATCCTAGGTGACATTCTATGCTCAGTAGAGTATCTTCTACACTTATTGTGCTGACTGTGCCCAGTCCCCTTACCTGCTTCATGTGCCCAGAAACATGCTTGAAAAAGACTTGTTCTGTGATTTTTTTTTACAGACATCAAAGTGAAACTTGGAGTTCCCTGGGTTTACCTTTTGACTTTTTCTGAAGATTGATACATTTGCCTTTCTCTAGTCATGCGGGAACACTGGATCTCTATGAGCTTTCAAAGATGCCAGAGAGTAGCCTTGCAAGGATGTCTGCCAGCTCTCTGCACTCTTGAATACAGCCTGGGGGATCCCATGGGCTTGTGTGGGTTGAATTCTCTCAATTAATCCCTGAATCCTCATGGACTGCTGGTAGATTTCCATGACCCCTTTCACTAATCCCAGAGGTATGCTAGACCTTAGTGAAGACTGAGACAGATGACAACAAACACCTTAGCCTTATTTTTGCCTGCTGATGCTAAATCACCTGCCTCATTCAGCAGCCCACATATTCCTTGTTCAGCCTTACAGCTATTTTTCTACTTATAGTCTCCAATGAGACATTGCCTTTCAGTGAAGCCACTGCAAATCCATGCATTTCTTATACTAGAAAACAAACAAATGTGAAGACCTTTAGCTATATGTTACAGGGTTTACAAGTATCAAGTAAAATTTTATTAGGTGACTTTGAAACTTCAAAAATTTAAACCAAAAGCTTCCATGTGCTCCTTGTTTACATCTCTTGCTGATGGTGTTGTACAAGTTGTGGTGGCCCTAATGGTACCAGCAGCCTTGACTGTTCCTGCCCAGCCCTGTCCCAGCAATGCCGCAGCAGAGTCTGGTCTCCAGCTTACTAAAGCCCTGCCCTGCCCAGTCATGGGCCACACTAAGCTGGGCTCAAATCCCAGCCCATTTTTGTCCCATTCCCAGGGAGGTGCCCAATGGCCAAGGCTGGGTGTTCCCCAGTGCCCTGCAGCTGCCTTGCACATGGTTGGGGTAGTAGAATGGGCACACACGGGCCCATGGAGAGTCACTGTTTTTTTGCTGATCCCTGCCACAAGTTGTAGTTCCAGTGGAGTCTTTTGGGGATCTACTTTAATTTTCCTCTAAAAACAACCAGTTCCAACTTTTCTGAAAAAAATATCTTTGCTCATGAAATGAGGGCAAATTTAACTAGTCAGTAATAGATCAGATGTTTCACATAGGAACTTAATGCTTAATACCAGAATACTCTGGTGTGTACTTCTAAATGCATTTGTTCTGCATATTAATCAAATCTATAAGGTCTGATGCAGGAAAATATGGGATATTACTAGAGTTAATCAGGGACAAAAGGACCAGTGTGACAAGGACACTATAACAGAAGAGTGGTAATGAGCCAGTAGGTTTAACTATTTGGAATTTTGATTTAAGAAATGATACAATACTCATTTCTAAATTGACCTTTTTTAATCTAAAATACTCTTCAGAAACAGCAAGAATGTATGGATGAGGGGAAACTGGATGTCTTAAGAAACAAAAAAAAAGATTGTTGCTAATGTTCCAATGTGTTAAAATTCAAAACAGCAAAAATGCCATATTCCCTATCCTCTTCATATAGCCTAATATGTTACAATATGTAAAATTGCAATTTCCCACATCAGGACATACTGATTTAAAATCAACAGGGAGAAAACCCTTTTCAGAATTAGTAATCTGTTTTTTTTCCTAGAAGTTGGATACTTTTCTTGTGCTTTAAATGCTTCTTCTGATCTGTATTTATAAAATATATATATATGCATATATATATATATACCTATATACTGTAGGTTTCCTGGACTGTTTCCTATATTCCAATGTGCACAATGCACATAAGGCAGATCAAGTGTCATGACACTTCAGTTACTCCTAATTTCCTTGTTAGACATTTTTTGCAGATGATGGTGTCAACCATATCATGTTGTTGCCTTGGCTTCAGAGCTTATAGCCAGATTCTGCATCTTCTGTCTCAACAGAGTATCTTGAGGACATTTCTGAAGACCTATGTTAGCTCTTTGTGCTGTCTAGGGGATCTACTGCTGTTTGGGTTCCTGCTTCTCAGTTTAGCCTTGTGCTGGGAAAGGGATGGAATCCAAATCCAGGAGAACGTGCCAAAAAAGGTCAAGGTAGTCTTAATTTCTTGGACTTTTCCTCTTGATTCCTTTGCTTTCTTTGATCATGTCACATGTTTTGCAGTGCTAACTGCAGTTCTTGTACTCTAAACAAGGACCTTTCCTTAAACAAGTCCGTTATCGTACTGCATTTTTAGTACACATGTAACTAATACTGACCCATCTCCACCTCTAGCAGTAATGATGAAGGCAGATAGGCTGTGCACAGTCTGACCTTTTTGGCTTTGAAAGTGCTTGTTACCCCTGTGCTATGACTGCTCTGCATCACTCATGCCCTTCTGATGGCAGCACTTCACAGGAGATGGAATAAGGACAAGCCTTACTGTGTTCTTAATAGGATAAGTTTATTGCATTTTCCTTGAATGCCAAACTGGCCATACTCATCCTAGCTAACAAAAAGAATTTTTCTCTTGGAAACCTCAGTTGGGCCTGTTAATTTGCAGTGTTAAGGGATGTGTTGCTCATGGAATAACTCTGCTGACTGTGGGTCTGTTGTCCATGTGTGCAAATGGGTTAATGATGCTTATGAACTCTATTCATCTTCTTGAGACAAAGGTTTTCTTCTTTCCTTCTCACCTTGCCCTGGGATGTGCCTTGTCTGCTACAGTGGATCTGATTTTGTCCTCTGGAAATAAAGCAGAAAACCCCCCACTAGTACAGAAATCTTTTTACACAGCTTCAGAATAAGCCTTTCTACCTATGAGTAGACTTCTAAAAAAGGATGAACTGTGTCTCAAAGTCACAATGTCCCTGCTGTTTTTATTGATTTCAGCAGTATTTGTGGGTGCTCAGCAGTTCTGTTCTGCTTGCTGTCTCTATGTGCACAGGCTGGATCACACTCGGTTGCACAGTGAGACAAGCTATAGAGAAGAAAATCCCCCAACCCTGCTTTTACTTTCATATTCTCTTTCAAATGCAACTGAAGAAAGACCTCAATTAATTGGTGGAGAAGCTGCAAAACACCCAAGAGCATGTCTTAATTCATTGGTTTTAGAACAATTACATGTAGCACAACTCATGGACAATGACAGTGGGGAACTTTTAGGGAGGTAATATTAATTTTTCACTAGACACTCAGAATTATGCACATTTGTATTATCTTTAGTCACTATATGCAGTGCAGTGGATCAGACTTCAATATGAGGATCACAAAATTATCTCCAGTGCTTTTTCCATTTTTATTTGTTATGATCTGTTACTCTTAGCAACATTTTTTGAGACTCTTCCTTCTTCCTCTTCCCCGGTGCTTGACATGCCTTCTGGGCTCCTTCCCCACACTTTATTGATTTAGATATTGAAATGATCAAGTTCAGAAGCCTGATAATGTCCTTATTACTGGAGTAGATGTTTTTCTCTGCAAAGCACTATGAGGTGGGGGCTGTGCTCTCACTGCACTATCCATTTTGTAGCTTAGATCTGAATAAAGATACGTCTGAACGTATGATGCACATGCATCAGCTATGCATAAGAGTGTCAGTCTATGAATAAATGCAAGCTGATGAGTGCTCAGCATTTGGTGTTTTATTTGTTTGGGGTTTTTTTGTTGTTGTTGTTTTTGTTTGTTTTGTTTTATATATATAAAAATAAACTGTGAGTAAGTAGTTTCTGAGATGCCAGTTTGATTTCTGTGGGAAGATGCTGGTCCCAGAGTGTTAAGTGTCATGCAATAAAGAACAAAATTTTGGCAGCAAAAGTAATAAATATACTATGGGTAGCTAGTGTATTAATCAATTAGGTGCTCATGGAACAGATTTTTTCTTCCTAAAGGCTCCCCAGCAGCACCCATAGCTTTTTTCTAGAGAACATTTCTGCCAGCCAGAAAGAGGAGAGGTTTTGTAGAGAATTGTTTACATGTTGGGTGGTCCTGTGGTGTAGTAGAGAGCACTCCAGTCTCCGACTCCCAAGTTCGCGAGTTTGAGTCTCAGTACAGACCGTCCCCGGCAGTTCAATGCCTCCCTGCAATCCGATCCCGCCAGATCTCTTAATGCCAAGCAGGGTCAGCCCTGGTTAGTACCGAGTGCTGTAGATAGTCCTGAGGACCTCAGTGTCACTGTCCAAACTTGCTCGACTGTGGCAAATGAACCTTAGGACTTAAACGGTGGGGCCAGTTCTGTGCACGCTGTGCCTCACCTAAAAAATCCACTGTGCAGGCTCGGAGGGCCACACCCATGTGGGGAGAGCCCTGCCCAAATCTTCCTTCACAAAGATTGGCCATTATTCTGTTTACATGTTGTTCTTACTGTTTCCTCTGAGTTTTCTCCTTTTCCTTATCAATATGTTAATGTTCAGGGAAACCTATTTCTCTGCTTTCTGAGTTTCCACCATTTTCTGCACTTAGTTCTAGTTTTCTGCCTGTTACTAATTATTTTTTTTAATGGTTAGGGCTGCCTGAGGGCAGATATTGTCTTCTCAAGCCTTTATCAGACTTCATGAATTTGATGAATGACATTGTGAGTCAGTTTTTTCTTCCTGCTTGGCTGGACAGGTTTGCTGCTATTTTCCATTCTCAGATAACTTGATCTAGATGACACTTCCAATCTAAAAACTGGAGTCTACAATCATGTATGTCTGACTCAACTATGTACATAAAACTATTTATTTGGTTTATTTTTTCTTACATGGCAGGGTGACCCTCTCTGGAAGCTAAGCCCCCACCCAGTCACCTGCTCGTTAACCCCAGCAGGGTAAGGGAGAGAATCACAGGAACATGTGAGATAATTCAAGATAGACAGTTTAATAGGTGAGAAAAAGCTGCAAGCAGAAGCAAACCAGAATAAGACATTCACTCACTACTTGTCATCAACAGGCATTTAGTCCCTTCCCAGAAAGCAAGGCTACTTCATGCATAACAGTTCCTAAGGAAAATAACTGCTGTAGCTCCAAATGTTCTCTCTTCCTCCTTCCTTTGCTGAGCTTTTATTGCTGAGCACATGGTTACATGGTATGGAGTATCCCTCTGGTAAGTTTGGGTCAGCTGTCCTGGCTGTGCTCCCTCCCAACTTCTTTTACACTCCCATCTTGTTCAGGGTGAACAGAGTGGGAACAAAGAAAGTAAAAAACCCAACCCCAAAACCTTGATACTGTACAAGCAGTGCTCCATGATAACCAAAACACTTGTGTGTTACCAACACTGGTTTACTTTTTTGTCACAAATTCAAAATGCAGTACCATATAGACTGCTATGAAAAAAAATACCTCCATCCCAGCCAGACCCAACATATCTTATTAAACTCTTGAGTCAAGCAGTATGTGCACATTGATTTAATTAAAATATTCTTGGTCTGATCCATAGTCCTTACTAAGTGAAATTAAAACTCAGCTATTTTTTTTTTGTAAAGTGTATTTGGTTTTGCAGTAAATGGTTGATAAATGATATTTTTGTTGAGTTTATATTTTGGAACTTCTGAGCAACAAATATGTGCAAATATGTACAAATATTAGTGTTCCTTTCTTCACTGGCTAAATTCACTAATTCATGCATGATGTTAAATAGGTGCAGATCAAACTTCTGCAGTCATCACAGGTCATGCCAGCTATAGATTTTCAGACCTTAAAGAAGCAGCAATGGCTTTCAGTGATAGACTCTTGGTAAAAAAATCTCTCTGTCAAACCTAAAGTAATGCAGCCTAACTCCAGAAAGATGCTGTTTTAGAATTTCTTTAATTCAAAGGTCCTCAGCAGGTGAAACAGAGGAAGAGAAGACAGACTAACAGGATTTATCAGGGAAAAGAGTAAAACCTGAGTTTTGGAAGAAAGTAAAATGCCGTGGTTTTCATTAAAATATTAACTTCAGTGTAATTTGTCCTGCTTGTAATTCATGCATAGCTCTGACTCTCTTCTATTCCCTTTACTTAGGGATAATGGTTTACTTCCATGGCTGTGTTATTAGTGTTTGGGATTAGAAAGATCCATACCCTGAAGTAGGATTATTATTAGTTCTAAGGGAATGCCGAGCAGTGTTCTCTGTGAGCAGATGACTTTCAGATGTTTTCCTTTCTAGATGATGTGATGGCTTTCAAACTACAGAAATAAAAATGGCCTCTGTTATGGACAGGTAGTCCAGTCAATAGGCTGAGGCACAGTTGCATTTTTGACGTCTGGAGCATGTTGTAATATCAGCAGTCCATTTTGCATTTGTAGGTTAGAATATGCTGCTATTATGTCTCTGAAGTGGGGGGAGATAGACCTGCCCCTGTTTCAGACATCCTTAGAAAACGATAAGAGTTGTCAGGAAGAAAATGTGCAGTTGAATGCTGTTGTTTGATTTCATCAGGCTTTTTATTGTGGATATGCAGTTACTGCCTCAGCAGCTGAGACAAAAAACAGGAGTTGTGGTGAAAAGTAAAATGGGTCAGGTCACATCAACTGTAAAGGTGATCTTAATTCACTGAAGGCTTGGCTTTTGCTTCTCAGTGAAACATATAGTAACTGCTTAAAAAGGTAGAAGCCATTTATAGTACCAGCCCTGAAGGACCATAAGCAGGACAGCCTTGCCAATGGAGTGGGTGTTTGTAAGTATTAATAGACTTAATCACTGGACTTCCAGAGATGAGAATTTCTTTTTCTTTCCTTTCTGTAAAATTTGTGCTTTGTTATCAGGAACATCCCATTAATATGACTAACTTCCAACATATATGACTGGGCTGGTATTTGGTTTGATGGTGGTAATTTTTGAGGTTTTCAGAGGTTTTCGTACATAGTTGAATCTGGACCTTTGGGATGTAAATTCTGTATAGTAACTCTTCCTTATAAGAATAGTTGCTTATTTTGCGTGAACTAGTAGCATTTTGCATCCTCTTTTTACACTGAAATATCTGACTCTTGATTAAATGGAAATCTGAATTCCTTTCTTGTACTTTTATCTTTGATGAGCTTTTATTGCTGTAGTTTAGAACACACACTCTGAACTTTTCTTAAAGTTTAGAAGACTGTCTGCAACTGATTCTACAAATTGTTCAGAAATGCCCAAGTTTTCGTTTGTATTTCACTCTGTTTCCAATCACTTGTCACTGAGAACTTGTGAAATCTTCTGAAGTTTACATTATCTAGAAAAACATCCCAAATTCTCGACATTTGGAAGTCTCAATAGTGGAGTGTATTGGAGTAAGATAGAGTATATTGTAAAACTGTAAGATGTTCACATGAATTTTGGTAGGATCTACACTTGTATAACCTAATCAAAATTGTGTTTGTGCTGCTGTGCTCTTTCTTTTTTTTTTTTTCACAGTTCTCACCAAGTAATCATTCTGCATAAAGTGAAAAAATAATATCACTTATGCACATAATTTCTTGAATGTCATAGTTTTCCTAATTTTTTTTCCATGAACCTTAGACATGTTGCTTTTACATACTGGATATACCTTACCATTCACTGAAATATTTATGGACTAAAATACTTTTCAACCTGAAAAATAGTACAGAACATTGCCCTAAGCTCATAAGTGAACACTATTCTTTACAGCTTAACATTTGTTGGTACAGGTAAAATAACATCTTGCTTTGTATCTTCAGGCACAAAAGCAAAATACAATCAAATACTTTACTGATTTTCTTTTGATAGTTAAATCTCAGAGTTCAGGGATTTGTTAGCCCACGTTTCCCTATCTTTTCTCCATTTTTGATATGCTTATAACACTTGGCCTTGCCCTTTACTGCACAGCTCGAAGACAAAAATGTCATGACACAGGTATCAGCTGTCATGTTGATGACTGTTAAAGAGTTCAGTACCTGAGTAATTTTATATTCATAATGCTGATTAAATGAAAGCCAGCCCTGCCCTTTGAGCACTACATGTAAAAGCACTTGTGACAGTAATTTAGACCCTTAGAAATGTGCAAGGTGTGTGAACATGTAGGGTAGAAAATGACAGATTAGAATAAGGACTCTTGAATTTTCAAAGAGTCAGATGCAGACCACAAATCCCTTCTCACATTTTACCCCAGATCCAGAGTTTAGAGCAAAATCTGCATTTGGAGGCTCTGGTGTCTGTAATAGAGAATCTTCTCCTGTGACACAGATCCTCTCCTCAGGGAAAGGGATCTAGCATGCCACAGGTGACCTTAAAGCTGGCTTTCTCCATGAGGACAAGAGCAAGGGTCACTAGGCTTACAATCTGATTTAGAAAAAAATCCCCAAAATTAAAGCAAGGAGAAGGGAACAGCTCATGACTGCATAGCAATTAGATGTCTTAAACATTTAAATCTGAAGATGTGTCCAAGTTACTTCACCTTCAGTTGAAAAGCAGTGGCTATCAGAGAGTAATAAGCACAGAAGCCAGTCTTGGGGCAGGAGCTGAAGGGAAGCTGTGTTACCCTTCTTTTGTTCTGCCAGTGGTGTCTCACCATTGGACATCTTCCATGTTATGCCTTGGCTTTACACTTTAACTATTTCTTTCCCATCAAGAGCCACAAAGATGAATTATCTGGCTTTTCTTTTGAAGTTGCTTTATGCATAAGGATGGATGGCTCTATTTTGTATATAGGATAGAGTTGAGGCTCTAACTCAGGCCACTTTTTTTAGGGCAGGGAGACTATTTTACATGTTCAAAGTCCACCAATGTCTATTGAATAATCTCCCACAAATTGTAGACAAGATTCTTGTAAGTCACAAGGAAATAATGCTCGGATGATCTCTCTGGAGAGACAAGCAAGTGAGGTTGCAATGACACATATGAAGCTTTGCTGTGGAATACCCTTGCTTGAGGTGAGCTCAGCACATGGGGACTGCGCAGTTTGTATGCTCTTTGGCAGAGTCGTAAACGGTTCTGTGGGACAGAGACTGATCTTTGAGAAGGAGGAATGAATTTAAGGAGCAGAGCTGTGAAAAAATGGACTGCAATCTCTTCCATTGATGGCTATAGCTAGAACTGTGTGTGTCAGTCTTTTATTTTGCCCAAGTCAGCTGCTGAAAGAGGGTTTAGGACCCAGGGCAGGGAAGCAAAATGGAAAAACAAGCAGACACACACACACAAAATAAATAAATGCTGAATGAGAAATCAAGAAAATGCATTGGCAATTGAACAGATTTTTTTTTTACCTTAAACTGGCTGTTCATTTTGTGCATTTGTAATAAAAGCAAGGATAATATAGTACTTCATGCCAGAAACAGGAGGTCAGCAAGAGGCCAGTAGCATGCAGATAGGGGCATTAACTTACATCTGAGACACGGAGTGTCAGTTTGGCCCTTTGTCCGGTTAGATTGGTGTCCACACCTCCTGAGTGCTCTGTAACTCCAGGGATAGGACATTCCGGATATAATGCTCTCTGAATCATGGCACCCCAGGTGCTGCTGGAGGTCACTCTTACGCTGACCCCTTAAAGAGGCATCAAATGTGGTGAGTGGGAAAGACTAAGCCCATTGCTTAGTGTTCCTCAGGAGGAGTGAGTCGTGTAAGCGTGGTCCTCTTCAGAGAGGATAGAGAAAAGAATCCACCTGTCTCCTATTAAAAATGGAGCTACTGAACAAAATGGGAATGCTTGTCCTCCTCAGCTAGAAATGTGAATCTTGCTGTGGACCTTTCTTGTGTGACTTTTATTGGAAGTTTCCCAAATAAAATATTTGAAAAATGAAGACTTTTTTTAAAAGCCCCAAACACAAACCTTAAACAGAGATGGAAAAAAATCCTTGAGGTCACTTCCTTTTACCTCTGCTTCTAGAGAGGTTTGTGGGTTTTTTTGGCAGTGGTGGTGGTGGTTAATTTTTATATTTGAATGGGAGGAGTTTTATTTTGGGCAGAAATGCTTTCTTTTATGAAGCCACACATTTCACTAAAAAATGTTCAGACATCATATGCAGAATGTTTTCAGTGAGATAAAATTCTGATATACTATGCTGTTTCCTCAAAACCTGAGTATCTATATTGGTTTTAGCAAAATTTGATTACTTTTTTATTAATGTCTTTGGTTTGCTGCTAGTTTCTGATCAGAAATTCAGATAGTTGAAATAGTGCTTCGTGAAATGTGTGGAATTTTTTCTGTTTCAACAAGATGGAAATGTTTATTACTTAGTTGTTGATAAGATATGGAGTGGTCCTGCTGAAATAGGTGTTACCATTTAGTTTGTGGACCAAATGATGATTGAGATGTTGTTAGTAGGTTTTCCAAGTAAAGCCTAAAACTCTGTGGTATCTCTTTTGTGGTAACATCTCTTCAGAAACTGTTTGCCTTTATTCTCACACCCTCCAGCGTTGTTGGTCTCTATTCTGACTGGGGACTTCAAATAAGAAATAACAAAATACCTCGAGGGAACTATCCTCATGGTGTTTGTGAGCTTAGCTAAATTAATCACCATCACAAAATATCCTTGAACAGGAGACATGAAATATTTTTTGACTGCTGCATGCTGAAAACTCTGCCATTTATAACTAAAGGAATTGTAGTGTTCAATAAAGAAGTAAACTATTGGAGTTATAATTGCATACATCACAGTGAATGATGCTGTAGTGATTTCCCACCTAAGGCTGAAACTGCCAGTGGTGCACTACTTGGGGCAGTTCTACTAGGAAAATAGTTTTTATAGGCACATAAATGATATCAGGTACGGGAGTAGTCACAAAGTGACAACACTGAGGATGCCGTGCTGTCATAAAATATATGATGGAGCAAAGGCAGTGGGACAGAGGCAGAAAAGGACCATTAGTTTTGCTGTATTGTTGGCAGAAAAGCTATACTGATAAATGCATATGACTCTCCTTTGCTCCAATGTGAGGAGCTATCAGCAGAATGCACTTTCTGGAAGTGTGCTTCTGTGGTGATAAGTCTGTTAACTTCAAGAAAAAACACCCAAAAGAGAGCCGTGATTCAAAACGCTCTGCGGGTGATGTTCCTTCTCTCCCAGAAGCACCATTTTCAACACCACTGCCTCTTTGTTCATGAGGCTATTAAATAGAGTGAAAAATCAATACATAATTTATCTTTCCACCTGTGGCAGAGTATAAGAAAGTGAAAGAAACTGGTAATAGCTGAAGAAAAAGGCAGTGCTTTTGGTATTATGCTGGGAAGGAAAATTGGTTTGTATAGAAATAGCTTTAATATGCTTTTGCATCTGTTGCATACATGAAGCCTTATGTGGTAGCTGGATTTGTGCAGAGGTTCCAGGAAAAAAATCCGGATCTGATGTGCACCACCAAGAATGGGAGGTGATAAGAGTAACAGTATTCTAATCAAAGGCACAAGTCTCTAATACAGGATATTAAAAGCACAGACATAAGTGTTCCTCTCTCTGAAGAGGCTTTAAAACTCATGTTTGGCCTTCCAAGAAAAAATTAATTAAATCATCTCCAGGGAGGGAAGACTGTAAGATTATTTCAAATAATATTGGTGGTATTTCAGTATATCTAAATATTTCCTGGGAATTTATCTAGAAGCCAAGCTCTCTTTTTCAAGAGAGCATTTTGGCTACTAGTTTAGAAAGTCATTCCTATTCACTGTCTCCCTCTGATACAATTTGAATACTTACAAAAGGCAGAACTACTTCACCAGGAAAAGCTTATGGGCAGCCATCTCAAAATACCCCTCTGGTTTGTAAACTAGACACTGTTCAGGAAGCCACAGCCTGAAGCCATACACGCTGCTGTGGCCTAAGCAACCCTGAATGACGTTTGTCGTGCTGAGCTCCAAGTGTTCGTGGCTCTCCCCCAGACTCCCTGCATGGCTCTGTTCTGCTAGTTTGCTATGTGGTGGGATGTGGCAGGCCCTTTTGGGACCAAGGACTTTTGCAGGTGCACTGCAGACTCTACATTCCTGCTTTGGGCTGTTTTCAAAAATTTTCACTTATACTCCTTACTCTGAGGTCCTCCGATTTACCAAAGCTGCTACACATTAGAGCAGGTTATACACAGAAGGTTTGTAGTCTGGACTTCTAATCTGAGACTCTAAACTTTAGCAAGACAAGACAGTAAGGGCTGCTAGTAGGTAAATGCCGAAGGGATGAAAAGGTTTTCAAAGATGGAATGTTTTTTTTTTCTCACCATGCTCTTTAAGAAGCTTGAAATTTAAATGGTTTTTAGGTTTTAATGAAAAGTTGTGCTGGTATAACAGTGTATAGAGGTTTGGTTCTGCACAGCAGTATTTACTTGTCATTTATCCTTAAAAGAAGCTGTAATGAAATAATGATGAATTACAGTAAAGGGTTTAAATGTAAAGTAGGGAGCAGAATGCATTCATCAATACCATACATTGATTTACAGCCATGCCCTGGTATTGTTATGACTCTTTAATTTTAGTCTGGTTTTCTTTGCCTTTTATCTTCATTGTCCTGGATTCACCTCCATGAATGTGACATGGTAGCTTAAGAACAAGGTACAGCTCCATGGGAATTCTGCATGCAAGAATGTTTCTCTGGGAAAGAAGATAAATTCCAGGATCTCTAGGTGGCTTCCTCAGTCTTACTTTTGCATTTGTCAGTTCCAGATTTTGTGGAGCTTCTTGATAACCTATGGAAACAGGAGGGTTTTCATCTCCTCAGTCTTTTATATCCCTGTGGCTGTTGTTAAAGGAAGGGCTTCCTCATAACCATCTAATAAGACCTTTCCCTGATGAGTGCATAGTCCTGGAATTGTGGCTATTGCAAATAATCATTTCACTGCCAGCTGCAAAGCATTAGGAATTGTGGTTTGTGCACAGCATGTGCTGAGGAACTAGCTGGCTAGAGTCAAAATGGTTTGTATTTCATTCAGCTATTTGTACTTTATGCAGCAGAATTTTTTAATTGCTGTTAGACTACTGTGAGAAATGCTACTGCGTTTGTTATTCTTTGCACATCTCTGACTATGCAGGAGCATGGGAGACTCATGCCTCGTGTATCTTGGAGTTTCTGTTAAGTTTTGAGCAGCTGGTGTTGAGAAAGACAGGTCAGTTTTTTGGGCAGTCAGCTGCTCTGAGTGTGTCACTGTGCCTTCAGGATTTCCTCATTTAGGTATTTTGGTTATTGCTGTGTGTTATCTCAGGAGCTCACTGTAGTTCTTGCTCTCAAACACAAATACCTGCACTATGAATCTTCATAATTTTCTTGCAAACAAGACATAAAGGTTGAAGTGTAATATTTCTTTATATAACAACTAATTTCTTTCACTGGTGTTTTGAATCCAGATAAACAAACTCATTAGGCTGGCAAACTGATGCTCTGAAAAAGGTTATAAACATGAAATTTCTGCTAGAAAGTGCTGGCTAGAAGGCCCTGGCTATGACCACGTTTAAATTTTGCAATTGATTTTGCTGGTCTGGGCTTTGCAAATATCTAAGGATATTTTGAAGACAAGATATCCATATTTGGATATTGTTAGATATAACGAACCAGTGCCTGTAATTCATCATACAGCCTTAAACTCTGCCCTTGAAGGAAGAGTTTTCTGCATTTCTCATACTTCCATTTAAGGATTTTTCAGATTAAAATTTTGGGTGACTTGGTGCCAACATCTAACTCATATTTATAGTTCTGCCTTAACAATGGCGTGATTTTGGTTCAATGTGTGTAGAAGTTTTTATTTGGCATACTTGAGTGATTCTGAGCTTCATTAGTGAAGCAATTTAAACCTTCCAAATAGCCTCCGACTATTTCCCAAGGTGATACCTTATTTACACAATTTAGGGTTGCTGTGGTTGAGTCCACTTACATTATGACAGAGTGATCTTCCTGTATCTATTCATGATTAGAAGACTGTAACACTTAATTTTTCAATTAAGGAACTTATTGCCATGAAATTATCAAATTGAAGTTAATTGTTTAGGGAGTAAATCATCATATGTACCCCTCAAAACATTTGTATTGGTTTTCCTCTGTGTTTAGGTGTCAGTGTTTACTTTAAGTAGACAATAGATGGACACAGATCTCTCTCTCTGAGGCTGAGTGTACATTAGCAATGTGTTATTGAGCAGTAATACATTTCTGAAGCAACACTCCTGACTGTCTCAAATTACAGCACAGTGATCTTAATTTTCAGGGGGGATAATGATGCATGTGGACTAGATGTCTTTCAGAGGAAATTAATCCAGGCACTAGAGGCCTTTTGGAACAGCCATAATGGTCTAACCAACAAACATGCCACCTCACCATAAAGTGTACCTAACATGCAGCATGAGGTTCTTGAACCACTGAGAACTCCTGCAACATGTTGGAGTTGTTCTTGCACTGTATTAAGGACTAAATATCATCTGTATCTATCCTTTGCCAGCTCT
This sequence comes from Sakesphorus luctuosus, assembly GCA_013396695.1. Classification (NCBI taxonomy): domain Eukaryota; kingdom Metazoa; phylum Chordata; class Aves; order Passeriformes; family Thamnophilidae; genus Sakesphorus; species Sakesphorus luctuosus. Next base: position 279,761 of record VWZD01006075.1, read on the forward strand.
CAGTGTTTTCTCTTGACTGATGCTCCTTTCTCATCCTTCTACACTTTTCCTGTTGTGTAATTCTCTCTCATTTTGCCCCTATTTTACCTTCTGCTCCTGTGGTCCTTTGCCAAACCCCTTGTTTCTCCCCAGTTTTTAAATAATCTTTTTTTTTTTTCCTCTCCCCACTGCTCCTCTTCTACAGTGTCAAAGTGTCCTAGTTCAGCAAGCTGGGACCAGTTTATCACTGTGTGGGGGTGACTAAAGCTGTGTATTCTAAACCCTCTAAGTAATTTCTCATGAACTGTTAATAGTGGACCATCTGCAGCAGCTGCCCAGGGTGCACCCGACACCTTGGGATGTAAGCTGGGTGTTAAAGAAGCCTGTGAGATAAGAGCTGTGGTAACTCTCCTCCAGGAAGTCGTTAGCACCTTCACATCCACTCTGAGGTGTCATGTCTGCTAATGGACCATCAATGCTTCCAAAAATACCCCATGACTTATAGAGTCAGATCACCCATTGTGGAACTCCTCGCCCTGGGGGAGGTACTGGGTGTTCCCACCTGAGCCTGAGGGTATATAATTTTGGGGGTTTTTGGGACTGGTGTACCACGCATCAGATCCAGAGGAGGACCAGAACCTTGACAGGACTGCAACCACCACTCTCGACCAGACTGCAACTGTCAGCTGCACCAACAGGTTTTTTCACTTCCTTTTACTTTGGACTCAGGGAAACCACGTAGGTCTCAGCACATGGGCTAACAAACCCCTCTGTGTTTGTGCCCCAGGGTGCTGGGTTATACTTCTGGATTTTGTGGGTTAAACCCAATTTCTCTTTGTGCCATTGCATTTATTGTAATATTGTTATTAAATTGTGACTCTGACTTATAATCTCTTTTGTGTTCGGTTCATTTCTCCTGCTGGTTTACCTTTAAACCAACACATAAAGTCTTTCAGTTGAGACTTACTGTTCCCAAAGACAGAATAGGTCACAGTCAACCCCTGTGGCCTGTGTAATGCAGGAGCTGAAAGCAGGCTGTGATAACCTCTTCCACTTGTATGCCCTAACCTGGTTTAGATGGATATTTTATCTGGTGTTTGATGGATGTGCTGGCACATATCCGTTTTACATATATGCAAAGGAATAGAGAGGTTAGGGGCCCTTGTGCCCTTTGCTTTATCCTAAGAAGCCATGAATAGCCTTTTCATTTGACTGAATCTTCACTGAAACTGCCGTTTAGCCCGATCATGGTCTTAGCGAAGATACAGGAGTTATCTGTTCCTTTGTAATGAAAATCCTAACCATAAAATACTGGCAATTGAATCTCTTTCTGCATAGAGCACATTCTTCTGTTCTTTGAATCTTGAGGCTATTAATACAACCTAAATAAGAAATTAGCAGTACTATAATGTCTGTAGCTTCTGTGTCTGACACAGTTAGAGTAAAAACCATAATGACTATTTCCCATGCAGAGGGAAAAAGATTGGATTGTAAGGGCTTTCTCTTTCAACAAAATAGCACAACCTACTCGAAAAGCAAGTGAGTTGCATGCTTTGAGATCTTTTGTATGCCATCTCTGTAGCCCTTTGATTTTATACAATAGCATGCATCACTCACAGAGGATAACAGAAACTGAGAGTGACTGGGAAGAGCCAGTGCACAGGCTGAGTTTAATCAGCTCTGCCAAGCCTGTCACATGTTGTCTGTAGACATGCACCAGTTTAGTACATGTAAATGAGTTTTGAAACTTTCTGTGTCTCAGCCATGTCAATCAAAGGCATGTGTTTCATGGTGGTGCTCCTGTTCCAAACTATGTTAAAGTATTGTAAAGGAGGGTAAATATGATCAGTAGAAGAATTTCACAGCACTTAGGTACAGCAAAAGGAAGCTATACTTATCAGAAAATGTTAAGGTGCTTGCCATAGTGCTGAACTGTGACATACAGTAGCTTAGTCCGAAGTGGGCAAAACAGGCACAGGAATGGAAATTGCTTGTGGATTTTATCTGTGCAGTGGGGCATGAGCAAGAATGAATCCACCACTAATAAATTCTGCTGTGCCAGACTTTGACATCGAAAGCCAATAAAGTTTTCATTTTACTACTGTGAGGCAATACAGCATCCATTAATTGTATGGTTATTGTGAGAAAAATGGGCGGTCCTATGGTGTAATGGAGAGCACTCTGGACTCTGAATCCCAAGGTCGCGAGTTCAAGTCTCAGTACGGACCTTCCCCAGCAGTTCAATCCCTCCCTGCCATCCCATCCCGTCACATCTCGGATGCTCAGCAGGGTCAGCCCCGGTTAGTACCGGGTGCTGTGACAGTCCCGAGGACTTCACTGTCACTGTCCAAGCTTGCTCGGCCATGGCAAATGGACCTTAGGACTTAAACGGTGGGGCCAGTTCTGCGCACGCTGTGCCTCACCTAAAAATCCACTGTGCAGGCTGGAAGGGCACACCCACATGGGGTGAGCCCTTCCCAAATCTTTGTTCGCGAAGATTGGCCATTATTTATTATTGTGAGAAAAATAAATGAAAAAAAACCAGTGAAAGTTCAGATGTTGGAGATTGCAAACTATTACAAAAAGTGATGGTTCTGAAGGTTGTTGAAATTTATTTTCCCATCAAATTCCAAACTCTTCTAGCACATTGCTGAATTTTCTGTTTGCTCATTGATATTAAGTCATATTGTGGGACAAACTAACAGAAAACAATACAGGTGTTCTTTCAGGCACACAAAGGCAATTTGTGGAGATTGCGGTTATCATGTGCAAGAGAATTTCAGTGTTACTGCTTTGCAGAGCTTAAAGAGAGACATCAGCATTGGAGATGATAGCTATACTCCAGCTTTGACTGCTACTGAATGTACTCTGCTGCAGAGTATTCAACGGGAAGTGGATTGTCTGCTAAGTGTTTGGAGAAAGTTACAAGCATTTAATTTTGCTTCATTCTCAACAATCTTCTCCCCCCCAAAAAATAGCTGGAGGAAATCAGAAATTTTGAACTTCACATCTCCTGCTCTGATAGCTGTCAATTTGTATTGATTTTTTTTTTGTCAATGCCTGCCAGTGGCTGCCAGTTGCCAGAAGTCGTGATTTACAAAGTGTTACTAATATTCTAATGTTTTCAACTGTGTGAAAATATGTGAAGGTCCTGCCTGAGTAGCAGAGCATGGTGTCTCATTTATCGTCTTACATTTTTCTCCTGAATGGTATTTTTAGGTGTACAAGGGCTCTTTATGTAAAAAGATATTAATAAGAAAAATGGACAAAGCATTTTTATACAATATTAAAAAGAGTTTAGAAAATATTGATTTAATAAGAAAATAACACAGTTCTTTATAGGCCTTTCTTTTGAAAAACAAAGTAGGAATGGATTAATTGATTTATAATTGGAAATAATTAACATTTAAACACACAAAATTAATTCACGTTCTTAATCCTAATCACACTGCCACAGAACATGGGATTATGTTTTACAACTCCCTACCTAATTATATGGATCCAGAATATAAAAAGCACAATACCTAAAGTAGTTTAAATGATAAATGCTCATGTAACCGCCTTTCATATTTTGACTGCTTTTAAGATACACTGATGTTTGGAAGTAAAAAATCCAATGATTTTCTCCTGCATTATTTGTGTTCTCTTTCCTACCAAATGAAGAAGGTGCTGATGATTGCTGTGAAAGCCGTATTATTCTACTTTGTTAATATTTAAACACATAAAACCCCCTAAACCTCTATAAAAGTGATGCATCACCTAGTCTTCATGAGGTAGACTAAACTCACATTTTTATCTTAAGTTTGAGCTTCTTTACTTTTTTCTTTTTTTTTCTTTTTGTATTTTTATCTATTTTTTCATTCATTTCTCCAGCTGTTTTGCTTTTGCAGGTCAAATGCTGATCTACTCTGCCTCCTTTTAAGTGCTGTTCACAGATTTTGGACTTGTATATATATATATATATATA
>VWZD01006075.1:283717-358757 GCA_013396695.1 Sakesphorus luctuosus
TATATATATATATATATATATATATCTCAGGGGAATTCTCATTATTAAATCAATTTTATTTTCTGAGTATGTTTTAGGCATTGGTAATCAGTGATGGCTTCTACTGCTGGAGCTGTGGGCCACAAATTTGTATCTAAATTACCAAGTTGCAAATACTCTGTGACAGGTTTTTTGTTTCCATTTGGTTGTTTTATTAGTAACTCAATCAAGAAATGGGGCGGTCCCGTGGTGTAGTGGAGAGCACTCCGGTCTCCAAATCCGAAGGCCACGAGTTCGAGTCTCAGTGTAGGGACCGCCCCCGGCAGTTAAATACCTCCCTGCCATCCGATCCNAAACCTCTATAAAAGTGATGCATCACCTAGTCTTCATGAGGTAGACTAAACTCACATTTTTATCTTAAGTTTGAGCTTCTTTACTTTTTTCTTTTTTTTTCTTTTTGTATTTTTATCTATTTTTTCATTCATTTCTCCAGCTGTTTTGCTTTTGCAGGTCAAATGCTGATCTACTCTGCCTCCTTTTAAGTGCTGTTCACAGATTTTGGACTTGTATATATNTTTGTTTCCATTTGGTTGTTTTATTAGTAACTCAATCAAGAAATGGGGCGGTCCCGTGGTGTAGTGGAGAGCACTCCGGTCTCCAAATCCGAAGGCCACGAGTTCGAGTCTCAGTGTAGGGACCGCCCCCGGCAGTTAAATACCTCCCTGCCATCCGATCCTGTCACGTCTCGGTTGTGAAGCAGGGTCAGCCCCGGTTAGTACCAGGTGCTGTAGATAGTCCTAAGGACTTCACTGTCACTGTCCAAGCTTGCCTGGCCGTGGCAAATGAACCTTAGGACTTAAACAGTGGGGCCAGTTCTGTGCACGCTGAGACTCACCTAAAGAATCCACTGCGCAGGCTCGAAGGGCACACCCACGTGGGGAGTGCCCTGCCCAAATCTTTGTTCGCGAAGATTGGCCATTATTATTATTACAATCAAGAAATGTAACATACCTATCCTGTTTGCTAGTTGACCTTTTAGAGTCTTTATATTTTTGTACTCTCCAGTGAGTGTGATCAGTGGGCTTACATTAAACCTCAAGTATGAATGTATACGCAAATCCTGGTTGTTTACATAGTCAACATGGACAGTTTTAGTAAACAATTATTTAGATTTTGTTCAACTCTGCAGCAGGTCACAGCCAATCTTGTTTATCACTTCTTTGAGTCCTATTTGAATATGTATCATTAATGCTGTAGTGCATTTCATTATGCAGTATGAGCTGAGATTGGGCAAAAACATAAAACAGACTTGAGCTTAGTGTGGAAATACTTATGGACACTTATCCTTACCTTGGATACAACCTGGGGGCAAGGAGTTGAATAAATTTAAAGCTTTCTTACTCTGCTATGAAAGACTAAATATAAAAGAAAGTTTCAGCCATCTTAAAGATGTTGTCAGTTCATTGTTTAATCATATCTTTTCCTTAATTTCCTTCTAAATACTTTAATTAATAAAAAGAGTATTGTGGTTCTTTAGCTAAAGAGATTAAGAGCTTGAAATCTCTCCCCACAACAAAAACCAAGCTATGTTAAACATAACGGAATCCATTTGCCACTTTCCTAGATTAGTCATAAACCAATAAGCTTAAATGACCATTGAGACATATGTTTTATTAGTTCTCACGAAAACAACAGAAATAAAGGAATTTGCATAGGTTGTCAAAAAAAGTCAACTTTGAAAAAATCGATAACCACTGATATCAGAGGTCAAACAGGGCTGAGAAGAGATTTTTACAATCAAGATGTGACATCTGAAAACTGATGAAAAATCAGAGAGAGTGAGAATAGTTCTTTCAATTAATTTCTCCATTAAAATTTAATATCTTGCCTTGTTTATTGGGGAAAAAATGTTAATTGTTTTCAAATCAAGCTTGTTATAAAATGTAGATCTAAGGACCCTCTATGTTAATCAGCATCATAAATCCCTTATCTGTGCAGGGGGAAGCACCGACAGATAAGACATTGCACTAATTTTCATGGCCCCTGAGTTAGGTGTGTTGTTTTGCTCCCAGAGGAAAGCGATGTCCCAAGGCTGGAGTTCAACAAAACTTCATCATCAGGGCACAGAGGAGCACAGTGCTTTAGAACAGGATGGATGTCTCTTAGATTGTATAAAATAACAACTTTCTTTGAGTAGGTGTTGGAAATTATTCCTACATATCTCTTGGTCTCTGAGAACTTTCAGCAGAAAAGACAATAATTTTAGACCAAGTGTATTTAGCACAGTCAGATCCCAGCTAAGAGAAAGGGATACATTTCTGCAAAAATGAATTGTACGTTTTTGCTCTAAATGGAATTAACTTCAACATTGCTTTAAAAAAAAAGAGATCTATTAATCTTAGAACACTTTATCCTTTGTGTCTCATTGAAGACACTTAAAATGCATGCAAAAACCAAAGGGTGATTTCAGGGGTAAATGGATTTCCCATAGTCAACCTGAAAACCTGATTATAATGAATGTGACTAGACTAGATTTGTCAATGCTTACATCATCCAGGAAATTTTTAGTGGGGTACATTTCAAGATGGAGACACTTTGTTCATGAGGATGGACACTTCTTTGGTAAATCGTGCAGGGTGGCATTAGGGAGGATTCTGTGCCTTACTCAATGGACCTGATTAGGATTATGGTTTTTTAAGTGCTTGAGCTGTGGAGAGCATGGACTTTCATTTCCTGCTATTCCAAAATTCCAAGAAGACATAGTCAGCCTTGGTAATTTTTTGTAGAAATACAAAGTATTTAAGGCTAGCCTATCACATGACTAAATTTTTCAAGTTTGTACTGCAAGTTTTGTGTGTGTTTGACAAATTGTCACAAGAAGAGGTCTCAAGGTTAGCTAAGCCAACATTTTGCATTCCTAGAACCTCAACTCTGAAGTCTCTCACTGCAAGAAAACATACACCACAGAGTTAAGAATTAGTCACAGAAACAAAACATTCCTAATATTTCTTGTAGCAAGGCTTTCCTTCAGCATTGTCTGTTTCTTTATCATCAGTAAAATGATAAGCCTAGAACACACCTCAGGAGGCCAAATAATTCACTCCTCTCCCACAATAGATTTTTTCCCCCTGTAAGTGGATTTCAGCTGTATGTTTTAAGCTAACTCTGTTCTTGGATGTCTCCAGGACTGGTGATTCTACAGCATGTTCTGGTATCTGAATAGTCTTATTCTTTTTCTAATACTCTGCCTTACTCTTCTTTGCCATGGTTACCTATTTTACTCTCTTTCATGCACAAAGAGAACAGTTTATTCTGAATAAGGTTAAGATTAAGATTATCTTTGCTGCATTTTTTTTCTCTAGCATATAAGGAAAAATAAACATGCATGCATGTGCATACACATATATACATATATGTACACACACAATTTAGTCTTTTGGCTGATTATTCTTGCTTATTTTCAGGAAGTGTCCATCTAGTGCAAAAAAAGTGGTCAATACTAGACATACTTCTCTCTCCTTCCCAGTTCTGGAGAGAATGCACAGTGTCCATTTTCTTCATGAATGTGTCCACATTGGGGATGTTTCTATCTGCAAGTAGTGCTAAAGAGCTTTTCCCTGGAAATACCTGTGTGAGGGATCCCAAGTCCATCTCTCTCTCCGCATGTACTATCCATGAATCACCTTTGAGAGGGACAAAGTAGACAGAGTAGATATCCACTAAGATATACATACTGTCATTGTGATTAAAGGAAAAACATGTCCTTCCTGTCCAGTTGGTTGTCTATTTTTTGGACTTTTTTTTTTCTTCTATTTTTAAAGTGTACATTCAGGGTAAAATTTTCATATATGAGTTCAAAGTAGAAACATATATTTGCTTGTAGCCTTGATTGGGATGCATAGCCCAGGCTCTTCAGGGTGCTGGTATCTGTCTGAATTTCATTATGAGAATGTTTGCTCTCCCTGTGAAATTTATTAGTGATCTGTATCTATTGTATTGCTGGGCCCCACCACCTCTTTAGTTAGTCCTTCCATAGATCTCAGCCTTAAGCTCAGTGTAGATACTCTCTTTCTCAGATGTAAATGTTTACAAGGATAACTGCATCTAACTTGTGGCTGAAGGCCTGACATCAACTGAAAACTAAATATATCAGATTCATCTGGATGGTAGGTAAAAAGCATAGCTCTTTTAGCAGATGCACACTATATCTGAAGTAAGGATAGCAATAACAGCAGTACTTTTAAAAGTATCTACAGTCTACAGTGTGTGTGAAAATTATGATGAAATACCCCTCTTACATAAAACAGTGTCTGACAAACAGTTCATCTTCTATCTCATAACTATCTAGTCCTCTACTACTTGCAAGCTGTAATGCTGGAACCGGTCAAGGGATAGACTAAGAGTGTGTTGTTATAACTTTATGCCCTTAACCTTATTCTGAATAGGTGGACATGAAAATGTTCTGTGTATATATATATATATACACACACACACGCATATATATATATGCATGCAAACACAGATAGGTGTATGTCCCTTCAGTCTTCAAACTGTATCAGATAAGTTATGTGCTGCCTATTAGTTTGGCTGTAAAACGTGTCTATTCTTAGAAGAATATTCTTCAATATAAATAATGTAGCTTCTTTCTTTGTCTTATGAGAAGCATATTAATTAAAACTTAAAATAGGAAAGATGAGTCTCTCCTCCAAATTCCTTCTATTAGAATTTTTGTTCTGAGGGTCTGAAAGGCTTTCTGGAGTTTTCTGTTTGTTGGTTGTTTTTTTTTTATAGTAGAAATAAGTCTGGTATTTTAGTCTTGTTGCAACTTGTTTATCACTTGTTCTATGTGTTATAATTTTGATGGAGAAAAGCTTTTTAAAACACATAGGTATCTCATCCATTTCATTTAATTGAAGGGAATGTCCTCATACCCTTCAAAAAATCTTTTAAAAATGGTTAGTCATCAACTTTGACATTACTGGCATCATATTTGTCAAAAACCCGTTTTTTTCCTAATGTGCATATTACCCTTTTTCATTTCATTTCTGAAAGCATGAAATCAAGAAGCTGAAAATCTCTCTGTTGTTTTACATGACTTCTTTTAAACAAAATGGGCAAAAAAAAAATCAGTAGATTCTCTGCTTCCTGAGATGTTCATTCTGCAAGTTCACTTCTACTTGTACAAACCAGTGCCTGTTGCAATCTAAGGATGAATATGTGTGCATAATTGGGGCAAGTTAACTCCTTATTAGAATATTGACAGAAAATCCCTGACCAATGTGTAAACCAAAGGCAAACTTGATTTTTAAGGAACAGGAATGAAATCCAAATGTGAAGGCAAGAGGGTAGTTTTTTTCACTAAGGACAGATCGAGGAAATGTCTTGGCAGCCTTTATTAAAATATTGTTTTTCTGCCTAAACAAAAGACCTTCCTGTCTAAATGCATGTTAAAAGAGAGCATTTGCTCAGGACAGGTCTTCATAGCTCCATCTCTTCTCTTCTTATTAATTTTGAAACCCTGATTTGTGTTCTTGAATACTTCTGTGTTTAATCAAAGTTTTGCATTTTACAGCAAATTGTAATTTTGGTCCCTTTAAAGAAATCATAGTGATTTTAGACTGCAGAGCAAACGGTATGTAATCATCATCTGAGTTTGTCATCCATCTCACAGTCTTGTATAGTTGCTTCAAAGGCTGCCTCTATCTACAAAAATTTCAGTCAGATCCCTGATTGATGTTTACTGTTTTACCTAAAAATATTCCTGAATCAAGTCTATAAATATGCAAGATACAATCAGTTTCTCCTTTTAACTGCAGTATATGACATCATCTGCAAATTGATCTTCATATCCTCAGGTCCACCTTAGCAAAACCATAAGACTCCCTCATCAATACCTTCATTGGCTTTGCTGGCATGGAAATCTAAAATTTTGGGACTATTGCTGCTGTTGACTTCAGAGATTACCAAAACTGCAAAGACATCGGTTTCACTTCGTTTTCTGACTTGTTCGTGTTTGTTTCCCATCATAAATCCTTCACTATCTGAGACAAGGGTTTCATTTTTTTATGCCTGTCAGAGTGGGGTCATGTTATAATTATTTATTGTTAGTGGTAAAGAACAATTATCAAATAATTTGTGGTAATGTCAGATTCTAGCACTAGTGGCTGTTTATGATTGGCACAAGGGAGAGCAAAGTCATCACATTTCAGATCCATATGATCATCCCTGATTTCTTAAGCCAGCCTCCAGCACAGCAATGTGGTGCCCTGCTCCTCAGCATAGCTGCTTCTGCTGCATTACACAAACCACCTTTGGGCTTTGTACTTGTTGTTGTTAAGGCAGCATTGTGTAGGGTAACGTGGCAGGTCTATTTTGGTTGTTACCTTTTCTTAAAATGTCAAATCACTTCTTGAAGCTTTCCACCTGTTAAAGTGATTTATTCCATTCAAACTTCTATTGATCATTTCCTGAAAAATCTTAGGTAGTTTCTCTGTATTGGCCTTTTCCCAGGTTAAAATCATCAAAATGATGTCTGAAAGAAACTTCAGACAGAAACTGTACTCAAAACTTCCAGGTGAATGGGCAATATCACCTAATTCTTTGGCACAATACAGGTCATCCTGTATTATCCACATCAGATGATACATTGCACATCTGTGATAAGAGCATTTGTTATTGGAAGTACTTCTGGATATATTTAATGGGAAAAGCATGTTTTATATCCTGCTCTAAGTATGTATTGACAATGAAGATGTATGGAGGGAAAAGAAGGCTGTTTTGTGTGTATATTGAATTGCATTCAGAGAACGGGTGTTAAGGTTTGCGGCAGGTCAGAAATGTTCTGGGACTTCCTTAGTGCTTTGAAGGAAAAGTGCAGAAAAAGGTCAGATAACAGCTCTAGGTGATGTGGGTATGTGGATAACTGTTTCAAACCAGCAAACTCCTGACCTGCTGAGTTATGGCACAAACCACAGCATGACATTCCATCGCATCTCCCTGCAAAATGGAGGTAGACAGTGTTTCTACCTTTTGTGCTTTTGCAATATAAAGAGTAAAAACTGTGATCAAAGAGCTAGCTTTGGAGAAAAACTAACTAAAATTTATGAAGTCTAGTCAGCATCATAGTCATCCAAATAAAAATGACAATCAGTAAACTGTTCAAAGAAATAATTCATGTACATTATATTCACATTCAAGTGACAGATGTGACAGGTTGCAGTGCGGGAAAAAGGTCAGCCCTGATATTTCATATTTTCACTCACTCATAGACTGAAACAGTTGGATAACTTTATATAAGGAGTACATTTGTCAGAGCTGTCTGTAAACCAGATTTCACTTCCCAGGGTTAGAACAGTGTTTCTAGACCTGCAATGGACTCTCTTCCTTTCATCTCTTCCATATTTTTCCTGTGTTGACTAATGCACCATGTTGTTTGCTTGGTCAAAAAAGTCATATTGCCTCTTCACTCTCAGAATCTTTCTCCACTCTTCTTCTAGGGTCCCTGATTATTTTGACTCAGTGTTTCCTTTGAAGTTGCTCCCACAGTCTCTTTGCAAAAGAGGTAGCTGAAAAATCCAGTCTTCAGGTAATTTATTGGCTTTTTAGCTCATTTATTATCCAAGGTTAATTATTCCTGATGCATCTGAATTTGTAGGGGTTTTGGAAGTAATCATGGCCGTGATGAATTCACATAAACCAGTGTATTTATTGTGCCACTGTTTACGTTTCTGTTTTTGCATTTGAAATACAGCATTTAACTTTACATTTGAAGTCAGGCTCTGATCAAGTTCATAAGGAACTATAAGAGTAAATGGCCTTTTAGAAGCATGCATTGAAATGCAATGACTATCAGAACACTGCTTTCATCAACTAGTGTTTGTAGATTGATGAGCAGCCTGAATAAATTCTCTCCTCCTCTCACAGCTTATTTTTTCTTTAATGTTCAGCTTGCCTCTTTCATCATATTTAAAGAATTCTAAGCCATAACTGGGGCTTCTTAATCTTAGAGGTCTTCTATTACTAACAAATTTATCGTTGGCTTAGCTCTGGTGTGTGAATAAGTTTCTGGAAGGTCTGATGTTTTTAAAGGAAAGAAAAATCTCTAAACTTATACTGGAAATTTGCTATCAAACAAAGTGTGTGAGTATCTCCTTTGAAAAAAATTTCTGAAATCTCAAAAATCCATTTATGGTTTCAGAAGGGCTAAGTTTGTAGGGAAAAGGGATATGAGAGTAATTTGAAATATTTTTAGTTTTCAAGACAGTTTGTTGTTGTTTTTTTTTTTAAAGATTGTATTTCTTAATACTCAGATTTTGCTGTTTCCTTTTTCAAATTTTCGTCTGTGTTAAGAGAAAAGCAACTTTATTTGTAAGTCTTTCACAATGGCATTGAATTCTAGTTACATGCTGTGTATTCTTCTTTTATTAGATGGACATTCTGGAGGGAAGAAATTTTGATAGCAAAACTTCCAGCAGACATGTATGCACTTCTGTCTCAGCTTCAGTGTCCTGAAAGCACATCAATATGTTTCTACCCTACTGGAAGTTTATAACAGCTATCAGTTTACTGTTACTGTATGTAAGCTGCAAAACTTATTTTCTTAAACAAGAAGAAAAGCAATGTAAGACACCAAATTCTGTAAAAAAAAAAAAGGTGCAGAGAAATTAGGTTACTGATTTAATACTACTACTCTAGTGTGCTGTGTTACATGAACAAATTGAATTACAGGACTCAAATTTGTCAATAGGCAGCTTTTACAGTAACTACTCGTCTTTCTTTTCTTTACAGATATATATTTTTAAAAACACATAAGTTGTCTTTCTTAAGATACACTCAATAGTCTGAAGCGTACATTCAGCGTTTCTGAAAGATTTAGGGGAAGTATAGTATAATACAGAGTATCTCTAGTCTCTATCAAACTCTCAAGAAAATTTATCATAAGGGCATTGATTGACAGTAGTGACAGCAGGAATTCCTGAACCAAGTCTCTTTTGGACTTGCAAGTTGATTCTTTCTAGGCCATCTGGAAATAAACCTGAGCAATATGTCATCTTTGTGAGCCCAGATGTTGCCTGGGCCCTGAGATGTCTGGCTTTGCCACATGAGTGTTGCCAGACAACTGTTAAACAGGCACAGAGACAAAGCTTCCTTCTTACCCCATGGCTTCCATCACACTTTTTATTTTTTATTTTTTTAGAAGCTTTTGGTTTTAAATGAATTTTGCTAAGAACTGCCAACATCATGCTAGTGCTCCCAAGAGTGCTGGAGATTCATTTGCTCTCCCTCTAAAATATTGATCATCTGAAGGAGTAAGTTAGGTGTTGAGTAATGAGAACAGCAGCCAGCAGACCTGTCAGTAGAAGGGTACTTCTGGCTAATCATAATTGGCATACATGCCTGAAATGGTCCATTTTTCTTCTCCTCTTTTGTTCTCTGGACATGCGGATGTCAGCTATCAGAGTTATCAGAGACAGAAAAATTTATTTTAGAAAACAAGATTTTTGGCATCTTTTCCTTGACTGAGTTCTGTACACCCAGATTTTCATCAGAGCTGCAATGCAAATCTGGAGTAAACTTGGCATAGTTTCAAAAACTTGGCAGAGTTACTGCTGATAAACAGACTATTCATTTGGTTTGAATGTCCCTTATCTGCCTGAATCCCTTGTGGTTCTTTGCAGAGAAAAGGTGACTTTTGTTTGTTTTTTGTTTGTTTGTTTGTTTGTTTTTTGTGTTAAGGCAGACAGCGATTGTCAGGGTTATACCCACAGAAGTGCAGCTGATACACATGCCTTGCCCAAAGCAAAACATTTATGAAGCACCCAACTTCAAAGCGTTCAGGGTCTGAACATTTCCAGTTTACCCTTCAAACTGGGTTTTGATACTACGTGCACTTCTTTGCCGTTGGGTAGTTATTTGTGAGCATTGTTATGCTGTGCATACAGCCTGCTGTCTTGAAGCTGTTCTGAGAATCATGCTGATGACCTACATTGGAAGGCAACATTTAATTCCAGATTTTTAAATGAGGCATGCAATTTGTAAAATTTCTGAATAAAATTACCGTCTGGATCGATGTGAGCAAGGAGATCAGTAAAGATCCCATTTATCTCTTCCAACACGTCCAACAAACAGTGAGAATTAAAGGTTCAAAAGCCTGGGATTTATTATTTTCTGTGCCAATTGAAGGTTGTCTTCATATTCAGTGTACAAAAGGCCATTTGGTTGTTACTGAAATTGCTGACTGAAATACCCATAGCTGACACATTTGTCAGAAGACTGACAAGCATCTGATTCAATAAAGGTTTCCAGCCTTTTGTTTGACATTTTGGTGGTTGGTTATCATTGTGAGGGGGATTGTTAGGGAATTATTTTCATTCTGTAGAGAATTTATTTTATAGTTCTGCCATTGCTAAAACCTAAAGCAACATTTTCTTCCTTTCTATATGCACTTTGAAATTTGTTTTTAGCAATACAACTGCTTTGGGAAAAAATAATTTTTTAAATCTGTAACTTCTCTACACTGCAGACTGTCATGATCACTGCAAGCAGTTAAGAACTAAATCTGTGTGTTATTTCTCAGCATTTAATTTTTTGATACCCTCATGTGACAGGACAAGTACTTCATGACTTTCACAGAATGCCCATGGCAACCAAAATGAAGTGTAAACCTCATGCAAATATTTCTCCTCCTGTGGTAGAAAATTAATCTTTGAGGTTTAACTAGGATGGACAGATTTTAATGATTAGCTAAGTAAGTATTTAAAAAGTGGTCTAATCCTTGATACAATGCAGCAAATATGCTGGGGATTGCAATGGGCTCTTTTTGCCTTCTCCTTTTAAAATGTCAGGTATGGATGAAGAGCAGTATTACTAAGTATGCTGAGATATATTGAATTCAGCCAGAAAGAAGAAAACTGGCTTCCTAGGGTTCTTGTACTGCAAGAACATCTTCAACACATCTTCTATATATTATTTGTTTGCAATCTCTTGTTGTATGAAGAGTGCAGGAAAGGTGGCGTTGAAGAGCATAGGAAGCATCTCTTTCCAATTGTACAGCATTCTGCATGGTCAGCCTCCATAACAGAAACCACCACTCTGTCTCTGAGTGATAGTGTGGCTCCAGTTTTGACTTTGAACAACAGCCTTCCTTGATTTATGTTCAAGCTCTGCATTTCTGTCTCAGTAGAGAGGATGGAGTCATAGAATCATAGAATTGTTAAGGTTGGAAAAGACCTCTAAGATCATCGAGTCAAACCCTTAACCCAGCACTGCTGTGTTCACAATTAAACCTCATCCCCACGTGCCACATTGGTACATTTTTTGAACACTTCCAGGGATGGAAACTCCACCACTTTCCTGAGAAGCCTGTTCCAATGCCTGGCCACCCTTTCAGTGAAAAAAAATTTCGAAAATCTAATCTAAGCCTCTCTGGTGCAAATTGAGCCTGTTCCTTGTTTTAATGGATAACCTTCCATGACAGGCCATAAGCAATGGCCATATTTAGTTTTCTGGGCCATGTCCTAGGAGATTCTTATTTTTTGGATGGTGAGATTGAACTTTCTAATACACTAGTAAGACATTGGACAGGAATCATCCTGAACCTCCTTCCCCAGAAAAAGATGTTTCCATGTTCTTCCCATTACCACAATGATGGATAAGGAACAGAAAGATGGCTGTACTTATGCATAATCATCTGCTCCCTTTCCTCATGATAACACCATTTCTGAAAGAGAAAGAACCAAAACCAAGGAGTTCAAATTTATGGACTGCAGATGTCTGGAGACTTTGGGTGAAATATAAAATTTTGTGTTCTTTTAGTTTGCCCAGGCAACTACTAGCACCATCTTCTACTTGCTGTGAATAAAAGATCCAAGGTGGCATTTGCTCCTACATTCTGTGGAACATGTCATATTAGTTTGGTTCTAGTTCAAGCCAGCATTCACAGTCATGTGCAACACTGAGTTGCATCTGCTAAACCTCATATATCCCAGCCATATTTGTTTGCTTCCATGAGGGTTCTGCATTCCCTCATGAAATGAAGGTTTACTTACCGTGCTTAAGGTGAGAATTTATGGTGTTCTCTGTTATTTGAAAAAGGAATGTTGATGTTACAGTGTGCCTTTGTCTCCAGATATCTGCCCACTTTTGTGTTTTGATCTGTTTGGAAGGCCCCTAGTTCCAGTCTCACTTCAGTTTCCATGTTTCAGAAAGCAGATGTAAGAAATTTTCTCACTCCAAGCATTTTCTGGCAGTATATCCTCATCTCAGCTCTTTTTACCCTGCTAGCATCGCTGAGAGCCCATCAGAGACCTGTCACTCACCTCTTCCTTTACTCCTACTGTCACCGCCTCCTAGTTTGCTTCTTACTTTCCTCTTCGTTTGGTGACAGAGTAACTCCCGTAGGAAGTGTTGTTCTCCATGGCAAGAAGAAAAGAAAGATGATAATCCATTCTTGGGTAAAAAAGATACAATTGTTGTATCTGTAAATTGAGGAAGGTCACTGGTTGGTTTGTTGTTGTTGTTTGTTTTTTTTTTCAAAGTCATTCAAAAAGGAACAGATCTTAGGCTTGCTGAACTTAACACACATTTCTCTATCTCCAGGTAGGATTAAGACAGTTATGAACACCAGTGAATCAGGACCATTGTGCTCAATATTCAGGATCAGAGGTTTTTTGGTGGTTTTCTGTCGTAGCTGCGCCCAGATTTTTGTTCAAAAAACAGGTTCTTTATTGCCTATGGAATACACTCAGTTCTCAGACACCTCACACTTCAAAGTTGTATCTCCAGAATTCACACATAGCATCTAACATTGATTGAGATAGCACTGGAAACTGGCAAAGAAAGTCTTTCTGTCTTAACTTTTTTCCTTAAACTAACAGTACAAGATAGTTTGTAATTTAGTCACCACTCTATCCCACTATGTTTCAAGATAGAATATACTTTTTAACATCTCACGATTGCTATATATTCAGATTCCACACAAACTTTGGCTAAGAACCATCCATTCTTCAGGCAGGCATCATCTCTATCAAACATAACTGTTTTCACAATAATGCACTCTGCGTTTAGGAATAGTTTGAGCAAACATCAGTAAGCAGGTGCCCTTTTCAGCATCTCCACAGTCCTGATTTGATGTGACAGAATCCCCTCAGGTCTGCTGTTTGTGTGAATTGTCACCAGCCAGAAGGATGACACCAGTTCTGAGGAGAATGGAAACCCAACATGAATATGCAATTTCAGAGCCTGTAGAACATTTTAGATCTGCTTCTGAGGTTTTCATGTTTTATGATGACAATACTGTTATGCTCAATGCTAAGAAAGTGGTACAGGATTCCTGCTTTCCTTCAGGTGCAGGAGAACATCCTTTGGCAAAATGGGAATTCAAAATGAATTACCTGGGACAGGGAACCCCTGTGGTAAATACCAAGAAATAGGGTTAGGCTTTCAGATCCTTAAATCAGGTGGTGTCAAAAATACATCTCAGATCCATTTCTGACACCAAGTCTGTGTCTTTCGTTCTCCTTTGCCATATGCCACCTAAAGACAATTTTCATGGCTAAATTTAGTTCCTGTAAGACTGAAGCCACACTTCGTACCTTTGGTTTTAAGAGAACTCCTTCTTCTTACGTTTACATGGCTCACTCCTAGATCTTAGAAGGTCTATTTGAATTAATAACTCCACAGGAAATTCCATTTTTACAAAGCCAAATCATTTGCACCCTGACAGAAACTCTATTAGAGCTCAAGCTATGCCTGGGACCTCACTGAAAAATATTGTCTATCACAGAATATACTTAGTACAGCACTGGAGCTGAATCCCAGTCTTTTAAGTTTTGCATCACTGCAGAGGTATTCACTGTGGGCATGACTCAATAGCATGATCCTTCAATTACTGTCTAAATGAAGGACATCAAGATCCTGATATCTGAGCCTGGAGTTCATTTAAAATAACATTTGTGTTTAAAAAAATTTGAACAGTCACTAGAAGAAAGATGGAAATTACATGCTAGTAACTGCAGTTTGCACATAAATGAAATGTGTATATGTATATGTTTTGAAGAATTCTAGTTATTGATAAGTAATTTATTTTATCAAATATGGACTATGTCAAGGAATTTGAGCAACCGAATATGTGTATACCTTGACAAGGCTTGGAAAAAATCCTAGGGCTACAGCTTCTGGATGGTGCTCAGGAGAGATGTTTTGCAATTTAATCTTTGCTTAAATGCATTCAGTCACAATGGCAAGAGTGCAGAGAAGGCAGATATACGCCACTGATACTTTCTGATGGGACACTGATTGCCGCTTTTTGGCTCACGGGGTTCTTTTGTAGTTTTAAAAAAGTGAGGGCAGTGCTTGATCTTCTTGCGATCTCCGCTCCCAGCTGGAAGTTTCTTTTTAGTAGTCTCTCCTTGGATGGGTGTCTGGGCTGCTCTCTGCATTTCTTCAATAGCCCCAGAAAGGGGAAACTGGAAAGCTTTAAAGAAACGTTGAAAGAAAGGCTGAAAAAAATCAAAATTGTTTCAAAGTTAGTAAATAATATGATGAATATATCATAAAACTGCATTATGAAACTTGAACAAATATAAGACTTGTTTTTCTATAATTTGCAATGATCTCTGGTTTCCAGAGATCTATGACATGTTTTTTAATTTCTGATCAGTGTCATACAATATAAAAATGTCTTAAATTTTTTATGATTACATAAAGACATTTAGAAAAAGGTTTAGTGACTATAATTTGTGGCAGTTAGAACTGTTTTATTTAATTGCAGCTTAATTTTAGTCATTCCATTAGACTACAATATTAAAGTTGGAACAAGTATTAATTTTGAATTAAATCTTTATGGTGACCTTTGAGTCCACTTCAGTCAGAGATGGATGAAACCCTGCATGTGTTTTGAACTGTGAGTGTGTGGGGAAAACGTATCTTTGTGAATATGTCAGAGAAGATCTTACTACCCATTCATTTTCCCTGGGAGCTGTAACAAGTCCCCCAAAACCAGAAATGAGGAGGGAAAATGAAGATTTGAGTAAAAACATTGACTGTAAAATGAACCTTTCCTGCTTTAAGAAAGTTTGGCAGATATAATCTTACCTGAATTTAGCGTTCCACAGGCTGGTTGCTGTCAAGAGCTCACTTAAGATAGCACTGGTAGGAATAAGTGTGTAACATGCGAGAGGATCTGAAGGAAGTGCTGTTTACATGAAACTCCAACTGACCTTGAAACAGTGATCTTGCTTCATGATGGAGTTTATTTTATACAGTCCTTAAGGGGTTATTTACCTTTGTTTACTACCCTCTATTTGCTCTTGTTATAGACAACATTCAGTTTTGCTTTTAGGATGTTTGCCTGAAAATCTATTTAAAACAAAGCTTGAAGCATTTATGTCTTACCTTTATGCCCACCTGTTCAGCTGACCTAATGCCCTTTCAGAAGTGTGACTTCACTGTGTGTTTCAGAAAGACATATTTCCTAGCCACACTGACTACAGAAAAGTCTGCAAAAGGCAAGCGACAGAAGCTTCTAGAAGAACCTTCTGTGTGAAAACAGCACCAAACTGGGACCATGACACAGTGAATTGCATCTGTTAGTCAGGTGTCTGTGCCAAAGACACTGTCTTTCTGATATCTCCTTTCTGTGGTCATATCTCTCAGCTTGGGATGACGTTTATGACAAGTCAAAGATGTGGAGAACAATGAACACACTGTAGACCTCCTTTGTATACACTGAATGTTTTGCTAACTGTTCTTGGAGTTCAGAATGCAGTTTTGCAGCTTGTTCTATCCTCCCGAGAAGAAAACAGCTTCTCTTTCCTTTTACTTTCCTTGGTAGGAAGAGAGTTGCTTTTGTCTTGGAAGTAGGATCTCCCTCAAGAATCTAAGCCTCAAACCAACTTACTCTTCCATTGCCTCTGATATAGAGCTTTTGTGTCTGTTGAAGATGATGGAGCTATCTTGAACTCAAATATTTTCTTTTGTTGTTATTGTTCCTTTCTATTTCTGACATAGCCCCTTCTCGGGATGTGTCTTGGAGCTTCAGCTATGATAGAGAACTTGGACTCTTGTGACAGCTCACTCTTTGCAGCTGATACATGGACAAGTGTTTTTTCTTGCCTTAAATTAACCTGGATTCTAGCTCCCTCGATGCAAATCCTCTACTGAGAGCTTGATTGTGTCTGCTGCTGATTTAATCTCTTTTCTCTTTGTGGTCTTGTTAACCATGAAGGAAAAAAAAGCCCCTCCAAACCTGTCGGCTCGAATCCCATCCTCACATTTCAAGGAATAATCTCAACATTTTAGAAGCTTTGGTTTTCCCAGCACACTGGCAAAAGTCAGAAAATTTTATTGATTTGAATCTAAGCTATAAATTTATTCATACTGACCTGTCTATAGAAAAGTCAAACCCTAAAGTTACATCTTCTCCCTGATGAAAACATGCATCAGAAACAGAAACACTCTGGTAATGTGGTAGAATGCCTAGTCTTATCTTCTTACTGCCAGTTCAGCCTGCTGATCTGAATGCTAAGCAACCAACTAAATGGTGTCAATCACAATGCTGCCATCCTGCAGTAAGACAAAATTAATTTCTTCCATTTGCTCTGTTACATGTTGAATGGTTGGCATCAGTTATTTTTCTTTCCATCTCCATCATTTTTTGGCTTTCTGAGATGTTACAAAAGGCAAATTTGCATAGGAAGTGAACAAAACTAGATTTGTGGATCTGCTTGTATTTCACATTATTAGTGAGAAAATTATTTTTTTACTTACTCTAGAATATCTTGCCCAGAAAACAGTGTGTTGTTGGAATTATATGTGGGTGGATAACAGCTGAGATGTATGCTTTTGTTGACTGTTCCTCTCAACCCTCTTTTCTATTGTACTTCAGGTAGCAGCTCTATTCCTTCTGCTCTTCTGTTCTGCTACTTGAACAATTCTCACAGTGTTAAGTCTTGCAATGATTTCACTTTGAGTGACTTTCGGCTGAGAATAAATATTGTTGTGCCATTTGAGTGCAAAATGTGAATTACAGGATTGTATTTGTATTTTACCTTGAGTCGGTGTGTGGGACTCTTTTGTGAGGATAGCAACATAATTTTTCTTATTTAGGTATAATTTTAAAACCATATTTATAAAAAATATTAACAGAATGCTTTTCTTGCAGCAATCCAATTTGAAAGAGATTATAGACATTAATTTTTAATGTAGTAATTTAAAAATAGCTTCATTATGATTTTTGAAATTTTCTTTCTTGATATTATGCTAATCAAGAATGTTAGTGCACCTCGTTTGGTGAGTGTGAGCCTCTTAACCAAATAGGATTTTTTGTGGTTTAAACCTGTACTATTGCACAGAGGGAATATATTGTAACATCTTTGAAGCATTTGTTCGTAGGTCCTTTGCAATTTGCTCCTTTTTCTTTCTTTGTAAAATTAGTAAGTCACAGGTATTTTCTATGAAAAACATGTAATTTTCTGTTTTGGTTTCACATACTTTTCTGCTGAGGCATATCTGTATCCCATATCTTCGTAAAATCTAGGATTTATGGCTTGAGATTATGACTTCTACTGGACTTCCATAAAGTATGAAATCAGGTCATAAGCAATCACTAATAAGGATAAAACTTTATCTTGACATTATGAGTTTAATTTGCAAATAGTCATATTCTCCATTTCTATAATTACAGCTTTGTGGGCAGGATGATTTCAGGTGAGATTTGTGTAATGACATACTGTGAGTGCAAGATTCTTCATTTAGACATCTCACATCCTGGCTAGATAGGCATATTATGACATTAAATATTTAAGTGCTAATACCGAATGTGCCTCCACATAATTGCAGGTACCTGTAACATACGAATGCCAAAGCAAAGACAAAGCTTTTTTAAAAAAAATCTGTATTTCTTTTTATGTCTCATTAAGAAAACAGGAAACTAATATCCTCCCTTCCCTTCCCTTCCCTTCCCTTCCCTTCCCTTCCCTTCCCTTCCCTTCCCTCCCTCCCTTCCCTCCCTCCCTTCCCTTCCTCCCTTCCTTCCTTCCCCAAACTACATACTGTGCAAGTGAATTTATATTGCAAGCAAGAAATACCTCTCACCACATGAAGTTGCAGGCTAATGGCCTCAGCAAAATGGATATAGAATTTTCCCTGCCTCATAATAGTAATAACATTTGCAGAGATGCAATTGTCAGAATAGCTCTTAAGACCCCAAATTAAGTTTTACTTATAATCTTCAACATGCCGAAGATAGTTCTTGATATGTCCCATGGGAAATACATACCACATACTTTGCCTTGTTTATGTCTCCCAATTCGTAGCAAAGGCTCACACTTTTTATTTTCCCTCACTTTAACTGGTTTTTGGAAGTTGGAAATCTTTTATAGCCCTGTGAAAATAACCTGATATGCATATTTTAATCTAATGCAACAACATTCTGAATTTGTGTTTTATTCACATATGTTAATTAGAAAGGCCCAATTTAGTCCATTTATTTGGGAGTTGCTGACAAGGAGAAGTGGCAGCAACTGGCAAGTTTAATATTGGAAAAAGAGAAATGGAGGTACTGGGCTTATGGGTACATAAATGTAGGACAGAAAAACCTGAGTTTTGTTTATTTCTCCAATCAATATATGTGTTTTAAAGAACAATGAACTGAAGCCATTTGCAAACATAATCAGCATATTCATTACTGATTACTAACTGACATGAATTTTAACTTACAGAGGCATATGTGTGTAGAGCTGTAGATGTCTGCAAAGCTCACCAGTACAAAAGGACCTATCTAAGATTTTTTCAGCATCTAAAGTCTGTCACTGAGGCATCTAGTTCCCCTCACTATATCTAAGCTAAAACTCCTGTGAAAACTTTACCCATCAACTGCCTTCTGCTTGATGTGAACAATTAGACGGCTTTAAATTTCAATAGCTGTTATCATCTGTCTGCATCTCTGTCATGTATTAGAGATTGTCTGGATGGTTCTGATAACATAAGATCTAGTTTAAATCTTTACTTGAACCTCAAGCAAGGTGTTAATTGGTGTTTGAATACCTTTGATTTAATTATTTGGTCTGCCACATCTCTTTCAAACAGGTGTTATACTAAGAAATGCTACTGTTTTCTGTTGCTTAACTGGACATGAGAGACGCTTTAAGTTTTAAAGTAAAACCTTTCTTTGATGGAATTCTGTCTCCCTTTCCAAGCCTACATTTTATATACTTCTGAAAAAGCGTGAAAACCAGGCAAAATTTTATAAGTTTGGGTTTTTTGTTTTAGGTAATATGGAAGAATACGTCTATAGTGCTTGGAAGCGAACAATGCATATACGATGCAATTTTAATGGCATTAACCTTCAGCATAAGGTTTTAGTTTCAGGACTGAATAACCTGAGTTCCAGCAAAGTGTGTGTGTGCAGTTAGTGGCATGCCTATGCAGGAAAACTTGCAGAACTATGTTCTTTAACATTACAAGAATCTCAAGATATGAGTGAGATAAAATCGTACATTTCCAGACAATGTTAATGAAAACATTAAATAATTCACTAAAATCATTGCATAGAAAAGACTTAGAATAGGTTTAGTGAAATTTATTTTCAGTTTTGTAATATACCCGCTGCCATTTTTTGAAAATTGTTAATTTAAAATGCATAATTCAGTAATGCTTATAGGAGTTATTATCCTGAATTAGTACTTTGGCATTTTAGAATGTTCTATATAAAATTTTAATGCCCTTGTTTTTATTAAAGTAATTTCAGAAAAAAATTCTTTTCTTCTGTTTAAGAGATCTTCATGTCTACTGTTCTTAAAGAAGTAAATGAATATGATGCAAAAAGTTGTGATATTTTACCTTTTCCTGTAAAAAAGTGAGTCTTTAATCAATTGTCTGGCAATGCCCTACCAGTTTGAAAAGTACCACTAGTTTAAAAAGTCTTAGCAATTTCATGACAGGGCTTATTGTATGGGTCTGGGGTGATAGGGGTGACTACCAGAATGTACTGCGTTTATTACTGTCAACTTAATTTCTGTTTGACACTTCTTAAAACTTCACTCTCATTTGCCCTGATGTAATTAAGGCGTCATTCTATTGACAGTGGTATGAAAATGTCTTCAGTTTAATTGCTGAAATGCTCTTAAGCTGAGCTGTGTCCACAGAGTAGGAGGAAAAGTCATGCTGGTTAAATTATCACAACACTCAGCTGTAAAAAGAAACTCAGGTTTAAGAATGTGCAGAAGTTGAACCAGTTCCTTGTGGTTGTATTTAAAAGACTGACAACCCCCATGCATAGCATTATTTCTGTTTTGACTGTCTTATTTTAAATTTCAGTGAACCACGGATTTCAAAATAGAATTATAATCTATTTACAATATAAATAGAATTAATTAAAACAAAAATGTCAGTCAATAAAAGCATCAAAGACCAACCACAGCCTGGGCTGTACTAGCATGGATATAGCCAGCAGCTCTAGGGAAGTGATCTTTCCCCTCCGTGACACTTGTGAGACTGTATCTGGAGTATAGTGTCCAGTTTGGGTTTTCCCAAGATAGAACACTGATATATGGAAATGAGTCAATCGAAAGGATATCAAGATGGCCAGAGAAGTGGAGCACATGCCATGTGAGGAGATGACTGGGTAAGGGAAAGCTAGGCAGAGCTTACTGCTCTCTTCCACTGACTTATTTTAAGATAGAAAAGATGGAGCCAGAGTCATCTTAGTGATGATACGCAACAGACAAAAGCTGAAAAATGGGAAACTCTAATGAGGTAGGGATATGTTTTTACCATGACTGTTATTACATACAGGAACAGGTTGCCTGGAAGAATGGAGACTCTCCATCATTTTCATGACTTGATGGGTCACAGCCTGAGCAATCTCATCTAATGGGACCTGCTTTGAGCAAGTTTTTGGACTAGATACCTCAAACCTGTATTATTCTGTGTTTCTATGAAAACATGCTACTTAGAAACTAAATAAGCATCCATGTTGTACTATGCTTTGGCTTCACAGAAGGATCTTAAAACCATCGTAAGATATGTAGATGGGGTCTGCACTGACCCCTTTTCCGCCCTGATTTATCAAGCTGGAAAATAATAAGGTACTTGCAGGCTAGTTAGAACGGATGGAGACCTGGAGGGCTTTCTGTCAATAGAACATGATACTCCATCAGCATTCTCCATTTAGTGGCTGTCATTGCATGAACCTCCCAAACTGATCAAAGCAAAGAGTGAGGTGGGCAGCAGGAAAGTAATTTAGAAAATATATGGAGTATGGAATTTCCCAGCTTTATTAAAATAGCATGTGTGAAGTTTGGAAACAAAGGATAAATTGCAGACATGTGGACTTTTCTTATGAAGTAGGAACAATACAATGTTGTATCAATGTCAAAAATATTTGACCTGCTTGTAGATGGTGTCTGCCTGGACAACTTGTAAGCAATAAGAACAGAGATGTAAATTTGGGCAGCCAGCAAAGGGTACCATCCCACTTGCTGCATCTGAATTTCATATCTAGGATCCCAATTCTAGGATCAAGGTGATGAAAGCATACTTAATAAGTAGTTTTGAGTCATTAAAGATAGATGTCTAGAACTATATGGTGACTCTGGGACCTTTCATCCTTTCTGGGGTCTACAGGAGATTGTAAAATTAAGAGTCTGGCTTGTGATGCCCCACATTCTGTGGCTTCAGGCAGCCAAGCTGAGGCAAAGATTACCATAGCTTGGGAAAATCCCATTCCTGTCTGTGTTTCTGCTGCTGCCAAGAGTGAGCCTGGTCAAGACTGTTCCACCAACACTGCCAGGACCAACTGCTGGTCTATCTCTCACTGGTCCTTGCTGAGGTGACATTGTGTTCCTGTTCCACAACATGGGATCTCAGACCATCAGGGAATTTGCATCATCAAGATAAATTAATATTTTTTTTTTTCATTTTTCTTATTTTATTTTATTTTTTGGCCTTTTTTGAAGGAGAGATCCTCTCTTGAAAACAGGAAATTGGCACATCCTACATAGTTTTAGTTGCAGTACTGTTGTCACCTTTATGTGAACACTCTGTCCGGGTCCTGTCCTCAAGACTAGTCAAGTTCCTTGAGCTTCAAACTTCTCTCTGAGCTTGTACAGGAATTGCTGATTTATACTCTTTTGCTGGATGAACAACACTTGTTGTTTTTGGAGGACATCTAGAGACTACGGGAGATCCCTCAGCCTCATCTTGTAGAAGCAAATAGCCACATAGACAGACATAGCATTTCTCTGTGACCTGGACTTCTTGCCCATCATTGGAGGCATTGCTGGTCATGCCCACAAAGAAGATCCTTGATTTAGTTTGCTGAGGTAGACATGAGTAAACATTTTCTAACTTGACCTGTTAACTGTACACAAATGTACATTAGATGCTGCTTCACTTCTGTGGAGTTGGGTAGTCCTGACTCATTAACAATAAATATGTCACATAAATGCACGATAAAGCTTTAGAAAGATTGGAGTTTCACTTAATTAATTGTTCAATTTACTTGATATATTTGATGATGAACTGGTTTTTGACAATATTTTATGCTGGGTTGTTTTGGGTTTTTATCCTGACATTTTTCTGATATCCAGGTCCAACTTTGTTTGAGGCAAGATGACATTAAAAAATCATCTGTGAGATCTTTTTCCTGACTTTTCTGGCAGTCGGTTTTCACTTTGTTTTCACATCAGGATTGAGGCAAGCACTTCTGCTCTAATAAAATGGATGATACTATAACCAAGAAAAACAAAAACAAATGGGTGACAATAGAATATGTTTTTGTCAGTTTATGGTGTAAATTAAACCTTATTAGTATTGCTGACTTTTATCTCACTGTAACCAAGGCAGAAAGCAGCAGGCACTGTATGACTCATTTCAACTCCCAGAGCCTGACTATGCTTTTCACCGTGCTGGCTTTCAGGAGGTAAGAGGGAACATTAACACTTTGCAGCACAAGCTTCCTGCCCTGATGCAGAAGGGTTTGCAATCCCTACCTTGCAACTGATGTCACTTCACATGTTAATTTTTTCCTGTACCCTAGATTTGAGCAGTAAAAAAGGAGATGCCTTGCCATATGTTAGAGGGTGCTGTATTTTAAAGTCAGTCCCTTTTCACTTCTTTATTTTTTCTTTTATTACAGAAATCCAATATAATGAAGCAAATGATGGAATTTATCTTTCTTAATTAAACATGTTTATTCGTGTACTCCTGAAATAGGCTTTAAGTTTTCTTCATGCTTAGATGTGAACTATTTCACCAGCAGCATGTCAAAGCATCACTAGTAGGAGATGTGAAGCTAAAACCCCAGTGAACTGAAAAGGAAGTGAAAGCTTAAAGGAAGGAAAAGTAACATCAGTAATGCTGTTGGTAGTGTCCTACTGCTTTCCCTTTCCTGTACAAAACATATTCAGAGAAATGCTCCTGAAACTGAGTGCTTAGCAGAATGAATTCCGCTGCTGTTGGAACAGCTTGGCATTTTGTACCTGACCAGAACAACTGCAGTCACTATATCCTATGCATTTGTTAGCAATACTTCAACTGACTGATTTAAATAATGAAAGATTTCAACTTTATTTTGTCAGAGTTATTCTAGTAATCTTTTGTTTCTTTGTTTCTTGCAAGTTGTTTTTTTTTTCTTAAAGATAACAAGAGACCTTTCTGTTTGTCTGTTCTGTCTGCTTTTTTTTTTTCTCCTGCAAGATGAAGATGACCAGTGAATTACAAATAAGGATTGTACTTTATTTTGACTGCTGAGCCAAAGTCTCCCTTTTGCAGCCTTTGGGCTGAAACCCAACCATTGCCTAATCCCAGCCCAGTTCCTGAGCCTGGTTATTCAACCTGGTCAAGTTTAAGCTGAGCTATCCAGAGCTGTGGTTGCATCTAGATCTGTATTTCTGCATAATGTCTAGATGAAGTTTATTATTCCAGTACCGAATGTAAACAAGTGTTTGAGGGTCTTGCTAATATCTTGCTGAAAATGTTTGGGTGAACTGATGAGGTACCCTTGTTTTGTTTTGGTAAAGAGGCTGAAATACTTTCTCAAAAATTTCTAAGCATTTCAGCTTTAAACAAATTTGAGGTTAGACACCTGACAGGGGAGTTGAAGGTGTGACTGCATTTAAATTTTAGTTCCTACTTATTGTTGAACTTGTTTTTCTTTCTTAAAGAATTACCTCAAGGCACTTTTACCAAAAGACTTAATTAATATATTTACTTTGTATTACACTGTCTAACTAAGCAACCATTAAAGTAGAAAAAGTTTGCCAGTTTAGGAATTCCATTAAGTAATACAGCTTTTAAAGGCCCATCTGAACCTTTAATATAGCTTTTAAATGTCTATCTGGGCCTTTAAAGTAATGGAAGAACTCTTCTCTCCCCCTGCCATCATGCAGTGACTTTGCTGTGGAGGTGTCTGTTTTGCAAAGGGAAATTGGAACAGTGTCAAAGATGGAAATTGCATTACAATAGCTTTGATTTTTGCCCTTCTAGTACTCTCAAAGCTCTTAATTTCCTGATTAAGAAAATTCCTAAGTGTGAAAATTGGGAGGGATTCTGTAAGGAGTCTCAACTTCAGAGACAAATAATGTTATTTTATCCCATTTCTAAATCACTAATGGTTTATTAGAGTGGATGGATAGCTTAACTTGTGTTGAGTACTGAAAAAAACCACTTATGCATGGATATGTACCAAGGTGGATTCAAAATAATGTTAAATCATTATAATTGAAAGTACCTGTGTTGATTAGATGGTACTGGTATGGGATGATTCTTACAATATTCATATGCATTGACTTTTTTCCCTTTTATTTTACCTACTCAAAGCAAAGCACCTTTAGGAAAACAACAACAGAAAAAAGCAGAAGGTCTGGCTACTTCAGGTGGCTATTTTGTATTAGAGCAAGCATGGAATGATTAATAAAAAAGAATTGGGCAACTATGGAATAACATATTCTCCTAGATATTAGTCATTAGGTACAGAAATCCATTTTTCATTTTCCCTCTTTTGCTCTGAAAGAGGCAGCAGTAGATGATAAACAGTGTTTTGACTGGATATATGGGCAAATTTTTTTGTCTCTCCTCTGTCTGATTTGCATTAGGAGAACTGTTACATGGCCTCCATTTTCCTGGAAATCTTGAAATCCTTCTTAATCATTCTTTGGGAAGACTGAATTTTGTGTGCAGAGGAATTTCAGTATTACTTCAAGTTTCTCTAGTGTAGTTTGAAAACTAAGTGTGTTAATTACTGTAAGGTAAGAAAGCAACTGAATAATTGGTGAGAATTTAAAAATAAACCAATTCTTCACAAAGATATACATGTTGTGCTTCAGGGTATTTTTGTAGAGTATTATCAGCATGGCATGAAAAACCAAATATTTAACCCACAGCAGAGCTCTTTATTTCTGCCACTAATGCCAAGGACATGAGCAATAATACCTTGGCAAATTAATAGTCTAATACCCAGGCTTTCCAGCAATCATAAGTTGAAATCATGAGGCTCTGTATTTATCTTCAGAAAAGAGGGGAAGGAACCATTTATTCATCCTTTGGGAGCATTTCCTCCTCAGGCCCTCAAAACCATCCCTTTCCTCATGTATTCTGCTGACACAGAGAGTACATTAGCAGTATCTGGTGACATAACTAGATTTTTCTTTCCCTAAGTGCAGAAAGTATCCATATTGGGGTTTTATCTGATTTTCAAAAGTTCATGCCTCAGAGAAGAATGGACCACTGTGAGGAAAAAACTAAATCTAAGGCTGAAATGTTCCTAAATAGTATATGTTGTCAGAAAAATGAGAGAAAAATTACTTCAAACAGAAGTTTAAAAGTAAAGTCTCTCATGAAGGTCAAAACCTCTACTGCCAGAAAAGAAATACCCAGTAGTCAGAGCTGGAGCTATGGCCCCAGTATTGCACAGCCCCACCTTTTCATTCTCAGAAACCCACTCCTGGATGTTTCAAGGGTTACTCTAGTGTATTCTACTTGCCATCATAGAACAGTGTCACGTGAAAGGGAGGAGGGAGACAGAAATATGAAGATTTCTAGTCTTAACTGTATTAATTAAAAGTTAGTAGCTGTAAGCGCTTCCAGACAATCAAATCCTTATGTACCCAACACTGTCTGTCTTTTAACTGACAGCACACAGGTTGGAAGGGGTTCTGACCTCTGATATGAAGCCACACTTCAGCCAGGGAGAAATTAGAGCAATAAGCGTCCTCAGACTAATCAACTCCCTTATGAGGACCATACTTAATAGCAACAAGAGAAAGAACCTTTCTCACAACAGCTCCCAAAATAACATTTATTAATACAAATATGTGAGAATAACTAATATGGGTTACTTAGTCGGTGATAACATTCAGCTGGAGGATTGTACAAAATACCCCCCCAAAGACATCAGCANGGTATTTGTGTGACTGATAGTCAATCTATTGGGGGAGGTGATGCAGATGCCCTGAGGTGGGGTGGGCCCTTGAAGATATAGCAAAAGAAGGCCGTGCTATTTCTTAACACTCCATCCTTTGTTAATCTAATCGGTTTGCTTCTGCGGGGAGCACCCCCCAGAGGGGCCTGAGGCATCTCCCTCAACCCATCAGGCCTTATCAGCTCATCACCCCCACACATAGTATGTCTGTAAGGACAAGTTCTTGATTCTCTGCAAAATCTCTCCGTTTGCCTTTAAAATGAGGCAAAAATTTGTGAAGCTTCATTTGTGACACTATATTTCGTGTCAACGATCCTTGATATCAAAGAGTAATGTTTTTTTGTGTTACACAGCCGCAGTTGTCATCACTTCTTCAGCTCACGAAAGAAACAGGAGAAAGGGTGATGTATTTTTAATTTTCTCTCTAAAATCACTGTTGTGGATTTTTGAGGTCTTGAAGTCAGTGAGAATTGGACGTAGCTGTTTCATGGAATAAAGGCTTATGTACAGGATTATCCCTGAAATCTGGAGTTCACCTACCAGTCAGGAGTGGTTTAGTGATGGTATAGTCTTTTATTGGTAAATTGCAACCACTGATATTCCCCAAATCTCCCACCTGAAGAACTAGCTCACCTTACCTCTGTGTATACAATGTTAAGCAGCACTTGAAAGCTGGATTTGAAAGTGGCTGTTGAACATTACCCTTAGAAAATGGACATAACACAAGAAAATACCTTTCTGAAGAACAGGTGGCAGCTGTTTTATTTTGACCACCCTAAGGTGCTGTTAAATCATAGAATGGATTGGGCTGGAAAAGACTTCTGAGATCATCAAGTCCAACCCTTTGTCCAACTCCAGTCCCTTCACTAGATCATAGCACTCAGTGCCGCGTCCAATCTCAGTGTAAAAACCTCCAGTGATGGTGAATCCACCACCTCTCTGGGCAGCCTTGTTGCTCTTCTCTGATTTTATTACCCATTCCAATTATGAAATTGAAATTCTTACAAGTTTGTGACAATAATTATCCAGTAGTATATTTCTACTGAAAATGTATTATAGAGGAACCAGGAAGGAAGAGTATCCTTTTTGAGCTCTCTGTACAATGCTGAACATGACACTCTATATTCATCAGTGTCCCAAACCTGAGGGAGTGAAATTTCAGTGCTACTGGAGTAAAAGGCAAAACTCCTGCAAATGTTGGTGGGCCAGAGTTTGTAAAGAGCTGCTGGAATGCTGCCCTCTTTCAAACCCTCTGATAGAATAGTGAAGTGTGGCAAAAAAGGAACAAATCTGGAACTTCATTCAGAAGTAGCACAGAAATGTGTCTTCGTAGTTGGAGGAACCATATAGAGCTTAGAAGGCAGGATGTCTGCTACTTTGGAAAAAGATGAGCTCAGAGTTTTTAAGGCCTGTTTATCATTCTACATGACCTTCTTGTATCAGCTTCATCAAATGGACCGCAGAGTACAGCGTGACATGTGCAGGTGTGTATCCTAGGATGAGATAAACTGTACTTTGATGTCCCTGCTTCTGCTTATTGTCATAAAGATGCTCAAGGCAGCTTGATCAGATGTAGTTTTCTGCTCAGTAGAATTCTAAAGGTGAATGAGAACAAGTTCTATGCTTAAGACTGACTTAGATCCACTTATAAATACTTCCTGTGACTTTGTATTTCTGTCATTGTTGATTAGATCACTGAGAGGTTTACACTCTAACTTTGGAAACAGCCTGAAATGCAACACAAAATGGTCCTGTGCAGGTCTGAGGGTTGGACTTGAGGATCCTTGTGGGTCCCTTCCAATTCAGCATATTCTGTGATTCTGTGTAATCTTCAGTATTTTTGTAGCGTAGTTGTTCTCTCTTTCCACTGCACTATGTGTAAAATGGAAACTAATACAGCTTTTAATACTTCAGTTTCCACTTACACTGTTCTAACCCTCTAAATACTTCTAAGATTAGCATAGTAAGGATGCTTAACTAAGAACTACCATCTCAGGAATTGCACTGTACCACTGCATATTAATCACTACTAGATGACAATATCTTAAGAGTCTTCTGAGTCCATTAATTTGTACAATCCAACTTGCTGACATCTTTGAATTTAGTAACAATAGATGTTCTGTTGCATTATTCAGATGATTAATGAAAATCTTCTACAGTACCGAGCAGACTAATGTGGAGTCCTGTTAACTACATAGCAATACTGTGACTATTAGTTTTACACCTTTTATAGCTTTTGTTCTTGGTTGCCTTGCATCCTTGCAAAAAATGCAACATGAAATCATGCCAAAGTCTTTATAATTTATTAATTTTACTGCCTTTCCATTATTTACAGGGCATATAATTCTGCCAAAGTTGAACATTACTTTGGTTTGATGTGACTTATTCATAAGTAACTTGTCTCAGCTATCACTTATTTTTTGTGCTATCTTTGCACTTATAATATTTTTTACTCTAATGCTTACCTAGAAATTGATCTTAACTGAAAATGCACCAGATTTTTACTTCCACCATTTTAAAAGATATGATCTGTGGGGTTTTTTCCTAGATATTTTGGTTTTCCATGAGGTTCTAGAGATACCAATTGAGTTGTTACTTAAGCCAGGATGTTAAGTACTTTCACCTGAAATTTGTCCAAAGTGAACAGCTTGAGAATATTTAATTTAGCTTAACTTTTTTCTTTTATGCTGAACTCCTATACTACTAATATAATCTCAACTGAGATTGGGCTATTATCATGGTAAATGTGTTTTCTTGCTTACACTTTACTAAACCTTTCTTCTTTCTGGTGCCATATGTCAGTAGTTTCCTGTCTTGAGTAATGAACCAGTGTTATAACTCTACCTTAGTTATTAATAATGAAGAAGGGAATAAATGGTTTACTATGTCTGGGAAAGGCAGCAATGAACTTCAATTTAAGTAACAGATTAGATGTTAGTAATTTTACTTCAATGCTTAGGACACTGAAGGCATGTGAGAGATTGTCTAGTGGGGCTGTGGAAGTATCTGTCACTGTGTATTTTTAAAAAAAGGCTAGCCAAATTCTCCTCTGTTTTTTGTTGATTTGTTTTGGGTAGGGTTTTTTTATTTGTTTGTTTTTATGGCAGAAGAATGGACTCAGCAACATACTGAAGTTCTTCATCTGTTCTTCTATTAAAGTTAATCTTATTTTTCTGGTGAAAAATCAGGTTGTAGATCTTGTGAGTAGAAACTGGGAGTTGCAGGTTGTATTTGCTGCTTTGTACTCTTCAGGCAACACTGTGCCTGAAGGGGCACGACACAGCCAGCTGGGTCCTTCTGCCCTTCCTATGACACTGCTCTGTCTGGCCACTGAAGGCAGTGTCAGGTTACCAACTATTAGAGACCTCTGCTGGGGTGACCCATACATCCCAGAGCAGATAACGTGAAGCTACAGAGGAGTTAAAATGAGATCTGAGAAAGGACAGGAGAGGGGAAGCTGACAAGAAAAGTGCAGAAGACTTGTAAAATGTTTATACCTGTGACCCTGACAGATTTGCTTTTGTTCTTACATGACACCTTTTCGGGTCTCCTGAGCAGGAGACAATGGAAAGGTCATACTAGTCCCCTTTCAGCCTTCCTTGTGCTATGGGCTGATTATCAAACTGTATTTTCCAGACACTTTAACAAAAATTTGCATGTTATCTGCAATATTTTTATTCTTGGCAAATTCTTCTGCAGTTATTGCTGCATGAAGTATTTGATTTTGGTAACACCTTTGTTCTACAGCTTGACTACATATGAAGCTGCAAACCAGCTCCCTAGTTCTACCATATTTGTGTTGATATGGAAGAACTTTATGGAAGAACAGGGTTTTTTGTTTTTGTTTTTTTTTTGGAAACTGTATTTCTAACATAGTATGTGAGACTGCAACAGAACTCTTCCTTGTGGATACCTACAGGGAAAGGAGAATGTAGGAAGTTTTTACTTCCTTTCACTCTTTTTTAGAGCTTAGACTTAATTCCAGCCTTTCCAATAGTTACCACAAAAGGGAAAGAGCAGTCAGGATCCTGGCTTTGCTCTGCTGACCTGGCCAGCACACCATGCTCTTGAAAACATGGTCACAGTATTCTGACACATTCTATCTTTGCCAAGGAGTTTTTCCTGGAACTCAAGATCTTAATTTCTGGCTCAGCACAGAGCTGTGGCTCAACATGCCTGCATGAACATTCTTGAAGTTCAGGTTATCACACAAATCAAATTTGATCAATCCTGAATGATTTGGGATTCCCTCTAAAATATCTGCTATGTTTTAATGTCTGACTCTGCTGGTTTTGGCTGGGGTAGAGTTAATTTTCTTCACAGTGGCTGATAGTGGCTATGTTTTGGATTTGTGCTGAATACCCAGTTGACAATACAGAGATGCTTTTGTTACTGCTGAGCAGTAACAGAGCCAAAGCCTTTTCTGATTCTTGTATTGCCATGCTGGCAAGGAGGCTGGGGATGCATCAGAAGCTGGGAGGAGGCACAGCTGGAACAGGTGACCCCAGCTGACCAAAGGGATATTATCATACAACATCAAGCTCAGTATATAAAGTAGGGGGAAGTAGGGGGAAGACAGGAGTGTTTTGAGTGATAGAGTTTGTCTTCCCAGGTAGCCATTAAGCATGATGGGACCCTGCTCTTCTGGAAGTGGCTGAACACCTGCCTGCCCATGGGAAGCAGTGAATGAATAACTTGCTTTGCTTTGTTTGTGTGTGCAGCTTTTTCTTTTCCTAATAAATTGTCTTTATCTCAGTCCAGAAGCTTTCCAACTTTTACCCTCCAGTTCTCTTCCCAGTCCCACTGGTGAGGGAGTGAGTAAAGTTTGTGTGGGGTAGAAAAGTTGGTTGAGTAAACAATCTATCAGTTTTAAACATGTTTTTGCAATAAAAAAATCACTTATTTCAGAGGTATCCACTACTACCACAATAGTTGCTCGCCATTCTGGGCTCCTAAGTGTAAAGTCATTGTTTATTGCTTAAGTATTTAGAAACCACAGAGGCTCATCTTGCTTTTGAACAGATGTTCATACCTATATAAATTTTTGGGGCAGAGGAAAGAAGGAGAGAGGTAACAGCAAATAAAAATATTTGGTTTATGCACATCATCTGTAAATTCTGGCATGTAAATAAAATCTAGGACTTTTGAAGTTTTGAATGGTTATTTAATCAGTGGCTTAATGGTGGCAGGACATGCCTACCCTTTTGAAAACTTTTTAAAGTGCATTGTGACTGTTTTGCCTGACAATGTAGTTTATCTATCTATCTATCTATCTATCTATCTATCTATCTATCTATCTATCTATCTATCTATCTATCATCTTATCTATCTATTTTTGATCTATGACTGTCGTCATAATGCTATGTTGTAGACCTTTGTTCTATAGATACACTATGCATTTTTCCATAGCAAAAACATGCATATCAATCAACAAACTATCTTAGAACTGTGTAGTTTGAAGTCTAAGCATATCTCTGAACAAACCTAGTCTATTCATTTTGAGAACGAACTCAGATTTTTTCTCAGTTCTCCAAATTGTATATCCACAATTCCATATATGGAATTGTGGAACGGAAGCTGTACAAGAATCTAAATAGCAGAATCTATAAATCAGAAAAGTCTATAGAAGCTGATGGGAGAGGGTCTCCAAATAATGTGGTCACAATCTTACAGCCAAAAAAAGGACTGAACCACAGTCCAGAAACACTAATGTTGCATGGAATGTAGAGAGTTTCAGGTTACATTTGTTTGCTGCCCTGTACACCTGTGGTATGTGTCTGGGCCCTGAGGGCACTAATAGTCTTACATGGCCCTGACATGCTTCATCTGGGTTTTTGCCTACACCCTGTGCCCATGGGGCAGGGAGCCCCATTTCAGCTCAGCCTGGGGCTGCTACTTTGTGCCTGAGCTGTGTTGTAGCTGTGTGTTTCTGAGTAGAATGCTGTATTCTACTATTCCCAATTTGTCACTTAGATTTCCAAGCTTGACACAAGACCTGATTTGCTGTCTTGCCCTTGTCTGGTGTCTCCTGGTCTACTGGTGAAGTGTGTTCTCACACATCTTCATCTGCTTGCATGCTGTGGGGCTGTGCACAGTGAGTGGGGATCCTGTCTATGCTGTAGTTGCCCTCTGCTCCTGGCTGGTTTTCTGTCATGGATCATCTGCACAGCCCTGCCACCACTCCTGTGTGGTCTCCAGATCCTGCAGGTAGCTATGGCTGGAGTACAGGGGTAGCTTGCAGCCTGTGAGCCCTCTGCACCCAGACTAATCCCTGCTTCTTCAGTTGAGATTGTGTGAGAGCATGGGGATGCATCAGTTGCATGCAGCTAACCTGTGCTATCTTTCCAGTACCCAACAAATGGACATTAGCTGCTCAGCAGAAATTACTTCCCTGCCCTTGGTGATGGCCCTAGATTGTGCCACCCTCTGTGTGTAGCTGCTCCACGTCCCCATGCTTCAGGAGTCTGATGTTCTGTGCAGTACTTTGGAGCACGTTTTGGGGACTGTATTCATGCAGCTGTGTATAAGGCTGTCTTCTGGAGCTCCAGCAAGGGAGTCAGTTGGCTGCTGACAGCATGGGCCAACTCATGAAGTTGGATGTGAAACCTGAATCTCTGCAATTGCTGGAAACTGCTGCTTTCCACACCCCCCCCCAGCCCTCATTTTTCACTTTGATGCAGGCATCTTTGCTCAGGTTGGTGATATCATTGTAATTTCTTGTTTCCCAAAAGAGGTCTCTTTCTTTCTCAGTGGTGGGGCATTCAATTTAAAGGTTCATCTGTAAAGCAGAAAGATAATTGTCTTTACATTTCTTCACTCATGGTTGATTTTTATTCATAAACCTTTGTGACTTCTGTTCTTAACTTAATGTGGTTATTCCTGGCATGAAATAAAACTCTGTTTGTTTTAGAAATTGCATAGATGGATAAAGCTGTACAGCCATTACGTTTGCTCAGATACAGCTAGCTTAAAACACAGCAAACAAAGATAGTTGAACTGTTACTGTGTGATTAGATCAGAATACCTTTAGTTTTAAGATTATTCATTAATTTACAAGAGCATTTGTTAAATACTTTTCCATCATTAAGAATAAAAGCTCTTTATAATTCACATCTTTATTTATTTATGGATTCATTTCACTGATTGCTGTCTGTGTTTCTTTGAACTTTCTGAAGAGATTTGCCAAAATGAGGAAAAATAATCTCCTTCTAGTACCATACAGAATTTGAAAATACATGGCCAAACTTGAATTCATTCAGTTTAGGAGTACATGGTGGTGCTTTGCAAGCTATTTTGATGTCCTAGGCAGTCCTTCTTGGGATTTCCAAGTAACATAGCTTAAGACTGTTAAGATGGGATCAGCTTCTATTGTCTTGTCATGTGATATTTTGCATTGCTTTTAGGCCAATATGAAAATATGAACAGCTATTACTCATCCAACTGAGTCTGTGCAGGCCAGTGGATATGATACTGCATTGCTCATAAAGCTGATCAGTAGTTATGGTTCACAATGAAGTGTTTCAAATCTAAAAAAGATACTGATTCACCGTTTTTTATCCTGCAGTTCTGTGTAGTGACAAAGTTTATTAACACTTGAAAAAGATAGATTTAAACTGTGATTTTATTCCTATGAAAACCAAAGTTGACATTCCTCCAAGTTCATCCTTCCCCTGTAAACGTGTGTATTGGAACATTCTTCATCATGTGTTTGTGCAAAACTGTGTAGCATGACATATTCTTAGAAAATAAGTGCATAGTACAAAGGAATAGCATTACCTAAAAACCTGTGTTGTATTTTATTGATATTTTTATGTTTAAATTATTCTGCCTTTCAGAATTGTAGTTCTGTAACTGATTTAAAAAATGTTATGTAGTGCATCCTATGACTAATGAGGACTGTTGGTAGGGTTGGGTTTGCTTGTTTGTTTGTTTTCTAACAGATAACTCCTTATTTTTCCTGAAAGACTCTTCTTTCTCAGTGTTTTACTTTCCTGGTGCTGAAGTAATTTTCTACCTCTGGTCTGGGGCAGAGACCTGCAATGAAGAGGAAGGAACTTCCTGTATGTACATTAATGTTCTGCCTATGTAGCTACATTTCAGCAATCACTGAAAAACATGCATTAGATAGTTATGAAAAACGTTGTTTCTAGGTGACAGGACTGGAATATGATTTGGCAAGCTAAGCAGTACACTGTTCTTCTGCTTTGACCATGGCCCATAATGACATCCCCTTGAGCCTCAGTAGCCCTGCTTCAATTTACCCTCCTTTGTGCCAAGTAAGTGTCATACACGTGCCATATTCCATGTTTGTAGTATCAGGATAAAGAACTAGATCTTTTTTTTTTCTATAATCTAAAATATTCTGGTTCTAAGATATGGATCATTGCATTTCTGTAACAAAATTGGATTGAGAAAGGCCCCAAAAGTCTTTTCATTTGCTGTCTGTGCTATTTTTCTCTTTTTCTAGGATTTATTAAGGGCAATGTGTACAATTGCAAAGGTAGAAATGTTCTCTGTAAGAAGGCTAATGAATTTGTCCATTAATAGCAAAGGATGGAACAGGAGCTTCTCATCTGCATTGAAAACTCCATTGCCATTATGTGGCAAGAATGTTCTGCAAGTGACTGACACTTTCTGTAGAACGCTGACTTCCTGGTAGGGTATGCTTTTACCTTTTCCCATGGTAACAGGTATAGCTAAAGGTTCTGGGAATCTCCAAAAGTGGTAATTATTTGTGGGCTAAATTTTCTCATGCTAGTATTGTAGTATGCTGAAGTTCTCTAGGTGAGTGTCATGTCCTCCTGTCAACTTATCCCTGATAGTCCATTCCTTGGCATCTCTTGATTCTTGTGGCCTTACACTATAAATTCTGTGTCAGTTCCTGTTTGTTTCCTTTTCTCCCATCATCTTGTCAAACTGTTTTGTAAAAGGATATGGACTTTTGCTAATGATCTGGCAATTATTTCTTAGACACTGTCTTTTCAGTCAGCCATTTTTAAATGCCAATTTGTGGTTTCAGTGGACTCTGTGGCTTCTAATCCTTCAAACAACTGTATCCCTCTCTCACCTTTCCTGCAACATCTTTCTACAGCTGGTTGGTAATGGATCTAGATTGTGTCTACCAATCTGGTTTACTTTTCCAGTTCTACCCTACCTAGAAAATGTTTCTCCTGTAATGAATCCAGCAATAAATCAATCAGAGCTACAGGGCTAGCTCATTCTGGAGCTTCTGACAGCATTTGTTCCTGAAAGCTCAGAAAAGCTACTTTTACTTTATACAAGAGAAACCTCCTAAATATTGATGTAATACATATTCTATAAAGGGATAAAAATAGATAAATAGATAAAAACCCTATCTCTCAGTTCTATGGTCTTCATTCAAAATATCCTGTATTGCTCCTCCAGAAAGTAAATGTTTCTCTGTTTGAGCTCTGAAAGCCTGTGCAGACATGAGATCAACTAAATCTCTGTTGTCACCTTCCTTACCTTAGAAATAAGCATGATACTACTTTATGGTTGTTGTGGGAAGACTGTGAAGCAGCTGCTCACAGAACTCTTTTTGCTCAGCACTAACTCTTTGTTAACCTTCCTTCAGAACCAAATTTGGGCAGGCCTCTTGGATTTCATTTTGCAGGTCAAAATGACAAGTGATTCAGGTACAGATGCCACTTTTCCAACTACATAGCCTCTAGATTTGTTCATGTTGGACAAATACAGTGCTCTTCTCAACTGTTCTGTTAGTGAATTCAAGAACAGGATGGCAAGGATCTTGGTTTTGTCTGCATTCCTGAAATAACTTAAGCTTTTATTAGTATATTACTTATGGCAACCTGGAAATTTTCTTTACCCTTTATTGAAATATGATACATTTCAATAAGCTGCAAAACCAGCAATACCTTTCTAAAAAGGAATCACACTCAAGCATATTAATGTGGGATGGAAGGAAATGATGACCTGGTGAATGACCTATCTGCCATGAGCTGACCTCTCTGCTCTTGGGAATGAGTGAATTTTTACTTAAATATTTATGTAAATATTTTGAGGCAGAGCTGCAAATGTGAGAAGTTAGTACTCTTATATGGATCCTATTGCAATACAGAGAAGAGAAAGGCAAAAATATCAGAAAATCTTATAGCAGGGTTCTTCAAAGCAGTTATGTGACTAGGCACAGGGCCAACAAATGTTTAGGTACATAAATGGGAATGCAGTTCTAAATATTTTTATATGCCAGCTACAGCCAGCCCACAGAAAATAGTGGGAAGAGGTGCATTTGTATGCACCAAGACCTTTCTGAGTCTTGGCCTATCTTATCACAAATACACCTGGGATCTGGAGTCCTTGTGCCCTATGAGGTATTTGTACCATATCCAATCAATAGCTGGGAAAAAAGACTTCCTTTGGGAGAAAATTTGAAACCAGCTGATGCATCTTTTCCTAATTAAGTAGTGGGAGTACTTTTTCAGGATGGG
This sequence comes from Sakesphorus luctuosus, assembly GCA_013396695.1. Taxonomy (NCBI): domain Eukaryota; kingdom Metazoa; phylum Chordata; class Aves; order Passeriformes; family Thamnophilidae; genus Sakesphorus; species Sakesphorus luctuosus. Next base: position 320,585 of record VWZD01006075.1, read on the forward strand.
AAAAACTTTGGCGCTGCTGCATTTCTCAGTGGAAAGGGATCATAACTTTATTTCTCAACCCATAGTGACATGTACTTATTGCCGTGCAAGACTTGGATAAGGAACTTCTTCCCTCGAGTTATATCTCTTACAGAGTACAGCAAGGAAGCTGGCCTTTTACTTCATGTGAGCGAATTCCAGAGAAATTAATCTACAGTTGGACTTGAGATGCCAACAAGAGGGTGTTGATTTCAGGCTGGTGTCAAAACTCCACCAAAGTCAATGATAGAGTGAACTAGTCAGCAGTGATTTATTTGACCAACATGTCTGCTGTAGGATGAGTTAGTTGCCCCCTGGAACCCCCTGGCTCTGCTTCTTAGCCCCTTCTTGACTACAGAGGAAACATAAACACCTGCAGTAGGAGGTGAATTCCGTGCTTGGATTACAGCTGGGAATGTGTGGCCATCCTGTCCTTGCTTCCAGGTCAGTTTCTGAACTTTATCTGAGGCCTGCTTAGCACAAAATTCAATATAAATTCCTCAAGCTAAGCTGTTGCATTTGCAGAGTTGTGGTTGTGTTAGCATATTCAGAGATGGCAACCACACTACTGCTTTAGCAAGCTGAACTCCCAGTTTCTGAATCTCATTCAAGCTGTGGCATGAATGATATACCAGCTGGTACAGACCTGAGACACTTCTGGGCATGCAGTGACTGTTACAGGACTTCAGGTCAGAGACTAAAGTGCAAGTAGGGTTTAGAAGCCTTCAAGATCAGGTGTCAATGGAGGGCAAAGCAGAGAAGGCAGAAGTGGCTTGCAGTCTGGTGTCTAGTTGCTTTCAGTTTTGCTTTAGTTCCATTTTATGTACCCATGTTTTTTTTTTATTTGACCTTCAGAAATACCAAGCTGCAGTAAGCAGGTTTGTTATTAAGCATTTTGATATCAACACCTTTTTGAAACTTGTTGTTCAAATTTTTCAGCTGTGAATAGCTTTATATTTTTTTTTTCAGAAGCTGTATTAAATAGTTACTTAAGGAAGTATTTCTTCAGTCTGTGTTAATTTAAGGCAATAGTGAATGAAAGATCTTTAAATTGGCTTCTTTCATCTCAGTTTCAGAGAGCATAGTGGACTTTTTCTTTCCATTCTCCTGTTTTCACTTCTCTTTTATGAGTCTCTTCTTCATTGAGATGCTGTCACACTCAATATTCTCAACTTATTCTTTGTTTATATATATATATATATATATTTAATTTAGCTAATATTTACATTCGAAGATTTTAGTTAAGTTCTGGTTTCGTGCTGCTCTTATAACTTTTTTTTTCTTTTCTTTCTTCTTTTTTTTTTCCTGGTAGGAATTATAGTTCATTTGTTGTCAATTTCTTACTGACTGGTTTTGGGTTTTTTTTGTTTGTTTGGCTTTTTTTTCCTCAGAAGTCTATTTCTCAGGAAAAAACCAAAGGGATGTGTTTGCATACATTGCCATTCACTTTATTCAGTCTGGTGGGCATTACTATTGTCAGCTATTGATTAAATCCTCTTTGTAAAGAGTTCCTCTGGATATATTTGGCATGATGAAGTACTCTCTAATTGTGATGCAGTGTTTGATGCTTAATACTGCTTGCTTTGTTCAGATGACTTAGATCATCATATTTTTTAAAAGATTAATTAAGGAACTAATTTACACTTTTATGCCATCAGGAATTCTTTTCTACCTTGCTGTCTGGCCTCATTTTTGCTGTGCATTACAGCTGTAATCACCAAAACACCTAATGAGATGATAGATGGGCACATGACCCTCGACAAACTTCACCCTAGGGCAAAGAATTATTGGATTCTTTTTCTTCTAGTTTTCTTTTTGTGCTATGTTGGAGTTTTGTTTGTGCATTTTGTTTACTTTTTTTACATAGCAGATATAACTGGTTATGCAACATGTACAGTATCTTGCCCAAGGCTGATTTTAGGTTTGGTTTGGGAATGGGATTATTTTGTGTTCTCTGGGCAGGAGGGCTTCTGCTTGACTACAGCTGACAGACTAGTAGTAAATTCCAACTCCCTTGTAAGGACAACCCTTTGGTGGAAAAGAGGCCAAGGACATGGTAGTTTTGAGTGTGGGACTTCTCTGATAAACATACAATTAGTTTAGCTTTACAAAAATATGTTTGAATATGTAAATGAAGGCTGTCTGGAGTCAACTCTAAGCTGCTTTCTGGATGTTGAGCAAGGTTTATGTAGTGATTACTGAGCATTTCCACAGAAGAGCAGCAATTACTACTGCAACTCTTACATTAGATGACACATAATTAGTGAAATACTGGAAGAGAAAAATAAACCTAGTCTGAACAATACACACAGATTAAAACTCCTGTGAGCAATGCATAATGAAGGTATTAGTGAAAATGAGGTGCTAGACCTTTAAACTAAAGGATGAGTAGAGGACGCCTGTGGAAAGAGGGCAGATGCCTGAAAGTTCAGTGTGTAAAATCCAAACACATCTCACCTGAGAGATATTGGGTCAATCCTGCTGGATACTGGCTCCTCCATGCAGTCTGTGTGCATTCCCTTTGCTCTGGCTGTGCTACTCTTGAGGGAGGAGTATGCTTTTGATCAGATCTACAGCTGAAAAACGACAGGATGGATAGAATTGGGAGCTGCAGGAAACAGCCCACGTGCTTTCCTAAAATTCTTAACTCTAATTGAGGAAGACTGAGAAGGAAGGAGGTGGGGTACATGAGGACATTGCAGACTCCTTTCTGAGCTAAGTTAGGTAGATCTTGAGCACATCTTCTTCAGAAATATGCAGGTGTCAATTGATTTATGTCTGCTAGCAGCCTTTCAAGGGAGGGTGAAATGTCTGAGCTGGAAGCAGGAGGATTCTCTGATCCAAGTGAGTAAACTGAATATATTGGGTACAAAACTAGTTTCTTTCATCCATAAGCACTTAAGATGAGTTTTTATTACTCTGTCTTAAGTACTAGTTGTGCTTTTTTCCAGTGCATTGAACAACGTATTTTACTCCTCTTAGCAGTTCTTATTTGACTACTTCCCAAATGTATCCTTGAAGATCATGACTGTGCTTTTTCAAACTTTTAAATACACTTATTTCCACACCTCACCCTCCCCTGGCTTCCTTTTTGTCTAAAGCTATAACTTAATGACAAACAAGTTTTGCATCTGGGAGCAGATGCAGACTTTTCAGATGTCAGTAGCACTGGGCACACAAGTGTGCATGTAAGAGAAGGAGATAGAAGGGAAAAGGAAAGCAAAAAAAATGCATCGGGAAAGATACTCTGCAGATGAGAAATAGTGGTGGAACTAAACCACTATTATAATATCAACTCTTAGAATCATAGAATCGATTGGGTTAGAAAAGACCTCCGAGATCATCAAGTCCAACCCTGGGTCCAACTCCGGTCCATTTACCAGATCATGGCACTCAGTGCCACAGCCAATCTGCATTTAAAAATCTCCAGGGATGGGGAATCCACCACCTCTCTGGGCAGCCCATTCCAATGCCTGATTACTCTCTCTGGAAAGAATTTTTTTCTGATGTCCAACTTAAATTTCCCCTGGCAGAGCTTAAGCCCGTGCCCCCTTGTCCTATTGCTGAGTGCCTGGGAGAAGAGACCAACCCCAATCTGGCTAGAACTTCCCCTCAGGTAGTTGTAGAGAGTGATGAGGTCACCTCTGAGCCTCCTCTTCTCCAGGCTAAACAACCCCAGCTCCCTCAGCCTCTCCCCATAGGACTTGTGCTCCAGTCCCTTCACCAGCCTTGTTGCTCTTCTCTGGACCTGCTCCAGCACCTCAATATCCTTCCTGAACTGAGGAGCCCAGAATTTTTTTTTTTTTTTCAAAAGACCAACATTTTAATAAACAAATTTTGTAAACGAGGCTTCCCACTAAGGGAGCACATGTATTCCTGCTTCCACCACCAGCTTCTACCACCTGGCCTCTTAAGGCCCAGGATGGTCTCAACTCTTCAGGCTTCCTTAAAAAGTATTTCCAGGGAAGGTGGCTTTCCAGAGTCTGTCACAAGAGCAACATTCAGCTCAGTCCTCGCTGCATGAACTGATGTTGAAAGCTGTGTGTCTCTTCCAGTGCCCCCTCACATTCTCCTGGCTTTCCGTGGGCGGCAGGCATTGTGGGGAACTGGGGTGTTGTCGGTGATGGAGATGATTTCTAAACCTCCCACTGCCAAACCCTTGATGGCAGCTTGGTGTCCTGGTCCCAGTCCTTTTACCATGACTCGTACGTGCAATACACCCTTCCCACGTTCTTTCACTGCCGCTTCCAGTAGCATTTTTCCTTACTGAGTGCTCATGGCCCTAGAAATACAGAGAAACAAGGAAATTGCAAGGCATGTTGAATTCCCCTTTAATTCCACACATGAAATTTATTTTCCTTCTAGTGTGTGGTCTAGTCATTTCATCATTAGTTTTTTCACTTTTCTGTGTATCTGTACATTCAATGAGGAACAGTTTATATTCTCAAAGGTATAGTTTTCATATCTGTCGTCTCTTGGGAGAATGGGATAAAATTTGTGTCTCGTTTTGTCTAATAAATTCATTAAATTCTATGTAGCATATATAAATCTACATAATACATTTTATCAGTCATTTTTGTGTGATATTACCATTATTTACTGTGAGAGGTTGTGCATTATAAGTTATTACCTTGAATGCACTAGTAGCAATCATTTAGGATATTTACAGGTTTTGACTATCCAGCCTCATAGAGGAATTAATAAAAACTAAGAAGATTAGCTAGGACTGAGCATGATTGACAGCAGAATGATATTGATTATTTGAACACAACAAACAAAAGCTAGTCATATGAGTTTTAAAATTTATCTTCCTACCTCCTAAAGAAAATCAATTAAACCCTCTCATTGTCTTCATCAGACAAGTTATGTCAAGGAAGAATGAAATTCCAAGGAGCTTGCTAACACCTTTTACATCTTAATTTGAATTTTTTCAACTAATTTACATTTTAGCTCAATGGATATTTTGAAATGAAAATATATTTTGATTTCTTATTAACACATTTCATTTTCTCTGTTTTTAAACATAAGCCTATATATAGATATGGAAAATGCAAACCAAACAGCAAATTCTTTTCTAAATTTTTTCTCATTTTTTTTTTAACAGAATTCTGTGTTCAGCAACTGAACTTGAAAGCAGGGGGAACCCATCTCTGTTAACTATTGATTTTCTTTACAGTTTTTCTGGTGAAGTTTATGGGAAATTGGGAAGAAATTAGTAGGAGGGGGTTGCATTAAAGTTGAAATAGTCTTCCTTCAGACATAACATGCACTTAGAAATTATGTAAAATTGAGGAGCTCTAACTGTGGCAGTAGAAAACTGGATACAGAAATTGGAGCAGTAAGTCTGTGTCTGGTTGCCTTCTGAGAAAAATCCAATTCTGAACTATTTGCAATGACTGATTTATTTTTATTTTTTCCATATTAATTATATGCTTTTCTTTAAATAGTCTCATATTAACCACTGAAAGCCTTGGAAGACCTGACTTGTGCTTAGTCCTTAGTAGAGGATACAAACTCACCTAGTGAGCCAATTGAAATAAAGAGATGAACAGAAGACATGGCCAGTTAAGCAACTAGACAACGTGAGTGTTGCCAACTCATCTGGCTGAGGGGTCCTGCTCACGTTCACTGAATGAATAAAGATGCTGCTGCATCTAGTTTGCCATCCCAAACTTGCCACCACCTCTTCGTATTTGGTGAAATGTGTGTGCACAGCATCAGTAGGTTCAGTTCATGATCTGATGTCTTTGCACAAACCCCACCTTCACTAGTGCTTTAAGCTGCACTGTGAACTAGACCAATCAAGTCATGTATTTCCATCTGTTGTGATGTGATAACCTCTATAGAAGAATGATATGAGGAGTTAGAAATGGTAATATATTAAAACATTCCTGCTAGAATTGTCAAAGTTCATCTGTTGAAAACCCAATTCATGGATCTAAATCTCCCTATTCTTAACATACCCTGAAAAAAAAGACAAACAAACCTCCCACAACAAGCACCAGCTATCCCCTCCCCACCTCCAACCCCTAATGTGCCTGTTCAATTTGTTAAAAAGTTTTTTAAATGGAGATTTTTATTATATGTAGGTTTATATGAGAAGGCATCAGGAAAAAGAGGACAGTTTGGAAAAGAGAATGTTCTGAAGTGACCTTATGGCGGCCTTCTACTACTTAAAGGGAACATCCGGGAAAGCTGTAGAAGGACTTTTGACAAGGACATGTACTGGTAGAATAAGAGGAAATGACTGTAAAGTGAAAGAAGGTAGGTTTAAATCAGATATTAGGAAGAAACTCTTTACTGTGAGGGTGCTGAGGCACTGGAACAGGTTGCCCAGAGAAGCTGGGGATGCCCCATCGCTGGAAATGTTCAAGATGAGGCTTTGAACAACCTGGTCTAGTGGTAGGAGTCCCTGCCCATTGCAAGGGATTGGAACTAGATGATCTTTAAGGTCCCTTCCAACTCCTACTATTCTATAATTTTTTGATTCTATGGTTTTATGATTAGACTTGATTACCTGAAAATGCTTCTAGAAATGGTTTGTAGTGTCAATGTCACTTATATAATCAGTTTTTCTGTTTCATTTATATAGTCTGGTTTCTTGCATACATGTTTACCTTTGGATCTTATGAATAGTTTTTCCACTTCAAGTATCAGCTTGTTAAGAATTAAAGCCACACAGAGTTTTCGCTTCTGTTTATAAGAAGTGCTTTCCTGATGCTTTTTAATATTCCTGAGCTGGCCCAAAACTTACAACTTTTGTTTGTTTCACAGAATATTCTGAACTGGATGGGACCCACAAAGATCATTGATAGTCCAACTCTTAAGTGAATGGCCTGTATGGGGATCAAACCCATGACCTTTGTTTATTAGCACCCTCCTCTAATCAACTGAGCTAATCTCAGGGTCTTGTTCACGTGTAGCCCAGATTTTCTTTTACATATCCCAAAACCTTCTTCAGCAGCTTCTTTTCACTTCTATTGAAAAGTATAGTCAGAAAAATCAGATGATTCCCAGATGTCTTTTTTTTTATACCCCAGCAAGCAACATAAACCCTATAGCTGCTCTAGCTCCAGGAAGAGTGCATCAAGAAACTTCTAATTGTGGCACTGCTTCAGAAAGAGAGGGAGAAATTTGAAGGAGTGCTATGTTGGTGGCCAGAGCTTTCTATCACCCTCAGGCTGGGTGCAGCTGGAGCAGCTACTTGTTTTATGCTTCTTGTAAGAGTAGCCCTTCCCCTGCTGCTAAGCAGCATTTTGGACCTTTCACGAGGGACATAAACCAAATGCTTTGTTGAACTGAAGGGCATCTGTGATAGTCTGTAGTGGCAGAATAGATCCCCCACTCTTTCCCTCTGGCCCCTGTGGAGCCTGAGCAGCCATTTGCTTTCATGTTCTGGTGAAACACGCAAACTGGAACTGCTGAATGCTGCTAGGAAGAAAATCCACAAAAACCAGGATGGTCAGCCAAGTGGGAATCTCTGCAACTGGCAGGGGAGAAGGTGTGAAACAAACATAGGAGGGAGGCAGGAGAAATAAAATTTAAGTCCTGTTTCAAACAGTTCTTTTGAGTAGCTGATGATTTCAGTAGTTTCTTAAAGCTACAGCACCAAAGTGCTTTATAGTTCATTTCAAGATATGAACTGAACTAAATGGCCAGCCTGTTCATGGTGGTTCACTTTAACCACATCTAAGGTTTTCCAGAGATCACATTTGTATTCTCTCTGTAGTAAGACTTTACATTGACTTACTCATTTTCAACAATACTCCCTTGTAATGACAAAGATGTCTGCTTCTCTTTTTCCTAAATCAAAGGCCATTATTTTCTTTCTCACTCATGCCTGTGAATCTAATATTTAAAATGGTCTAGTTCTCCTTACAGTAAGAAAAATAGGTGCCAGGAAATGGATAAAAATGACTCAGTCTCATATTCTTGCAAAGCAGTTACCGTTTTCTTCAAAAATATCTGCCAACAAAAGCTAAACCTCAGTGTCTACACTGACTTTCCTATTTCTTAAAGTTCCATAACTGGAACTTTGTATGAATGGTGATTAATTCGCAAGGTATAGTGTATCATTTGTAGCACAGGTGTCATGGGTTAAAAAGACTGGAAACCATTCTTTATTTCATTATACTCTAAAAAGATCTGCATTAATAAATTTATTTTAGATATCAAAGTGCCTTGGCTGACAAAAATTCTTTACAGCTGTGTTTAGATAGAGTTAAAATAATACTGTCCATCTGTGTTGTACTGTAATGTAATCTGACCAGTTAGTAAAACTGAAAGTACATTATTAGAAACATCCCACTACTACTGTACAACTTTTCCAGAAACACCCAGGGGCATTTTTGCTGATAAGATACTGCTTTAACTTTTCGTCATAAAACTAGAAAACAATCCCACTCATCTCATTCCCTCACTCTCCTTTACAGAAGAAGGTAAGTCTTGTTGCCGTAAGTCTGTAAGAAAGACTCTGAGCCAAGTTTTGTAGGAGATAAGAAAAGGGGTAGTTACTTTAATGAGCAACCCCGCTCATCCAGGAATACATCACCGCGCGCTAAAGCAAGCTTTGATTCTATAGCTTTTATATTATAATCTATCCAATCACTACAGTCCACATGTCCAGTTCCACTTCTGTCCCCTCCCAGTTCCCACCCCCTGCTGAATTGGGGCTGGGGTCTCCGGGACCCTCCGTCTTCATCCTCCTCCTCTTCTTCAGCACATAAAGGTCTTTTGGATGCTCTCCAGGGCCTAGGGTCACTCTGCTCTGTGTTTATGTTCTCTTTGATAGCTTCTAATCTGGCACCTTGAGAATGAGACTAAATAATTAGCAGATCTTAGCACTCTGTTCCTGGAGTAGGGGTAGAGATAGAAGGACCTTATACTATAAGCTGCTAAATATTAACCCACTGCAATCTACAGTGTTACATCTACTGTGTTTCTAAAATCTACAAAATGTGAAAAATCAAAAATCAGAAACCTCTTTGGCATCAGTCCGAATCTTTTAGTTGGATGTGGGTTTTTTGGTGTTTGGTTTTTTTTCTTTTACTTGTTGGTAAACCTGGATATGTGCAAAAATATTTAGCCCCTCTCCTCCCACCCAGGCAAATACTTTGTATACCTTCTCTTATCGAAAAGTGCAGAACTTTCTAAAACAAGTTCCTGAGACAGTACCTCTCTTGCTTGGTCCTGTTGTAGCTCCATGAGCTGTGCATCAAAATACAGCAAGCTTTGCAAGCCACTCTGTCCTTCTCAGCTGTTTGGTTCTGGGAGAGGAAAACTATTGTGCTCTTGTCAGTCTTGGAGAACATGGTTGAATCACTAGTTGAAACTTATGAAAGATAAGACTGAAAAATGTGTGGAAAATAGGTATGTACATATGCATGCAGTGTTTATGTGAGGGTTTTTTTTGGTTGGGATTTTTTGCTGTTGTTTTGGATGGGTTTTGTTTTGTTGGGTTTTTTTTCTCCTGTTGGACTCCATCAGTATGGACTTTTAATTTGTTCATTCATCTGATGAATTAGAAAGGAAGTAATTTTATTTTGAGCAAGTGCAATTTTTGTGTCATGACATGTAAGGTCTAATGAAATTGAAAAGTACAAATTAATGGCCATTGAAGAGAGATTTAGACATGTTTTCTTTGTGGCAGCTTTGCAGATTAAGGAGAGCTTGCTGTGTTTTTGTTTGCTATTGGAATGAAGGCATTCATTAGGCAGATATTAGTGAGGCAAACAAAAAGAAAGACTTCAGGTGCTGAAGGAAAATACTTATGTGTAAGAGAAAGGTAGTTGGGAGAAGGTTATTTGTTTCTCAAGGCGTTGCAGAAAAGTGCATATACGAATCAAAGATCTTGACTGTGCTCCTAACATGTATGTTTTCCAAGTTGTGCTGCTGTGGCTTTAACAAATGCACAACCATGTGTAAATGTGTACCTAGAGAGCACTTGAAACAACAGTTATGAGCTGTGTATATTCATAATAATCTGAATGACTATGGACAACAAAGAAAATAGTGCTTCTGAGTTCAATGACTAAGGAAGAATAGTAAATTCAACTAGTAATAGAGTGTGAAAGAATATTATGGGTCAGGATTGATCAGCTTTTCTCATGAGATTTATTTTTTTCTTAAAGACTTTGATTGAAACTAGAAATTTGAAAAGGTTCCATGTTAAAACTTAAAATCAAGCTTATGATTAAGGACTAGAAACATATTGGCACAGAGGCCATCTGAGGGAACACACTGCTTGAGGCATCCCTGCCAAAAGCCTATAAATTTTTTTCCCAAGAATTTCCAAGAATTTCACAAAAGCAGTAAAAGTATGTACCACATTTAAAAATTTGAATGCAGTTCTGTCTGCTGGAGCTTTGAATCACAACGAATCACGGTCTTATTTTTAACTCTGATGCAGTTGCTGTTCTTACAACTGTTGTAACTTACTGAAATGCTGTTTTATGTAACCAGATTAAAAAGTATCACTTCATGATCTTATAGATGAATCGTTATTAGCTTGTCACTTTTGTCTTCAGAGATATTTTCTTTCTGCAGCAACTTCCTCCTTTTTTTTTCTTCCTCATTTTGTTGCTTGCAGATCATCTCTTTTCAGAGAGACATTCTGTAACATAATAAAGCCATTTTTGCAGATCTACTAGGAAATGGGAAGACAAACGTAAATTGGGCTGAAATGCAGAAAACTGTAAGAAATGATACTACAAAAAACCCAGGAAAGTCACAAGAATCAGAAATTATATTTTCCCCTCCTCCCCATTCCCAAGTGGTAACAGTTCTACTCCTCTACCCCATAGAAATCTTATCTGTAACAAAATAAGAAGTCATACATTGATAATGCTTTTTTAATTTGGTCTAACCTGAGAAGAACTATTATATTCTCAGTTTAGCACTGGAGAGTAAAGATACTAATCTATGTTTAGATCCATGGGCTGGATTAAAGTTAACTTAAAATTCTGGAACAGGCTCACAGGACAGCAACCTTTTGAGCTCAGATCCAGATGTGGGATCTTGGCAGGTATCAGGATGACAAGACCGGATTATTTTCTTGATTCCACCAAGAATCAAGTAAGTTACTTCAATATAACTTACATTCCATTATTATATCATGTGTAAGGTTGTAGCAAGTGCAATATGGAGTCAGGAGCCTGTGATCCCCTGCCTATGGTATTCCTTGTGTGTGTTTTATCCTCAATCATTTCCAATGCAGACTTAAGCAGACATGACTGCAAGGAAAGTTTTTTCAGTAGCAGGTTATTCCTAAATATACTGATAGTTTTTTGTAATCTCTGTAGAGTGAAACATACTTTCTGTGTCCCTGAGCTGGTCTTCTGTGTTTGGTGAATTCACACAAGGAACCTCATAAATGTTAATAAGGTTGTTATTTTAACGAACATTCAACAGCATGAGTAAGGATTGCATTTTTAGGACTTTAAATTTGTGCTACTTCTATCTGTAAAGATACACTTTAGCCTGATTTCTCCTAACACATATTAGCAATTTGAAAAGTGAACAATGTAAAAATCTGGACATTATTAACAGGAAAGAAGTAAAAAAAAAAAAAGGCAACACAACAAATCAAAGATTTCCACTAGCAGTGATTACTAGTAAAATATTGTTCATATTAAAGTCTAATTTTAAATTCTGGGCGTAGAATAATTGTCTTGTTGTTTTAGGGAAAAAGAGACAAAGTGTGTCTATAAAATTCAACTGAAAAGGTTTTCTTGTGCTGCCTCATTGACTCACAATGTCATACTGTGCATCCTTTATGATTAGGGATTTATGAACCATGTGGGTCACAGCACTGTCCTCAGCTTTGGCTAATTCCTCTCTGCTGAGGACCCTGGGCATGCTGTATAACAAATATCCTCGGGCTCTTCAACTCTGAGAGATTTCTACAGCAGCTTTGTGTGTTCATGTTATAGTCTTAAGCAGAAACATAATCAGCATAATTGCTGGGGAATTCAGTTTTACTTTTTAGTGTGATTCCACCACATCTAGAAATTTTGACTGCACCATAAAAAATATAAGGTGAAGGGGAGCCGAAGACATTGGCAGCTGTTTATGTTTCTGTTGGATCTTTCCACCCAGAGAAGTGTTAGAGGGAGTTAACTTTGGACTGTATAGTGAGCTCACTCTAAAATGCTACTGTTAAAACCATGAGCAATAAAGAGGCCAAATTCACAAAACCCAGATTGTTAACAGGTCATTAAAGTTGACAGAAGCCATATTTATCTCTTTTGCCTCTGGTCTTTCAGACTGTCTGCAAAATTCAAGTGAATGATACCCTGACATGATTTAGGCTGTTTTCTTAGAAATCTAATTTAATTTTTAGCCTTTTGCTTTCCAGGTCTCTTTCTATTCCCACCCCCTCTGCCTCCAGCACCCAGACCATTGCTACCCCCATGGGATGCTGTTCCCCTGTTAATTCTCTGTTGCCTTTTGGTTTGGTTTTTTGGGTTTGGGTGGGGTTTTTTTGGTGTGGGTTTTTTTGGTGTGGTTTTTTTTTTTTTTTGTGATGGCTGTCTGAATTGTTCCATGGAAATAGTTAATTTTAAAAATAACCAGGCAAGCAGCCAACTTCACTCTCTCTTCTTTGGGACAGACTGTGTACTCTGCACTGCTTATTGCTGAAGCCATAGCAGTTCCTTTTCTGTGTTTTTGTCCTGCTAAGGAGTGATGGAGATCTGGATAAGAATATGTAACTTTTTCTGTTATCTGCAACAAATTTCTTGTCACAAGGCACACATGTAATCAAGTTCATTCTGTTCTTCATCGGAGATTTATGTAATACTGAAAATTATGATTGTGGATGCTACAGTACTCTAGTTCATTTTACTAAAGGCAGAATTGAAATGCCTGTTTATCATTTAGCTTGGAATAATCAGATCATGTTGGTGTAGCATTAGTATGATGGCACTAACTTAGATCCTCCTAGTTATTGGTTTGCCAAAGAAAAGAGGAAAGTTGTCCTAATTTGATATTTTCTCTGTTTCTCCATTTGCATTGCATCATCTGGTGCCAGTCACCTCTCCTCACATGAGGCTACTGCCTACATACATAAAGTTCTACTTTAATAGCCTTATTGAAATTATCAAGGGAATAATAAGAATTTGAAAATATAAACCTAAGTCAGCTAAGTGTTTGATCATAACTGTACAGAAAAATGAGTTTCCTTACTGTGGGGAACATCTGATTTTGAAGGTTAGTGTACTTTGTCAGGTTATTAGAACCAGAATCTGTTTTGATCAGGCAGAAAAAGAGGGGTAAAACTAAAACCAAACTAAAACCAGCAGCAAAAATGATAAACTCACAACCCCTTCCCCTCCCTTTATATTTATAAACAATAGCAAAGAATTGCTCTTCCCAAGGAAAGATTATGTCACATGTTGTTGATGTTTTCTCATCAGTAAGAACAGCCTTGGGTTTTAGGAAAATATTGAACTTTGGCACTAAAGATAATTCTTTTATTCATTAGTATTCTATCTTCTACTGGTTAAATGATTCCCTTGCTTCTCATGCTAATTAGTCCACACACTCAGTGTTTCTCTTCTTTTGAGTCAGTAGGTTTCTTGGGTCAGTGGTCTGTGAGTTGGTGGCCATGATATCCCCATCCCAGAATTACCTTTTACCCAGCTGGAGCTGATTTCAACACACTTACTTGGTTAGTTTCTTTCTCCTCTTTGGAGTTCTGCCAAATGTCCTTGTGGCCTATAAAGTCTGCATTCTTTGTGTCCACTATGAGTAATACAGACTTCTCCCCAAGCTTTGTTAACTTCCTCCTAGGTCTGAGACCATGTCAAGCACTAAACCTTAAGGAGGCAATTCTATTGACAAGTAATTTATCTTCCTAACACCTGGACATCACTGTGAGCAGGACACTGACAGGCCGTGAGTAAGACAGGTTTGAAACAAGGCTTGACTGCTGCTGCCTGCACAGGCAATGTGGCAGAGTGCCCACTGACAGCTGAGTGTGCTGGCAGGCAGCTGGCACCAGCCGGCTGGAGCTGAGACTGTTCCAGCACTGACAGAAGGTGCACATGCCCATGGGATCTGACCACCACGGGCAGAGACAGGTGCTTCTAAGCAGGCTCCTTTGCAAGATCCAGACATGGCCAGAGGTGAACTGGGGCCTGTGCTGGGCCTTTTGGTGCTTCACAGCTGTGACATTCAATGTCTCTGTGGGGGATGATGCTCAGAGTGAACCATGTGAACTAGGCGCATTGGGGTATTTTGTTCCCTTGAGCAGCAACACCATTTGGTCCCTGCTGAGACTGGGAAGGAGAGTATGCTGCCCCTCCTGGAGGTCTTCCAGCATGGCCAATTTGCTCACCATGGGCCATGGGCTGCTGCCAGCCATTGGCAGGGTTTTGCTGTTACTGAAGATGAGCTCTGACCTCCTTGCTGCCAAAGTTCCTAACAGAAGGTACCTCACTGGAAAACATGGACAGTCCCCCTCTTTCTTCCTACTCTTAATCCTGTCCTCCAGGTGTGACTGCCTGCCTCTGTTCTGCAAATGGCTGCAATTGTATTTGACAAGTATGGATTTTGGTGAAGTAAATACAAGTTGTTAACTTACGCTTTTCTTTGTTTTATTCTGTTGTACTGGTCTGTGAGGAACTATTCTCTCTATTAACTAGGAAATTTTATTTGAGAGTATCTTCAAACCAGAGCAGAGGGGCTGTTGGCAGCTCCAGCTGAGGCTGCATCTGGCCCAGGCTCCTCTCCTGCCATGAAACAATTTAAGTGTCTTCCTGTGAGTCATTACCCGAGGTGAATCGATCTGTACTTCTATGAGCGTGAGAATTAATGAAGATTGGTCTCTGATGGATTTGTGCTTTATGATTACATCCTCTGATGTTTACTCAAGTGCAAACACCAAATCAAACTTCTTGTGCAATTGAGGTCCTGAAAATCTCTTTCTGAGCAGATTTTCTGCTAGGGATGACTGCATGCTGCAGCTTGTCCTTTAGTGGAGGTAGTGATTGGGGTCTCTTTTTCTTTCTTGTTTTCTAGTTTCATGAAACTTAAGAATATAATGGCCTTGGAGATTTTTATCCTTCTTTTTAATGTGTTTTAAACTGGCTAGTAGATTCAAAGATAGCTGGGGAACAGAATGGCAAATTATTGTATGCAGACATGGTGTAATTGCATGAGATTTTCTTCTTCAAGAAGCCAGGTTAGAATGAGATGAGAGAGGTTTTCTGCAGAAAGATTGCCTGGACTGTGGGGACTAGAAGGCTGAAGAACGAGACTGTAAATAAAAGCTAACCTCAAATAAACAAGTGCACTTTAACTCTGCAAGGCCCAAGATTTCATTGACAGAGCAAGTTTGGAAAAGCAGGGGCTTATTACTAAAGCTTTACTGGCTGGGTTGGACACTATGAACATAATAAAAAACAAAATTAAAACTTACTCATAAGTAGCAGTTGAAGCTCAGGAAAGAGCAGTTCAGCTTCACATGACTGTCTTGACAGTTCTCTGAAATCCATTAGCTCATTTTGAAGCAGAGGCCATAGAAATTTAAAAAAAAAAAAAAGATAAAAATCTTGGCCATCATGAAGAAAGATTTTAAAGACAAAATTAAGTGCATACATTTGGTGTTGTATCAGATCTTCATCCACTCGCATTTTGAGCATTGTGTGCAGTTTTGGCCTCCTGACCTGAAGGAAGGTGTAGTACCACTGCAGAAGGAACAGAGGGAAAGGCAACTAAAATGATAAAGTGGCTGAAATAGACTGAGGATGAACTGACAAAAATCCAAGTTTAGAGAAAAGGTTGAGGGGTGAGGTGACCAAAGATTTCACAATCATGAAGGCAACACATAAGGGTTATTGGAACTATTGCTCATCAATTTCAAAATACAAGAATTGAAGGACACTAGAAAAAATAGCAGATAGATATCAGTTCAAGCACTCAAAGGAAAGAATTTTACACTGCAAGTTGCAGTCTTAGGGCATTTACTGGTACAGAACACAGCAAAGATGGATAGCATTAGAAGGTTCAAGAGAGTTGCATGAATTTATGGGGAACAGCTCTGTAGACGGATAGTAAAAGCATAGGGGAGGTTAGTTCTGTCCTTTATTTCTAATCTATGAATTCTGGATGCTGGATGAGGGGAGCAGATTGTAGAAAGTGTGCCTGTGGTACTGTTGAAAAGCATCTCTTACTGCTGTGTTGCAGGGGCAACACCAGGTTTGATGAACCATTGTCCTGAACCACCAGGACATTCCTTACGTTCTTGCAGTGCCTTGAGTCCATATGTAAGGCAAAAACTAATGCATAGATTGGAAGCAACGGTGTGTAAAACAATAGTTAGATCCCTAGTTTTTATCTAGTCAGGGTCAAAGGCAGTAACCAGTTGCTCCTGAATGTCGGACTAACATGATTGAAAAGCAAAGAGGTAATGATTGAAACCGTGTTAGGATTACTGCTTGAAGAATAGATTAAAGATTTTTCTCAGTCTGCCTTTTCATGGTTTTCAGAGCTGCATGTTAAACATTGGCTATTGCTGGAACTAAGTATGGAAGACAAATGGTGGTGACCATTTTCTTTTACAGTGAAACATGTGGATTTGCTTAAGCACTGGTAACTAGATTTTCTTCTCTGATGATAAAACACCTTCTGTTTCAGGTGTTATCTTATGTGTTATAAGATTGTTTAGTTAAATGATGAAGTATGTAAAATAAACTGACTGACTTGAGAGAGAGGAGAGAATTGTGTTCATATGCTGGAAAGCATAATTAGCACAAGGCATTTTGTGTGTGTGATCATAACACTCTAACCTCAAAGTAAAAATGCCTGATAGTTTGGAGTGGCAAGCTATTTCTGAAGCAATTCTTGAAACATTTCCTAAGTGGTGTTGTAAGAAGTAGCAACAAAATAAGAATGAATATTTAAGACAGGTGTTGAAATAAAATAAGAAAATAAATTAAAAAGAAAAATATAATCTATGCTCTTACATTGTAATTCTCAAGACAGTCTTATTTTCTCAAAGATATCAAGAGTAACAACAGCAAAAACCTCTGTGTATGTTGTACATTACAAGACGTTGCTTTGACTGTCTTACATCATGCTACTTATTTTATGGTTTTTATTAAAATGAGTTTTTCATCAGCTTCAGTGGCCATAGTAAGCTGTATTTTAAATAATATGAAAGAGTAAAATACTTTGGTAAATTTGGGTACAAGTCTATAAGTATTAATTTGCTAATACTTTGAATGTTCTTTGGGCACAAGAAAGTCCTTGGTCTTTTTACAGAACCAGATACTTTACATGTGTTGAGCTTTTCTTGTCTCAATCAGTGAAACTTCTCATGGAGTAAATTAAGTCTTGAAGAAATATGTTCTTTCAAAAACAGCTGTTCTTTCTGCAAATGTTCATCCTCCAACTGTTCTTCACTATCCATAAGTCCATTTTAGGGCCAAACTAAGCTGGCTTGACACTCAGCTTGGTTCTTAATTCTATGAATCATTCATTATAATGGGATGTTACTAATGTAAATAAGGATACAGATCAGAAAGGAAGCATATGGTTGTTGCTCTATTTTCTTTTTTTTCTTTCTTTTTTAATGTATGTATCTCATGGAAGAGATAAAGAATCTGAACAAAGAAAGAGATTGAGAAATAAAAATGTGAGAAGAACCTGTAAAAAGGATGCTTCAGAAAATCATTGGGAGGGAGAGGAGAGAACTAATTTAACTATGAGAACAGATTTTTGTTACTTCTGGTGAAAGGAGCTGTAAGTCAGGTGGTATCATGAAGAATAAAGTAAATAGTTAACCTTATTTCTGATATGACATGAAACAACATAGGACATAAAGAGATCACTAGCAGGCAGAGGATAAAAAAGATTAAGAACTGAGAGCACTTCAGTTACAGCAAGGACAGTGCCAAGCAGTAATTCCTACTGCTAGGCCAGCCTGAAAGTCTGCAAAGAGCAGATAGCTCCTTATTTTCCATGAGATAGTAGGGTCATGTCAGATCCCGGCATGCCTATTGCCTTCATGATTTTCCTTAAATCAGGTGCTTTACATCAGGTATAGCCTATAGATCTTGTCCAAGGTGTGCAGAGATGATCAGTGTGGCCAGAGGTGGCAGAGGCTGGCCAGTCTGTCCCTGGGCCACTTTGCCAGTTGTGTTGATAAAGGAAAGTTGAATTGACTCCCCAGTGCAGCAAGTCAGCACAATAGAATTAATTATATACTGTATTATTTCTACCAAGAGAAACATGTTTACTGTTAAGGCCAAACCTGCTGTGCTCTCAATGTTCACATTAACAGTGAGAACCAATCTTCTCTATTGAGGGTCCTTGGGTGACTGGTACAAAGCTCTCCCTCTGTGCCTCTTCTGTTGCAGGTATAGTGGTGTAGATGGGCAAACACAGCAGATGACTTGAATGGTCCATCTTAAGTGTGACATAAGTTTTTTACAAGTCTGTTGTTTCATTGAGGGTCGGGGGGAACTGCAACCAGGCCCAGGGTTGTTGATGACTGTGATGCCATGAGAGAACCCAAAACCAGGACTCCGAGCCAAGTTAATGTGGGATAAGATAAAAAGGATAAGACATTCTTTAATGTCCAGGCTTAGGGTTTTTTAGGAATACGTGATGACATCTCTGAACCCCGAACATTGATTTCCATGGTTTTTATAATATTGCCCACCCAATCATTACTTTACACATTTCTTAGTCCAGCCCCAGTCCCACCCCTGTGCCATCCCCCAGGATTTGGGCCTGGGGTCGGTGAGACCCTCTATCTTCATCAGCTCCTCTTCCTCAGGCTTTTGGAGTTCTTCCAGTGTTCTTAGACTCAAGGTTGTTGGCTTATGTTTGGTCTTGTTCTGCAGGCCTTTCTGATAGTCTTCAGCTTTTCTGCCTTGAAGAGAGCCTAAACAGCTAAAAGAATTTGAGCTACTAATCTGTGGTAGGAGTTAGGATCTATAAACAATGAACTTGGGCTGCCAGAATACTAGCACATTAAATCTATATTTGCTACAGTTACTGTGTTCCTAAATTCTACAAAATGTGAAAATCAAAAACCCCTTCAGCATCAACTGTGATTTCAAAGAAAAGTGTGTGTGCTTCAGGCTGGTTATATGGGGTTATTGTGCTGTCTGTGAGGGGCTGGGACAGGGTGTTATATGGGGCACCAGATCCCAAGGATTTTCACTGCTTGGTGGGTTATTCCCAAATGTTTTCTGCTTTTGCCATGATGGCAGCCTGTGCTAGACAGAGGACAGGACAGGACTGGCTGAGGAAGGATTGTAGTTGGGAAAGGAATTGGCTATATATGACTGTTCCTAAAGTTAATGATCTCACTGAAACTACTTCTGGCAGGCAGCAAGCGGAGCTTTAACTTGGATCCCTTAGGAGGTGACAGTGGGGAATGGGGAAAGCAACTACAGAAACACAGGCAGCAAAGTAAATGAAGAGCCATGCTGAGACATTTATCTAGCAGTGTATGGAGAATAGTGGAATATACAGAGCCAGTAGCCACAAAAGGATGTGAAATAGATGAGGACTGAAAAGAGATAAGGAGACTTAAAAACATTAAAAGCAATTTTGGTTCAAGGGCTTGACTATATAACATTTTAGATTTCTCAGCTGATAACTAATGAGAAGCAGAGAAATATTTTAAAAGTTTAAAACCTTAATGGTTAAAGGAAGCAGAGACATAGACAGATGGATAGAGGTAGGGTTAATAGAGGCTGAATTAAAAACAGTAGAGCATGCTTCCAAACTGAGTAAGAAGAAATAATTGGAAGAGGATGAGACAGTAACAGTAAGAATGAGAAGACAGGAGCAATAATTTAGTAGCTTGATGGTAAAAATCAGATTGAAGAGATGAACTGGATTAGAATTAGCAGTGTTATAATTGATGAAGCCTAGTTCAGTGAATAAAGCTTGTAATTCTAACTTCCAATAACATTAACAAGTTCTCCTCCTATCTCTGGTATGTTTAGTATGCAGTTTGTATTTACTGCCCCATTAATGTAGGGCAAGTGTCAGAAAAAGCAAGTCATTAACTGTCTGGAAGTTAAAGAGAGGTATCCTTCATCCTTTGCAGGTCTGCAAGCTGCCATGTGTGTTTCTGTTATGTAGAGTAGTCCTTTGTCTCTATATTTTCCCATGTTCTTCTCAAAAGGGGTGATTTTACAAGTAATGTAAAACAGTTGATTTATTTATTTACTTACTTGTACAGATCAAGTTAAACGACAAAATTATTTCTTTCCCCAGCCATTTCACAGGTAGAATCAATTTCTCTGTGAATCAGGCATCCAGAAGAACTAAAGATATAATCCCAACCCCATCTAATCTGCAGGCTCCTGAATCCTATTGAATTCAGTTGACTTTATATAAAAGTGTCAACTGGAATGATAAGGCTTTAAAATCATTCCTCTTCATCACAACTTTTCTGATGAATATTAATCATAGTGTTGCTTTTCTCAGACACTGCACTGGCTTTGTGTATGCTGTGGGGCGGACATGAAAAATTTTATCTGTTTTTGTCAGGATTGGTTTTATGGCTACAACCAAAATTTATCCAAATTATCTGTTTCTTTGGCATCAGTTTTTAAGGCTGTGAAGCCAGCCTGAGTCCTGATGTTTTGTGTAGTAAGGTTCTGCATTTTGCAGAAGCCTGGCATGTCTGATGTGTATGTGTCTGTTCACTAACACAGTTATCCAAGTATCATCATGAGATGAAAGTTTTATGTACATGGAAATGCATACAGATGAGTTTTCTGTTCCAAAGATAAATGATGGATTTTAGGCAGGCAAGTGAAACAGAACTGTTGCCAGAACATATTCCTTTGTGAGTCTTTAAGCATCCTGGCTCTGATATGGACAATATCTATCATTGTGGCCCATATAGTGTGAACACACTGGTGATATTTATCAAAGATGTATCTGAAAGAATCATAATGTTTGTTTCTACTTTTGGGTGAAATCCAAATACAGAACATCAAATATGATGAAATCATAGCCATTATTCAGACTCAAAAAGTTTGAAAATTGTCTAGTTCATTAGAAGTTTGAGAGATCTGAAATTATATTTAAGTTGTTCTCTGTTCATGTAAGCAGTTCAGGACTGGAGGAGAGAAAGAGAAACAGAAAAAAATGTGAAAGTTACAAAAGTGAAACATGATGTATATGTCAAAGTTAATACTGACTGTTGAAATGCTCTTTACTTATGTTATCCTTTTGAAGCCTGAACTTTAGATTTCGAAGTATATTCGGCATATATTTTAGTCTTAAAATTTGCAGAGATCATGGAATGTAAAGTACAGAAAGTTGTGTGTAAAGCCATGAGTTGTGTACATTTTCCTGTGGAAGAAGCCACTACGGAGAAAAAACAGATAGAGGATACACAGAACAGATAAGCAATAACCCTTGACCCAGTGTTGCCTTCTCCACCTCACTGTGAAGTTATAAATCCTGCTGCCAACCCTGCTCAGGTGTAGCCACCATGGAAAGTGTTAGGAACAGGACTTTGGCCTCTATAACCACATTGGGAACTGCTGTACATGTTACTTCACCTCCTTTTTTTCCAGTCTTTGCTCAACCAAAAGGAGAATTTCCAAGTGACGGTGAATTAAGTGCCCAGCACCAAACAGGCCACTTGCTGTGTTGCAAAATAGAGCTTCAGGAAAGGAAGTGTACTGACAGTAGACATGACCAAAATGAAAGCTAAGAGATAAAATCCAGGAAAGGTCATTGTTGCATATTTCTACATTACATATAAAAAGGGTAGTACATTTATCTAACTATGAGATGCAGTCAATGGATGCTGTTTTAGAGACTGATTAATGAAGCACATAAAGCTGGAAGGGGCATTATGAGCGTCTTGTCATTGTAGTGCTGTGACTTGTTGTACTGGGTTTCTATAAGTGGCCATAGAAATAGGAAAAATACCCTCTGTAAAGGAAAGAGATGCTTTACATTAATCCCCATTTCTTTAGAAATGGTATTTTGTAAGCCTAAACCAGTTATCAAATGGATTCAGTTAGAGATGCACTCAAGTAATCTCAGAAAAAAATGAGCTTGTGTGGCTGTATAAAATGCCTTTAATCAAAAAATTTAATTTAAATCTTTAATTTAAAAACTCTCTCTAAGTCATACAGGAGTTTGTAAGTCTGTAACTAATATTTCTTTAAGTTGCTTTACTGATGGATTTTCAGTACTTTTTTGTTTGAGACACCAAGTAGTATACCTTAAGAAGAAATGTTTTTGTTCAGATGTCTGGGCTCTATTGATTCCCAACAAGAACAAAATATGCTATGATATAATTAAATTACTGTTTTTAATTTCTGAATTTTCCAGACCAGAGGCAATTTCATGTGGCTCTGGAGCAGTATTTTTATTTATATTAATAATTGTTTCCTAGAAATACAGTTTGTTCAACCAGAACTACTTTGAATTCTATCTGAATGAGAAAACAATTTAAATGTAAACTTTTCTGGGAGCCTTCTAGATCACAAAACCTGAAAGGAAAAAGTGTATTCCTCTATACTCCTGTATTCCTCTGCACACTTTTATTCAGTGGTTCACCTGGGATATGGAAGGACTGCCTGAGATGATCTGCAGTTATATTAGAGTGCGTCCGGTTAGTGGTTTCAGCAACTTATCTTGGTTAAATAAGCTAAAATCAGTGCTTTAAGTGCATCTGTTGATGAGCAGGAGTGTGTTTCAGAGCTCAGCAGAAGTATGGAACCCAAAGTACAGGTTATAAGGTATATCAAGGCACTCTGAAATCTGTGCTTAATGGAGAATGGGAACCAGCAGTCTCATTCCTCATTTGGAGCCTTCTGATCAGAGACAGTGGCACCAACCTGGTGGCTCCAGTGACCTTAGAGCTGAGCAGAATTTCATTTACAGATTGTTCTGGCTGAAATGAAACAGTTCCTTGTTGTTATTGTCAGGTTTTCTCAAGGAAACCATCTAGACTATCAGTTTGAATCTAACTGAACTGAACTTGTTTGCAGGCTAGTGCTTGTCAGCACACCCGTTGCATCAATTTAATCCCATCAATTTTAGCCTCTCCCCTAATCTCACAGGTGAGTGTTGTGCCACCGTCTCCAGGCTGGGACTTGGTGCTTGCTGCTGAATCACGCTTGCAGCCCTGTATTGCCTGGTTCAACATCCAGCTCTCTGGCCTGCACTTTATAGTCTGTTTTCCCACACTGCCTGGAATTGAGCTGGCTCATGCAGGGTTAATGTGAAAAGTGACCGTACTCACTTTCGAGGTGAATTCTTGTAATGAACAAGTGTCTTGAAGTTTTTGTTTTCCTGGGGAAAAAAAAAAAAAAGTTTGCATTCTTTTATAGGTGTAAGTCCTAAGCTAGGTACTATTTGAAACAATTTATAAACAAGGAAATTTTTATCCTAGTCAGTCTTTTGGTAATTGATTTACAATATATTTTATTGGTGCACTTATGTCTGATGACTATTTAGAATAATAAAATAATATTATCATTGCTTCATGTTTTTGTAGCCAGGTTCATGTTGTCTTATGGTACTGCAGAAAGAATGTAAACAAAGCCCTACTCACACTTGTCACTGTTCTGTTTGGGTGTGAGTGAGAGGAAACCTGGGAAAATTGGTAATGCCACAATTTAATTTAGAGGTATAAAGTCTGTAAATTATGAAAATAGATACATTTTTGCACTGGAATTTCGGTCCCAAATCTGTGAATTTCCCCATTAAAACTCCATAAATAATTAACCCAAAGTATAAATAATAAAATCAAGTAAGTACTTTTCTACATGATGACATTGATTTTTAGTAGCTTTTTGGTGTTAAGCAACTGTGTGAATTAAAACCAAACTGTTTCTGCTTGGGTTTTCTCCACTTCTTGCCAAATTTTTGTGTGCTTTTTAAGTGAACCTATCAAACTAGTGATTTCCTTGGGAAATATACAAAAAGTATATGTGATTTAAGAAGAAATAAAATAAAAGTCTCTGTTTTGGAAAAATAGTACATAACAATTAAAAATCCAAGAAAGTTAAAGGAAAGACTTTCACTGACTGCTTTGGGCTTTTGTTGAGACCCTTGTGTTGATGGTTAATCTGTGAAGGAACTTAAAGAGTAAAATGGTTCTTTCCTCAACGTGCACAAAATGAGGAGTGAATATTAAAATTCACAGTGTCACCTCAGTGACTGTTCCCACGTGCACTTCCTTGTCAATAAGCAGATGTGACACACAATACAACATTTCAATGGTGTCATGCAACCTTAAACAGTACCCAGAACCACGGTTCCTGTCCCTCATTATATTTTAATTAAATATGGATTGACAGTTTGTTTACCTCAGGCTTTTAGTCTGTTAAAAGTAATGCTAGCTTGTGACTATTGTTAGTGAAATAGCTGGAGCAGCAAGTTGGTGATTAGTCACAATTTCTCTGGTGACCTGAGAAACAGGATACAAATAAATTAATTTGGAATTGTCAGTTGAGCTGTTTTGCTGGGCTGGAATGTATTTAATTTAGCTGAAACTAGTTAAATAACCCCAAAATATTTTACTGTATGTACCTTATGTTCTTATGAGCCTTATATATATTGTAATGAGTTATGTGAACTGTGCTATGTAGATAGCACATTATTGAAAAAATCTGTAAACATTATGCAATGCATAGTTTTAGGTACAAGTCTGAGCCCAGGAACACTGTTTTTGATGTTGTCTTAATTACTTTCCTGTCTGCTGGTTACACTGCATATTTTGGTTCTTCTCTGACCACCTAACGCATTCCAAACTTTCATGCGATTTGTATCTCAGTTCTTAAATTACTAAACGATACAGAAATAATAACAATAAAAAAATTACAGAAAATACAGTTATACTAACAGTTGGAAGTGCCTGTCATACATTTTTTCTCATACCTAATTCTCTTCATAATTTTGCGGGAAACAAATCTTGATCTCAATATATCAAATTAAGTGGCAGCACAGAAGAATTTGAAATGCCCAAAAAAGAAAGGAGCACAAAGCAAACCAGAAGACACTCTAAAAACATAAAATTGTTAATTTAAAAAGAAGCACTTGTACTGGGCATATGAAAGCAGTGATATAACTGAGAGTAGTTTGTAATGCAGAATATCGTTCATCTTCCTCTAGGGTTACATTCCAGACATTGTTGTATGTGAAAATGTATGTATTGATTGTGATGGGCTAATTAAATACCTTGCTCCATGTTACAAAATGCACAGAAAATAGTGATGAATGAAAGATGGATTTTTGAAAAGCAAACTTCACTTTCAGTGTTGTTGAAGAATTTTTCTCAGCTATCAAGGGAAACACTCTGTATCAACCATAAATCTCATAGTCATCAGTAAAGTTACTCAAATAAGAAGCAGTTGCCTGTCCTTAGAATAACTTCTAAGCTGTAGATAATAGCTTTTAACAAGCTAAGTTACCTTTACAGTCTAATCTTCACGCTCAAGGAACCTAATTCCTAGGGAGCTGGCTAGATGCTAATAGATTCCTTAGGTGTCAGAGAGGTACTGTTAGCTGGCATGTCAGGGTGCAAAGCACATCTAGAAGATTGTGAAGAACTTACGTGATACAAGAAGGTGTTTTGATGCCTCTAGTGAAAAGTAAAAGACAAAATGAGGAAAAGTGGAATTAAAAAAAAAAAAAAAAGAGAATATGGAAGTGGTTTATCATGCAATTTTGATGAGGGTTTTGGTTTTTTGGGGGTTTTGGGTTTTTTATGCAAAGACAGTAATTTGAAGTAGAAAAAACATTTCTTTGAAAGGAAGATTGTGTTTTGGAGAAGTGGAAAGGAAGGTATTAATAAATTGGTTCCATTATCACATACTGATATTGGTTGGAAGGGACCTGTGAAGATCCTGTTTGAGGGTCCAACCCGCAGACAAAGAAGGGAAAAACAAGGTGAAATTGCTTTTAACAGATTTATCTAGCTGAGGTTTCAGTATCTCTAGGGATGGAGGTTCTACAGCATCTCTGGACTACTGTGCCAGTATGTAACTAAACTCATAATTAGTTTCTTTATACTTAATAAGTTCTCTCAGGCTTTCCTTGGATGTCATGTGCTCAAGCACCCACTCATCTTGGGGACCAGCTACTGGACTTGCTTCAACATGTCAATGTCTTTCTTGCCCTGGTAATACCAAAACCAGACATGGTACTCCAGGTGCAGTCTCACAGGTGTTGACTTGGAGGGAGTAATCCTCTTCCTTGCCATTTGGTTGCTAAAGCAGCCTGGCCCATGTTTGTCCTCTTTGACACAAGGGCATATTATTAACTCACTTTCAGCGTGTGAACTTTGCTTTCCTGCAGAGCCAGTGGGTGCCCAGCCTGAGGTTTTTCTCTCTTGGCTGCAGGATTTTTGCTTTGCCATTGGTTTATTGCTGCTGAGATTTTGAAGTCTCATGTTAGGCATTTTCTCCAGCCTTGAGGTGTGCCAGAAGAGCAGCACTGCCCTCAAGGCTGTTGATCACTCCCCTGATCACTCTCCTTGACAGATATGGATGATGACTTACGCTTACCTGAATGCTCAGTTATTTTTCATGTCTTAGCCTTAGCTCTGCGTACTGAAGACGTCTCATTCTTTTACTCTGTGTGATTAATTAAAAACCACAAACCCCAACCCCCACCCACCCCCTACTCCCCACCACTTTGTTCTTAATGTTTTTCATTAAGTTTCCTCTTTGAAAAACTATGGTGACTTTCTGTAAATGTCTCTTTTTCTGCCTGTAGTGACCCATTAGAGTAGAGACGCTAGGCCTACAAGAACTGGTAAGTGTTATCTAGATAACCGGGCTGGGTTTTAAGGGATGACAAGGCAAGCCTGCTAAAGCTGTGCAAGATTTTGATTTGAAAACAGGAAAAAATTCTCAAATTTTTCACTCTAGGCTTCTCTGTATTGTATCCTTTTCAGTGGCATCTTGGCTCCAGTTTCACAACAGGGAAACAAACTGGTGGATACACTAAGCCCTGCCTGCCACATGAGCTTTGTGCACATGAACCATCACTTACAATAAATTGTGTGAGACAAGTTCAGGCATGGTTGGTTTGGGGCTAGGTTTTGGTCAGTGAGCTCTCAATAAATACCAAGTGCTACTTGTACCCTTTCTAATTAAGTATCATGTTTGCTTTGGTAGGCTTATACAGCATGCTGTTCTTAGGGGACTGGCAGTGGGACTCAGTGGCTGTGCTGTTCTCCGCCAGGTTCTTAGGTTTGTTTTGGAGAGAAGGGACAGAGCCATTTGTATGTAGGAAAATGTAAAGTTCTTATTGTCTGATGCTGCTTCCCTGTTCTGACAACTTGTCCTTGTTCAGCAAGCTGGGACTAGTTTATCACTGTGTGGGTGTGACCAAAGCTGTGTATTCTAAACCCTCTATGCCATTTCTTATGAACTGTTAACAATGGATCGTTTGCAGCAGCTGCCCAGGGCACACCCAACCCCTCAGGGTTTAAGCTGTGTGTTAAAGAAGCCCTTGAGATAAAGACCTGTGGTAACTTCCCTCCAGGAAGTCATTAACACCTCCACACCCAGCTTGGGGGGCTTGTCTGCTGATGAGCCATCAATGATTCCAAAATACCCCATGACTCACAGAGTCAGATCACCCATTGTGGAACTCCCTGCCCTGGGGGAGGTACTGGGTGGTCCCACCTGAACCAGAGAGTATATAATATTGGGGACTTCTGGGACCAAGGGTCAGATGCAGAGGAGGACCACCTCTCTTGACTGGACTGGGACCATCATCTGCATCAACAGGGTTTTTTCCCCCCTTCTTTTTACTTTGGACTCAGGAGGACCATGTGGGGCTCAGCACAGGGGCTAACGAACACCACTCTGGCTGTGCCCCGGGGTGCTCAGTCATGCTTCTGGGTATCATTGCATTTATTGTAATATTTTTATTAAATTGTAACTCTGACTTATAATCTCTTTTGTGTTAGGGTTGTTTCTCCTGATGCTTTACCTTTAAACCAGCACACAACTATTTCCTTCAAGCAAACTGAACTAGTTATTCCACCTCTTGTTCAAACTGCTCATGCTCATCTGCCTGAGTGCCTGCAGCTGGTTAGAGGATGCCCATGGGAACCTCACTGCTGATAGCAGTGTGGTATGGCTGACACAAACCTTTATGCCGTGACCAAAATGGGGCTCTGCTGTTCAGCCAGCTGCAAGAGTTCACTTCTCTTTTAGGTCCATCACTGTAGTTATTGCACTCCTTACACCATCAGTAACTACGCATCTCCTGCTGAACCTGTTGGTATGTGAGCTAGTGAAATGAAATCAGATGTGGCAGCATAGGCTGCAGTCTCACTTCTTACTGTATGTCCTAGTTCAGCAGGTGTGACCAGTTTATCACTGTGTAGGGTGACCAAAGCTGTGTATCCTACACCCTCTATTCATTTCCCAAGAACTGTTAACAATGGACCATTTGCAGCAGCTGCCCAGGGCACACCCAGCTCCTCAGGTTGTGAGCTGGGTGAGAAAGACACCTGTGAGATAAGAGCTGTGTTAACTCTCCTCCAGGAAGTTGTTAGCACCTTCACACCCCACCTGAGGGGATGTGTCTGCTGATAGGCCAGGAACAATTCCAAAATACCCCATAACTCACGGAGTCAGATGACCCATTGTGTAACTCCCCACCCTGGGGGAGGTACTGGGTGCTCCCACCTGGACCTGAGGGTACATAATCTTGGAGCTGGAAGACCTCGGGAAACCACTTGTCAGATCCAGAGAAGGAGCAGAACCTCAACAGGAGGAGACCACCACTTTCAACCAGACTGCAACTGTCAGCTGCACCAACAGGTTTTTTCACTTCCTTTTACTTTGGACTTTGGGGAAACCACTTGGGGTTCAGCACAGGGGCTAACAAACCTCTTAGTGTTTGTGCCCCGGGGTGCTGGGTTATACTTCTGGGTTTTATGGGTTGACACCAATTTCTCTTTGTGCCATTGGATTTATTGTAATATTGTTATTAAATTGTAACTCTAACTTATGATCTCTTTTGTGTTGGGTTCATTTCTCCTGCTGTTTTCCCTTTAAACCAGCACACTGTAGTACACCTGCTGCTTCCAGGTAGAATACAATATCCACACTGAGGACACATATGCAATATCTGGAATGTCTTGTTCATGTCCTAGTTTATTTTCAGCAGCTTTCTAGTTTAAGTAAACTCTAAGACACTGTAAATGGAGGCCTATTAATGACATCAGTTTACAAACAGGCTATTCTGAGGCCAGCACAGCACCCAAAGCAGCACAAGACTCTGATCTTGTTTGCATGAGGTTAGTGCAGGTCAGATGTATGTGACTTTATATCTTAGGTGCTTATGATTAGTTCCTGCTGTTGAGTATACTTCTTCCTCAGTGAGAGTGACTTAATTTCAAATTAGTTTAATATATTTTTTAAGAAAAGTAAGATAATTCTGAAAAAGCAATTTTTAGTTCCCATAGGTCTGCCCTATTGGGAATTGGTGAAATATGCAGCCATTCCAAAATAATCTGTGTGAAAATGGTCTTAATTTCAAATAGTGCATTCAAGAGAACTGGTGAGGTTCTTTGTGTCACTATGCATGCGTACCCTGAACCAAGCCCAGGGAAACCTGATTTGTAAATGTTCATTTTCTCCCAACTTGATGGAAAGAGGTAACTTTTCAACCAGCCTTCCCACTGTCCCTTTTGAACCATACTGTAACTTTCCCAGTGGGGCTGTTGGAGATTGTATTGTGTAGAATGTTTTGGTGTTGCATGGGAGGAGTTGGCATGCATGAGGAGGAAGCTATTGCTGAAGCATTTGTACTCCAGTAATCTTGCATCAGTAAATCTGATTTGTATTAACCTCAGTGCCAGTGAGCTTCAATCGTGAAAATTCTTCCCAAACTAAGGTGCTGCACAAATAAGAAAGGACTGAACTGTCTTAAAACATATGAGCTGATGAGGAATTTGATTAAATCTCCTAACTGCATCTCCAACAATGTATCTATGCCATGTCTTAGCTCTGCTTGCTCATTTAGGCTTCTGTTTATGTTGACTTTTTGTTCTATGGAACTAATGATGCTTATGCAGTCTCATACTGTTGTCTTTGTAAGGGTTATGGTCAGGACAAAAGCCATACACCTAAAATATATCTATTGCATCCCCACCTAGTAAACATAGTAATTCCTGAGTCAAGAGGGAGTTCAATAGATGGCTGCATCCTGTCCCAGTAAGACAGATGTGACATCAGCTAGCAGAGTACAGCTATTCACCATTAATTGTGTCTGAGAACAGTCTTCTTGCTAATTGATTTGAGATACTGTTACTGTGCTCAACTTTTTTTTTTTAAGTTTTCTTTCTTTTTGGAAAATATAAATATATGGAACATTCACATTTGAATGTAGCCTTAACTTAAAATATAGTCCTCTCTGTGTTCAGGTGAGTTGTGTCTGGGGATTCCTAATGATCACAGCAGGCAGTTTTTCCAGTATTTTAAAACCTACGTTCTCAGTTCTGATTTTATTTATTTATTCATTAGTCATCGATGTTTTAATCATTGCTAATTTCCCAAATGTATCAGTAATTGAAAAAACCCACACCACACTTCAAGACAATTTTGTAGAATTTACACTTTAAAAGCTAACACCTTTCCACTCCCCTCCTGAAAGAAACCTGCTTGCACATTCAGTTCTACTTGTCAGTGTTTTATTTGTATTACCACTTTGCCTGATTCGAGGATTGACTGTTTTACTGGGCATAGCTTCACAGAGAACAGTGCTGGTTGTATGAAGCAAACTGATGAATGTCACAGAATGGATGTGATTCATAAACAATTTAATAGGCAGCTTAAACTAAGGAGTATTTGATAAGATGCTGGAAATTATATAGCTTAGATCTTCAGAATCAAACAGTATTTATAACCTTTGTAGCTTACTTGAGTTCTATTTTTAGGGAGAATCTAAGTCCAGTATAATTACAGTCATACTTCAGAAAATATTATTTTAAGTGCAATGTACTGAGTTGGTCAAGGCTTTGAAGTGCAACTGTCTAGATGTTCACTTATTAACTGCCTGCCCAAAGACAATGAACAAAATGGCTTTGAAAACCAAAAGAGATGACTTTCAGAATATTATTTTTGTTAGAATGTTTCTTGGGAAGGACTTTCTAAATAGAGGGGGGGAAATGTGATTAGGTAGAACAGATTAGAAATAAGGTGGATTCATAAGTAATTCTCCCCTTGCTTGCTGTGCAGATCAATCCTTGCTTTCAGCCTTTGCTTCTGTGAGTTTGCTGGTGATGTGGATTACAGTATATTTTATAGAGTGTCTGTAGTGTTTAAAAGAATTTTTTAAAATTTTTGTTCTATATTCAATGATGTCTGATGCTTCACAGCTCTTCTTTCAGAGGCCCCAGTTACTACAACACTGTACCTGATTACTGTGACACTGTACCCACTTTCGTTTTCCAGTAAGCTGTCTGTTGGAGCCTGGAGATCATTGTATTTTTAAAAATGAACTCTTTCCCCTTTCTTTTCTGCTGATTTGCTGATTTGCCCTGAGACCAGTCAGTTGTTCTTGACTTAATATGCACATAGCCTGAGAGGAAAAATAAAACAGTGTCTGTCAGAATAAAATTCTTAGAATTTGAGATATCTTTAATACAGTATGCAGTTCAAGTTACAGATCTAACATATTAAAACATTGTAGCAATAAGATTCAAGTTTTTCCTTTTAGACTGACGAACAAATAAATTACTGTAGTATTTGTCATCTCTGATAAACACTCTGCAGTAGACTTTCAAACCTGAGTATTTTTTGGTCAATTTAGGTGAGCTGAGATTTTTTAAAAAACAAATTAAGCACTTTTGTTTCTGTTCAGAGTTGCACTTGCAGACCCTGGTAGCTGGACAGACAAGTTTATTTTGGTTGCTTCTAGTACTAATTTCAAAGGAAAACTTTATCCCCAAGCTTCCAGATGGCTTTTCTTCCAATAAAAAATTAATTATATTTTCTAGGTGCATGTGGTTCCTTATTGCACTGAAATCTGCATGTTTATTTTTGGATAGGACGACTTAGCCCATGCAAGTTTAGTGATTCTGGGCCACCTTTGCCATGGAAAAGGTCCCTTTTTCACTGAAACCAATGTCCATCATGACAGTGAAGCAGCCTTTCTACTGCCATCTTGTCCTTTTGTTTATGGCTACTGCACATTTGCCTCTACATTTATTTTTTTTTTCTTTTGCATCACCTTGTCACATTTCAAACCCAGCCAGTAACCAAACCCTACGCAGTTGCTTGCTCATTCCTCCACCAGTGGGATCAGGGAGACAATCAGAAGGATAAAAGCTGGAAAACCTATGGGTTGAGATAAAGACATTTCAACAGGTAGAGAAAAGCTGCACATGCAAGCAAAGCAAAACAAAACAAGGAATTCATTCACTGCTTCCCATGGGCAGGCATGTGTTCAGCCATCCTCAGGAAAGCAGGGCTCCAACACGTGTAACAGTGATTTGGGAAGACAAACACCATCACTCCAGACATGCCCCTCTTCTTCCTTTCCCCCCCACATTATATACTGAGCATGATTCCGCATGGTCTGGAATATCCATTTGGTCACTTGGGGTCACCTGTCCTGGCTGTGTTTCCTCCCAACTTCCCATGCACCTCCAGCCTGCTCCCCAGTGTCAATATAAGGAAAGCAGAAAAGGCCTTGGCTCTGTGTAAGTCCTGCTCAGCAATAACAAAAACATCTATCGGCCCTGAGATCAGCACAAATCCAAAACATAGTCCCATACTAGTCACTGTGAATAAAATGAATTCTATCCCATCCAAAGGGTGGTCCTGTTGTATAAAGGGGAGCACTCTGGACTCCGAATCCCAAGGACCTGAGTTGGAGTCTCAGTAGGGACCGTCCCCTGGCAGTTCAATGCCTCCCTGCCATCCCATCCTGTCAGATCTCGGATGCTCAGCAGGGTCAGCCCTGGTCAGTACCGGGTGCTGTGACAGTCCCGAGGACTTCACTGTCACTGTCCAAGCTCGCTTGGCCATGGCAAATGGACCTCAGGACTTAAATGGTGGGGCCAGTTCTGTGCACGCTGTGCCTCACCTAAAAAATCCACTGCACAGGCTGGAAGGGCACAGCCACGTGGGGTGAGCCCTTCCCAAATCTGCGTTCGTGAAGTTTGGCCATACATACATACCTCCCATCCAAAACCAACACACAGCTTTACTGCTTTTGCTACTGTTTTAACATTTCCAAAGTATTTGAATTCATTTACTTTTATCTGCAATGCATGTGTCACCAGCATTGTCCCTTGCTGTGAACCACCAGCTTGTTCTTGCACAGGCATGTACATTTGTAAGCAGTGTCATTCCAGGTTCAGCTATTTCCCCTTTCAGTTTTTATGCACTCTTTTTTTGAACAGCACATTTGTAACAGTAATCTGTGAGACTATTAAGAGAGGCAAAGTACAAAGCATTAAGAACTCTTAAAAAAGTTTCTTCTATGCAAATCTAGGATTAATTAATTATTCTAGTTAACAAGTTATGTTTTTAGAATAATAGGAAGTTCAGTCATACATCTCAAGATGAGTTCTCAAAAATCATCCTCGAAAACATTTGGTGAGGATGATTGAAAATTATATGTAAATTGCCTAAAATTTCTTGGAGCAAAAATAGAAGATAGCTGTGGCCAGCTGGTGTTTAAAAAGAAAAAAAATTTAAATCAATGGCCATAAAAAATAACAATAAAAGTTAAGAATCTAAAAGCAGCCTCCTCAAGTCTTCTGTACGTCTTCATAATCTCTTTCTTAAAATGTGTTGATGCTTCTTGCCATATGACCTGGGAGAGGATACTGTGTACTGATGCATATGTATATAACCTAACAAAAACTGTAAAAACAAATGAAATTCAAAGTTGACCTTTCATTTATATTTGAGTTATCTAATAAAGTCATACCAAGCTTAGTCACAGCACTATGTGTTTTCAGCATTATTTAAGAAAGCTCCATGCTGAAAACTGAAGTGGACAGAGCAAGCAATACATTTTGATTTGAAGGTCTAGCTTAGATTTAGGCAACTGAACCTGTGCACAAAGGATATGGATACTGGGGGATGATGGTTGGGTGTTTAAACTAGATTTAGCTCCCTTCCTTTCACTTCTTCCTCCTCCTTATTGCTGTTCATGACACCACTGCCAGTTTCAAATGAGCCACTGTCATGTGAGGCTGAACTCCTACCAGAATATCTCATACAATGACAACCACAGTGAAACTTGAATTCAGTCTTTGGCATTCAACCTATCAATCTTTGTAAGGTAAATTGTTTTCCTTTTGTGGGCAATCTGGAATGTTTATTCTACATATACAGCTGCTGAGACCTGTCATTAATTTGAATTTACTGTACAAATTGACTCTCTGTATTTTCATTTATCAGTGAATGTATGCCACATTCAGGCATACAAATTCACTAGCATTGTTGACTGTACACAGGTATTGTCCTGACATAGCATATTAACAGTTTATATTTTTTTACTTGTGAGACAAATGAGATGTGAGACAGCTTATGAAATATAAACACACTTGTTTTAATCATATTAGAACTATAGCAAGTTGACTGTTTCATGCTGCTATATTTCTGTATCTAAAATGTGGTCATCTTGATAGGTCTGTATATCAGGACTTCAATATATTTTCTTCTATCCTTGTATCTAAGGAAATATAAAACAATCGTGGGTATACTGCATTTTTAAAATTATGTATCTCTGTGTTATATTTTTGTGAAGGTTTAAACAACGAGCCCCGAGGTGATGTATAACCAGAATGTGAATGGGTTTTGTAATATGTTTGTTTCATCATAACATGATTCTCCTGGTGTCATGTGGGCTAAAAGTACACAGATCACATGGGATTTGTGGGTAAATACATTTTTCAGAATCACATACTCTCAACTGGAAGCAGCCTGCAACAGGTCCTAACAAATGAAGGTTGCATGACCTAGCTGATTATGTTTGTTAGAGTGCAGGGGAAAGAATGGCTTATCTCTTAGAAAGCTGCCATACGATACAGGAATATGTAAAGGCAGAATTAACTCTCTGGTTTACATATACAGGGAGTAGTCAACTAGCAAAATCTAGAGGGTGTAGTGTTGTTGAGGTTTAACCCCATCCGGCAACTAAGCCCCACACAGCTGCTTGCTCAATCCTCTTTGCCATCCCCCTCAATGGGAGGGGAGAAGAACTGGAAACATAAAAGTGATAAAACTCATGGATTGAGTTAAAGACAGTTTAACAAGTAAACATACAAGCAAAGAAAAAAGAAGGAACTCATTCATCCCTTCCCTTGGGCAGGTAGGTGTTCGGCCATCCCCAGGAAAGCAGGGCTCCAGCACTGGTAATGGTGACTTGGAAAGACAAACACCATCACTCCAAATGTCCCAATCTTTGTTCTTTTCCCCCCAGCTTTATATGCTGAGCGTGATCCCTTGGGTCAGCTGGGATCATCTGTCCTGATTGTGTCTCCCCACAAGTTCTTGTACACCCACAGCCTCCTCACTGTGGGGTGGGTGAGGAGCAGAAAAGGCCTTGACTCTGTGCAAGTACAGCTCAGCAAGACCTAAAACATCCTTGAGTTATCAACCCTGTTTCCAGCACAAATACAAAATGTAGCCCTTTACTATCTGCTATGAAGAAATTTAACTTATTTTCGGCTAAAACCAGCACAAATGTCAGTCCAAGATTTAGAAGGCCACTCTGTTCTCCAGCAGTAGAACCAGTGTCACATTATTCAACTAAAATTAGAGCTATGAAGTGTTAATAAGACGTAGGTTGACAGAAATGCAGACTATTTTTTTTAAACTAGTCAAAAAATATTGAAAGTGTATTGTTACATACAAATAAATCTAAAATATTGCATTTAGTAGCTAATAAAATTTTCCTTGAATTGGCTAGTAGCTTGGTAAATAACAAAACCCTATTATTAATAGAAAGTTACACGTTGATACTTATATATTTTCCAGGCCTTATTTGAAAAAAAAAAAAGAGGCATTGCTTACGTAGCATTCAAGTAGCTAATACTGGAAAAACACTTCAAACCAGTTGCCATCATTCTAAGAAAGCATAGGCAGCATCTAATGGAAATGAGATGCAAATACAACTATTCTCTCAACAGAGACCAGTCTCTTCCCTCTATCATCCTTCTGTTTTCCAGAAAAAAGACAATGTGTGTATTGAGCTAAACTTCATTAAAAACTAAGGCATAATGTTCTAGAAATCTTGTAAAGGGAAACATCAGGAAAATTAATAAAGACATCAGCATTGCACAGAGACTCCAGTAAAAGACATTTTTTAGATCTATCTTAATAATTCTCTGTTAACTTCTGACAGGTTACTCAAATTGTTGTCCCAGAATAGGGCTGCTGTGTCAGGTTCATTTTATAGGCTCATGATCAGTAAATAAGCATTTAATTCATAGATCTCAATAAAGTGACTGTTTTTGTAAAATATTTTATCTCTGCTTTGTAAGTGAAATAATTAAAGCACGAAGGATGTGAGGGAGTTATGCAGTAAATTAGCAGCAGACTAAGAAGAGGAGGACAAAGTTCTCTTGAGTCTCAAAAGAACGCCCTGGCTACTAAGCTGTGAATTAATTTTCATTGAAACTGGGCCCCATGCAAAATTTATATGAACCATAAAGGGAAAGAGTTTTATAATACCCCAGACTTTCCTTCTGATTCCCCTTCAAATTGTTTCACCTTCACTCTGTGGGAATTGCTGTACTGATGAGGTTTTTCAAATCCCCTGCTGTTTATTTCCGTTGTAGAGCAGAAGTAATGTGATTTTAATTATAAGACCAGTTGTGCACTTTGATTTAAAATTCAGAATATAATATGCTTCTAGACATTATCCTGTTGAATTGATGCAAATTTACAAAGATAAGTTGTTTACAGTAGATTTGACTACTCCTTCACAATAAATCCACTATACAGTTTCCAGCAAACAGCTGTAAGGATTTCCTGAGCCAGTGTTCACCTCTTTGTGTTTCACTGTTCAAGATGGAATTTTCTTCCATTAGTCTGCCTAATCCTTTTCTTTTAAATAATTTCTAATATTCTAGAAAATCCTTGTTTAAGCAGGTTGTTTGATCACACACTGTTAAAAGAATACTTAGGCATATTTCCTTTGAGCCCGATACCTGCTATTTTTCATCTGGTGACCCTTAGCACTTCAATTACCTATTCACCCAGTGCACACTGCTCTTCATTTTATGTATTTCTGTTGTACTCATTTTATCATTCCTCTTCCTCTCTGTAGCATCTAATTGTGCTCCTTTGTTTTTTACACAGAGGTATTGTTAGTGTTTTTTTTATTCTTTTTCTAGTAATAGACTCTTTGTCGAATGCAGAGGAGCAGATAATTCTAGATTTGAGCACATTACTGGTATATACTGTGGCACAATGGTCTCTGTTTTGTTCTCTACTTATTTTCTAATGATCTGTTGTCTTTCTGGTCACCAGTGAGCATTTTGCCATTTGTTTCCGCAGAACCATCTGCATGCAGGGACCATAAGACCTCTTTCTTGAGGGTAGTAAGCTTGTTTGTTACTGTGTGTGCAGTCAGGATTGCTCATTACTTATATTTATTGCCACTGAGTTTCATCTGCTATTCTATTGCCCTGTTGCTCACCATCATGAGATCCTTCTGCAACAGCTGGCAAACCACAAATGTTTAGACCACAAAGGATAAGTTAGATACGAGCAAACTGTTTACTTGCCTAAATACAAAGATTATTCATACAGTAATGTGTGTCCTTTTATGTCAGGTTTCCTGTAGATCTTTCTGGATGTGGGTAGAGTTCTTTTTTAGCTCCCACTACTGCTGCACAAGATACTACTTTTTATTTAGTTCTGCTGTAAGTACAGCTCTTTCTTAACTTCTCTGTCCATCACAGAGAGGCTTGAGACACTGATGGCAGAAACTCTTGCAAGAATTCTTTTTGTACTGGCCACCAGGCAGGACTTTTTATTGGTCAGCAGAACCTTTGAGAAGTATTAGATCAATATGCAAATTGCTGTAATCAGGGCTGTGCACCTCACTGGCTCCCACTTGCCTTATGAACAAGTACAGCAATTAACATGTCAGGCACTACAATTGAAGATGAAATTAATCATAATAACCAAACAAACATGATAACAGCCCCCCCCCC
>VWZD01006075.1:358798-428287 GCA_013396695.1 Sakesphorus luctuosus
AAAAAGGTGTACGAAGTAAATTTTACGAGGTTGGATAATGAATCCATTCTTCTTTTGTGGATACTGATGATGCCAAACAAGTCTCATAAGCTCTCTTTATTATGACTATACACTGACTATACCATCGACTATACTAAAATCACATTCTAGGGAACAGGAATAAAAGATAATTTGAAGATCATCTTGTATTTTATCATGGTTCATGAAGATTGTGCATGAAATGCTTACCAGTGGCTGCTATTTGGGGATCTTACCATGTGCCTAGACAGAGACGTCTTGTGCAATTTTCAGTGTCTTCTGATGTCCTGCTTAGTTCCAATTGCCAGACCAGAAGGTCTCCTGAGAGCCCCTGCTACTTTTGTCTCCCTCCTGTCTGAAACAATGATTCCTTCACATCTGTTTGAATGACTATGGAGACTTAATGGTTATAGTGGGACACTTGAAAAAACCTCATTGGAAACCCTAGTTCATTACACAG
The DNA here is from genome assembly GCA_013396695.1 of Sakesphorus luctuosus. Lineage (NCBI taxonomy): Eukaryota > Metazoa > Chordata > Aves > Passeriformes > Thamnophilidae > Sakesphorus > Sakesphorus luctuosus. The sequence continues at coordinate 359,277 of VWZD01006075.1, forward strand.
AAAACATACACAGAAAAAGAGCTTGATGATGACTGCACAGTAGTAGCAAAATACAATTCAGGGAAATATTTGTGCATTAAAGTTAATATTTAATTTATATGAAGCAGCATATATTTGGCAAGAATTACGACATTTAGTTAGCATCATCATTGTCCTCAAAAGACATCTTATGGCATTTTACTTGGATAATTGTCATCCCAAAACTTTAGCTCCATTGAGCAATTTTTTTTTCTTTAATGTGAAGAAGGAAAACAGTCCCCTTATTATGGGCAGAAGCTGACCGGAAATCCATTTACTGACTGGAAATTCATATGTAATTCTCCCGAATTTTCATAGTGATTATTCTTCTCTGAGCATCATGCAATATTTTTCCACAAAGGCTGTAACAAAAGAATCCCTTCAGATTTATTTCCATCTTTGTGTAAGTCCAGAAAATACGTAGCTTTGAAGATTTTTAATGTCTTGGAGTCAAGAACAGTGGGGAAAAAACTCTCAAAACTGAACCCTTTTATGACGGCTCCACTCCGTTTCCAATCAGAGAACTACCATATATAAAACTTCAGGGGCCGGGGCTTTTTATATTTTCCCAACTTTTAGAGAGGTGATAACTTGGATTATTACATTTCAGCGGTTGGTCAGAAGACTTTGTTTCTAAACTTTTAACTAAACCAGACACAAAAGGAAATCTATGTTACAGTATATTGGGTGCAATGTTTCATCAGTTCCTGCTGATAAACAAACAAGACATTGTTAGAAAAAGTACTGCAGCTGAAGTTACCTTAACTGTGTCTCTTCAGCGACTTCAGCTGTGATAGGATATGTTTTGCAAACACAAAGGCTGTCATAAACCCATCTTTTTTGTTTGCTTGTTTTAATCAGTCTATGCACATCACAAATGGCCTAGTGGTTTTTATAAAATCAAGTAGCAAAAAGAACCTGGGTTGTATCTGCTATAAATGCTGGAGATAACTTATCTTGCAAAGAGTGGGGAAAGAAGGGATTACATAAAGAAACACGTTACAATGCTCTGTGGCAGAAATTGGTTGCAGGATAGGTAGCAGGGCTGCATTAAAGTTTACTCCTTGTCTGAATGTTTATGCAGAACTTCTATATACAGCATTAATTTGCATTTTTATAGAGACTTCGTTAAAGGAAATGGAGAATTTCAGTGAATTAATTGCATCTTGTTGAATGAAAGTATTGAAAGTTTGATTTCTGATCAGATATTCTTTCCTCACCCTAGGAGCCTTGAGAATTATGCATGAACTACCAGATATATTTTACAGAAAAGAAAGTTGGAGGACAGAGAGATTTGAGCTCCCAGCAAACCAGCAACAAAGTTAAAATTAGAGCCTGTTATTCCAAACTTGTTTGTTCATTTTATGATAAATTTTAAGATTGGTATTAAGGGCAAAGAATTACAACAGTCCCCCCAGTGTCTTCATTTACTGTTGCTGATAAATACATTTGAAAATATAATTTTAGGAAGTTCACTCATTCTGTCCTTGTGCCTTTGTAATTCTAGCTGCTCAGTGCAGAGACAGAAGACGAGAAATAAAGTTTCACTGGTGCCCCAGGAAGCAAGTTCAGCCTTTTGTCTGTCTTTATATCAATAACTTATTAACAGAAGCAGAGGTGAAGTAGGGAGCCATTCTGAAGTAAGAGTGGCAACAATTGTGACTTTATGTCAGCAGTGAAGTTAATGTTTATGTTCCTTTCAGAGCTCGTGGAGGAAGGTTTATTTATGAACACTTGCCTTTGCAAATAACAACAAAATCTGACCAGGAAAAAAATTACAAAGGAATCACATAAAATTCTGTTTCAAGAACATCTGACATGTTTACTGAAAGGATTTTCTTTCCCCAAAGTAGTCGTGTAAATGACTCATTAACTTACCAAACATTTAAAAGTGCTTACAAAAATGACCTATGCCACAAAGTAGAATGCATTCTTTTAAATATTTTTAGAATTAATTAAAGAATGGAAATTAAAGGCATAGACAAATTATATGAAATACAAAATAGAGATGATAAATATATGATATATATAATATATAAAGCTTATTTAAAGGGCTGTGAAAGAAGGGAGGTTATAGTGGGATTTTTTCATTAAATTCAAACAAGCAAGATTAAGCCAGTTAAACTAAAGCCAAGTTGCAGTATTAAGGATAAACTCCCGTTACAGATTAACCTGAATACAGGAAAATGGTAGAAACAGATACAGAAGGAGGTAGAATACATTTTGTTCTTGATAATTTCTTGATACTTGAATTCTTTAAATGGAATTTAGAAATTGCTACTGTGAAGAATTATGAAGCAGGTTTGAATACCTAGAAATAAACCTTATAAAAATAGAGAGCTTTTAAGCCATCCAACCAACTAATGACTTCTCTGCATGTATTACATGAAAAACATTATAAATAATTATATTAGTTAAATAATATAATAGACTTATTTCATATTAGGGTCATTTTTGAAGGAAAATTTTGTTTGTTAAGTCCAAGAAGAATATTTTACTTCAGTCTTCACCTGTAGACCCTGCTTAAAAACAAGTATTGAGGTTGTAAAGTACATAAACCAGCCTCAATTCATGACAAAATATATAGATTTGTCCTTCTGAGATCTTATGTCAGTGGTCTGTCCCAACCTAATGCTTCTTCTTTTCTCAAGTATTTGGCCTGTTTGAGGAGTAGAAGATGAATATTTTTAGGCAGAGAGAGGAGAGTTTTCAAAATTGGATGTTACACCCACTATTTAGTTGCAAAGTCATACCCAAGAACTGTGCTTGCTCTGTTGAAGACTCATCTATCACCAGCCTCTGAACTGATCCCTGGATGAAGGCTTTTGATTCTTAAAGTGTGTTCTGCTCCAAAGTCTTAGAGATACAGAGAGGCAGACCATTAACAGCTCAGTCACTAGGAAAATAAAATTTAACTTTACCTCAAACTGCTGACAGGTCAGGTTCTTCAAATCACGACTCTGAAAAATGCTGCGCTCTGTGTAATCTCTTCTAAGTGCCATTGCATCAAAGACATTGTACCAAGTTACAATCCCTTTCTTACACCTTCTAGAATCCAGCTCCCTTTTTGTTTGACATTTTTGCTCTGACTTTTGTACTTTTGAGACACTTCTTCCTTGCCAAAATCTTTATAGCTGTGTTATGCTGGGATATGACAGCTTTGAAGAGGAGACTAATGTATTGCTCTCAAATTTATTTTCCTTGGAAGAGGTGCTCTCAGGCTTTTTGCTGGCAGTAAAGGGACCAGACTACTTCATAGTGGACATGTCAGCATCAAGGCAAAGCTTTTGATTCAGTGGCAGACCATTCCAGCCCATCCATTCACTCTCCCAATTCTCAACAAAACAACGTGATTTCAGTACAAATGGAACCTGAAAAGAGTTTGCTTGTAGTCCCTGGAGTCCTCAAGCTGCCTATTCTACGTGATGCTCTTTGACAGCTGTAATAATTTGCCTTGTCAGTGCCATAAAGTTGGTCTTTATTCACTCCTGGATAAAAGAGTTTAGAGTAAACTTCTCCTCTTACCAGAAAAGTGACCAGAGGCTGATATCAGACTTACAAAGTGTATAACTTGACTTTCTTCAGACCAAAAGTAGGAACACTACCAGCAGTACCAGGGGTGATAACAGACGAGGGAATGGGTTGTGTGTCAAAAGAAGGTCTGCAGCTGGGAGTGGTTTTGCTTCATTATAAGCTGATGCACTTCTGATGTAACATGTTTCTGCTTTTCCGTGTCCATGTGATCCTATGGATTTTCTCACAGGTCCTGACATTAGGCAGCACATCTACAGAAAGAGTGTTATTTTGCTCATGTATATATTTGGTTCTTGCATTTTTGTCACATTTTTCCTTTTTTTTTATTGATTGGTTTGTGGGTGGATTGGATTTTTTTGTTTGTTTGTTGGGGGTTTTTTTAAAGATACTGTAGTTCCTTTCTTTTTTAAAAGCTGATGAATATCACCTTTACTTTCCAGCTATCTGAGTTTAGACAATTGCCCTTGACAATTTCAAATATAACATGGAATGTTGATCTCAAATCTAGATGGTGGGTGTAAAAAAAACTTCTATTTGTGTGATAGGGTAGATACCAATACTACCCAACTATGTTTCTATGAATGCACACCAATAAGCTTCAAACATAAGTGCAAAATTTTGCATGTTATAAAGTCCTACTGATTTCTGGTCTGATAAACATCGAGGCCCACCTTTGGAGAATGTAGTGAGGAATAAACTATGTCACCAGACTTTATTATATTTCATCCTTTGGAAAGAGCCTAGTGTTGGGAGAGGGACTTAAAAACAAATCTGTTAAAATTTCTCAGAAAGCAGTTTTCTGTCAGGAACTGTATTAACTCCTTTTGTTGACAATTGGGAGGATTTTTAGCATTGGTGTTGATTGGGTATTCAAATAAGTTGTTGAATCAAGGTTGAGGATTTGGCCTGCAGCAGCAGAATGGCTTAGTCTAGTCTTCAAAAACCCTCAAAATAGTAACAAAACCCCATTCCAATTGCAAGTGTGTAGGATCCTGTTTTACCATCTGATATTTGCTTCAGTTTCGTGGCTGTGCGATAAAAAGGCAGACCTGTCAAATGTTGGCATTTTCAATGAAATTCAAGGGAAACCAGCATTTTCCAGACTTGAGGCTTAATAGCACGCAATATCAATGGGCAGTTTCAATCAACTAGAACATCTTGAAATATTCCATTTTAAACTGCAAACAAATGTTCTGCTGGGTCAACTTAAATATTTCAGTGATTATATCCTTTGTTGCCACATTAATAGGTAGAAGATCATTAGGTATTTTGTGTCCTGTTGCTTTGGAAGTGATTAATGGCATCAAACTGTGACTTCCCCAGGCATTTTCTGGACATCAGTTGAATGTTCCCACTTTCTCATAGTCAGGAAATCCTGATGTTATTACAGTGGTTTTTTGTTTTGTTTTGCTTTGTTTTTTGTGAACACACACACCCTACCCCACCCCATATATATATATATATATTTTTCCCTTAAAGCACCATTTCACCTGTATATTTCCCCCGGGAACATCTGGTCTGTAGTCCTATTGTGTTCTCTCATTCCTGCAAGTGTTGACAAATCAGCTTTGGCATGACTTCCATTAATAGCTAAATCTTGCCCGCAGGTGATTGCCTTAGCTTCAACGGACTTATTTACTTAGTTAAAACTTGATATTTGCTGAGACCTCTGTAGCTTTTTGTTCATTTTTTTGTTTGTTTTCTTTGTAAAAATTGTTAAAAAAGCAGTTGAAGTCAATCATCATAACACCATGTTAAATAAGGACCATGGATTTGGACTTTCAAAAAGAAATGATTTTTCTCTCTAATTTTTATGGAAGATGTATTGGTCTTCATTAAAATGTAGATATACTTAATACCAGCATATAATGATATAATTTTATTGTTTTCTGTTAAAGAAATTAGAACATTCTGGCAAATTATTTTATTTTTGTTTATAAAATTGCATCCTTAGAGGAAACACTGCATTATTATAATTCCTTGGGACAAACTACAGATAAAAAATGAAATGACAAATAAAAATCAAAATACTTTTTTAGAATTTTAATTTAGGGGGAAAAAAAATTTCTGTTCCTGTTAAAACGTCTGGCAGGGTTTCTTTTCTGTGGGTCTCAGTCCTGGAGCTTGGTTCCTTGAGATCAGATCTTGAAGGCTGCATGCAGCTCTGCTCCCTCTCTCTCCAAAGGAGCACTCTGGCTGTCCACGCACAGGGACAAGTTTCCCCCATGCGTTGTTTGACTCTTCACATCAGGGCTGCTTCTGCCTTTCTGCCACCATCTACTCAGTGCCCCGTGTAACCTACCCAGCCTTTTGGGCAATTAACACCCTGCTGTGCCCGAAGGCAGCTCTGGTCTCACTGGTCTGAAAGTGCTGTGCTGAGGGGAATATAATAAGCCTTTTTAGAATCAGAGCTGCTTCTGTCCACCTTAGTGAGATTGCCTGAAAGGCTTACAGACAGCCCAGCTGTGCAAGGCCTGAGTGTAAATTTATTTAGATTTTTCAAGACTGTTGGAGGGGAAGGGAATTCAAAAATTATGATGTAAACATTACTCATGTTTAGCTATTAACCACATAACACTGCTCTTTTCATAACTCATATAGATTAATTGCAATGAGGTCAGTCAGCAGCAGGAAGTATGTTCTGAACATGGTATAACTTCACACCTTCCTGCTTGGAAAAGGGCAGAGTATCACACAGAGCCATAAAATCAGGAGTGGCACGGAGAATGGGAGTGTGAAATAATTTAATCACTGCTTCTCAAAATACAAGGACTCAAGTCAATCAGTGGAATTATTTGATTTAAAAATAAATTAAGTACTTTATCACACAATGTACCATTATGTTGTGAACTCATTCCCAGTGCAATCTTGAGAGGGCTAAAAGTACAAATGGGTTTCTAAAGCAACTCTGTGAATTCATAAATAACTCCATTGCTTACTAGAACAAAATCTGTTTTAGATGCAGAATCAGAAGGCACATGTCTGGTGACTGGAAGGATATACACAGTCTCTTTTTTATAAGCAATGTTCAGACATCTTCAGCTGGCCACTTCGTGGGAAAGGATCTAGGCTCAGCAGAGCAGTGTCTCACTACTGTAGTTCTTATGCTTCTAGTCCCCTGACACTCCTGCCTCTGACAACACAGTCCCTGGATGTGTGTGTGTTTCTGCTTTTTGCTGGTAGGGACACAGATGAATCCCTTCCAGCAAAGAGTATCAGAGTATGATGTAGGGCTAGACCTGCCAGTCAGGTTTTTAGAGGTGCAATAAAAACAGCCTTTGTGGCAACTCAGCTTTTCAAACTTTTAAGCTGAACCTTTGGAGAGAGGTCTAGATGAAGCATTAAGAGAGATGGAAGATGTGGAAGATGGCATTTCATCTGACCCATAAATGCTGGTGGTTTCATTTATATGTTGGTGACCTGGCATGTTGCTGTCCAATGCAGAGCTGGGAAATTATTATGCACTTTCTCATGCAATTGGAACCATATAAAATGTGCTGGTCATGAATGATTGGGTAAAGAAATTCACTGTGTTTAAGGTATGTCCCAGCTACCTTAATTGTTCTAAATGTACAGTGTTGATGTTTGTGGAATAAAACCTGGAAAAAGAAAAGGCAAACAATAAGAACAAAGCATACTGGTATACTGAGAGACATGTGGACTCAGAATCGAGTGCTTTAAGATTTCTGGGAAGGAAAACTCAAAGTAAACTGTGATTGCTCTCATATATTAACATAAAAATCTAAGAAGAAAAAGCCACTACTTGCCACAAATATTGTCTTGTCTCTCCCAACTTACACTACTAGGGAATAGGTTAAAAATTGGTAATACTTGAATGACTTACTAATAATGGTCATCATGAGTATATTCAAGATGTATGTATCTATATTCAAAACTAGTATATTCAAAATATATCTCACCTAGATTTTAAAGTATGCTTAGGTGTTTTGAAATCTTCAGTAGCACCTTTATTTGGAAAAAGGGAATTATAACACATTTGAAAGTGAGGGTTTCTTTATGGGAGTTTTTTTTTCTTTACTGTGCATTATTTATTTTAGATTGAATAATTTTTAAGTGTCTAGAAATTTGTTGTGTACATTGTGAAATACATTAGCCCTGCGAGCTTATTTCTGTGTTAATAGGAAAAATACAAAAACAGGATCTAGGTGAAGCAGGGATGTTGTAGTTCATAACTGTAAACTCAGAAATATCTCAGTTAACCAATTCTCTCTTTGAAGTAGTGACAAGATCTGCTGATGCTTGGTCCCATAGCCAGAGCTGTTGGTCCCATAGCCAAAGCTGTCTCTCTCTGTGTCGGATCGCTGCCTCCCTGCCCTGGTGGGACTGGGACACTAAGCAGAGAGGTGTCTACCCTGCTGTGACTTCTGAGCTCACTAAGCACACAGACAAGCTCTATCTTTATGGTGTGATGATGTGTGTGTCAGTGCCTGTCACCTAACTCACAGCTTACAGGTAACAGGAGGTTATAATTAAGTTATGGTTATAGCACTTAACCAGGAAAGAGGGGGCACAGGCTCTGTTCTTCTCTTGGTCTTGAGGGTACTCTCCCACTCCTGGGGGTTCTCCTGGATGCTAGGCTGCCACTTGTGCTGAACAGAAGCATTTTCCATTTCTCCTGAAAAACTGAGGAGAGGGAGGGAATTAAAAAATCCCTCCAACTATACCAGACGGCATGAAGGGTCATAGTCCAGTATTTCAGGCAGTTCATTGGACAATGTGGATCTTTGGACTCCCATCCACAGTGATGGGATCCTTTCAGTTTTCTATTTCTGGGCTTTTTATCTATTTTATTTTAAAGCAGTCACTGGATAAAGCGCTTTTAAAGTTCCTTAGATATTTGATGCAAGTATGGAAGAGAAATTTGAAAATACATGTAAAAATAATTGGGGTTGTTCTTGTAATGTCCAGTACTTTAAAACTATGTAGAATACATAGTCTCACTGTCAAAAACAAAGTTTCCTTCACAGAAATATGTTTGCAATTGATTTTGTTTTTTATGAATCCTTGACTAACTGTTAAGTTGTAGTGTGTGTGACTTACAATAAACAGTGGAGCCATAACTCCTTTGATGTAAAATCTACAGTCCTCATTTTGCTATGTGTCCTTGTTCAGCAGTAGATACAGAGACCACGCTAGTTAGGGAGAATGATGACAGAAACACATAGAAATTCTTCTGTCTCAATGTGTATACTCCTAGCAATGTCTAGGGCAATAAAGTAGCAGCAGGGCCCCATGAAATGAAGATAAATGCATGCCTTTGTTTATGATTTCAGGAAACTTGGAGCTTATCTTCATTCTGGCCTCAGTCTTTCCAGCTGTTGGCCACCTGGATATAAAACCACACAACTGTGTCTTATGTTGAATATACATATATATTTGTATAAGAACATGTTATGCATATATGAAGATGTGCTAGGTCTAGTCTAGTATAAGCCTAGTTAGCTGGCATATTTACTTAGCTTTCCCAGAGAAAGTGAGAGTACAATTCAAGCACACAAAATGAAGCTTTTTAAGTTTTATGCTTATAATAACGTGGGCTTGGACTTTTGTTGGGTGAATAGCTCTAAAAAGCAGAATGAAAGGTGAGCCTATAAAGAAAAGGTCTGAGCCATCAAAAGACAGCCTTGTAAGCAATACAGGACACTCTAAAAGGGAAAATGGTATTACATTTGTAAAGATTAGGGACCTTTGAAAGAAAGAAAAACCGAATACTATGGAAGACAATGAAGTAAAAATGTTAGAAGAAAATTAAAGGGAAAGGTGTACTAAAGGCAGCAACGAAAATACTTTTTGAACATCTTTTACTTTTTTCCCCCTTTAACACTATTTAGGCAAATAAAAGGAGTTCAGACATTGAAGCAGTGACAGGTTTCACACTATCCTTTTTGAAAAAGGAGATGGGAGTAAGGATGAGTTTGAAGACCAAAGGAAATCAGGGACTAAAAGAGGCTAACACAGATGAGAACATACATAAAATGAAATAATGATTAAAGAGTTGGGGTTTTCCCCTTTGATATTTGAGAAGAGTATATAGAAATTTTAAATAGACTATATAACTAGCAGTGAGAGCAGTAGTGAACCCCAGTAACTGAGCTTCTCCTCTGTTTTGAAAGGACATTAAAAACAATCCACTTCCTTGACTCAATACTTCAATGCATTTTAAATTTCTTCACAGAAATACATACATGCCCTACAGAAGATTGTTTGTTCATTGAATGGGGACAAAAAAAGAATGGTTCAAGGCTCAGGTTATGTTACCAAAGAGAAAGAGGGAGATTGCCCATTATCTGTCCTTAGCTGGTGCAGCAGTGGGTTTATGGGCCCTCTGTGTGCTGCGTTTTCACACAGTTGAAGCATAGGGACTGGGTATGCTTTTCAGGAGCTTTACATTAATAGAAATGGTGAAAAGCTGAGCTTGGACTGTCTGTTGTTTAAAGGCTTACAGTCAGTCCATTCTTGGATGAATGTTGAATTGGAAATATGCTTAGAACTTTGGTATTGGGGAGAAAAGTTAGAGAACAGACCAAGTGATTGCTGGGAAAGCAGACAGATCACAGGAGAGCAAGGAGAAGGAAGCTATCACATGCCACTTTAGGGAGTTTCTTGGAACTGAAAAATAAACGCAAAATATAGTGTAATCCTAAATAAGTATTCATGAGACTACACAAGAAGCTGACAAGACTGTTCCTTGTCTCTTCACTCCTTTAAAAATTATTTTTCATTTCTTTGAAAAGTCTTTACCCTTTTTTTACTGAGGTCCATGCTGTGAGATTTGGAGACAGTGCTTATTGAATGAAATGGGACCTTCTGACTGGATATAAGTGGAGGGTTGTGTTTTGTTTTCTTTTATGAGGATTGTCAGGGACTGGAACAGGTTGCACAGAGGGGCTGTGGAGTCTGTGACCCTGAAGGTTGTCAAAACTCTCAGATACCTGATGTGAATTCAAGGTTAACCTTGATTTGTGGAGGAAGTTGGACATCCTGAGGCCTTTTCCAGCCTGAGTTGGTCTGTGAGTCTGTTTATGACATCTTCTCTGTTCTCTTTATCAGCCAGGAATAAAATAGGTGAGACCTTTCTGTTGTGTCCACACTGAACCTTTTATATGGAACTTTACATGATATCAAACCAAACAAAAAAAATCAAGGAAAAAAATGGTACAGCCCTTTTCCCAGTAGATCTGATTATCCTTAGTTCTTACATGTAAAATAAATGCAGAATTGTTATAGGTTTAGCCAGGTAGGCCTAAATTTGGGCCTTAGAGTTCAGATTTGAGCCTGAAATTGTCAGCTGGCTTGAGTTGGGCCGGGCTAGCTGACAGCTGACCTCTTCTAGCCAATAGTATTTTATTCCACCCCATCTTATATCATCTCAATAGCAGTAAAATCCAGTGTGTGGGTGTAGCTTAGTTCAGTTTCACCTTAGCTGAAGTGCAGGAAAGACGTGCTACCGGTATGATGCCCTGTTAGGCCTCGCTCCTGCTATTGCCACTCCTTGCCTTTTGTTTAAGTTCAGAGAAGTAGAAATATTTTGTTGTTACTCTTTCTGTTTCTTGCTGAGTGTCTTTTGGTTTTAGAGTACTTATGAATCTAGAGTAATACACTTTGTATTAATTGGAGAGTGGGAGGTTATTTCTTGTTACATATAACTTGTGTGTGTGTTATATTGTAGTTTTCTTTTAATTTTCTCTTTTCTGTATAAATACATGTAGTTAGTTTCAGAAGAAACCTGGCTTTAGAGGTTTTTTTCCCTCTCCCTCTTCTTTCTCTCTTTAGCTAGTTGGGGAGGAGGAAGACTCTTTTCTCTGTTCTTGAGCAGTTAGCATTTTGCCAGCTCAACCCAAGACAAGAATTAAAGCGTATTTATTGCTTAAGGTTGATTTAGCCTGATGCTAAACCCACTGCAGTTCACAGAAGTTTTTCTTTGGATAGCTTCTCTGTGAAGGCCTTTTACAGCAGCCTAGCAAAGTCAAAGGATACTTATTATTGGAAACTGCAATAGCACATTTGTGGCAGTGCTGGTTACACATCTGGCTGACAATGCCACTGCTGGTGCAAGTTGTCCCACCTGTCCACTTACTCTTCTTTCATGAGAACCTGGCAGGCATAAATATAACTGAGAAACTGTTAAAGGGTGATAATTGGGTAGATTCTCTTATCATAGCTCTCTGGCTATTGCAGAATATTGTAGACATGATGACCCTGATTTAAGAGGGTACTTTGGTTGTGCATATCCTTTTATAAGTGTTGTCTGTGGTATGTCTACCGCAAAAAGTAGAAGATAATATTAAAATCTCTGAAAAAAACCAAGCAAGCAAACAAATAAATAACTTTAGGAAATAGATTTGTGTTCCTTGCAGTCATTTATAAGGACCTAGACTGCATAAAGGCTCAGAGACTGTCACATGAGAAAAGTCTCAGCTGATAAAACCCAAAGCTGATCTTTCCAAAGAGCTGTGTAATTCACTAAGAGCTTTTCATTTCAAAATGTGAGTTAGTGAAACCACATACTCTTTGGCATTAGTTCTCAGTAAATAAAAAGGTTTTAATCTTTATGGCAAGTCAATGTATATGAATAACTGTGCTAAGAAATAAGGGTAAGTGCAGGGTTTCATAAATTTAATTACATGTAGAAAATCTAGACAGTTTCCTGACAAACACCAGGAATACTGCATGGAGGGGTTTGTCAAGGACTGGTCCAAAACTACCCCCATATTTATCCTGGGACACTTTCAAAAGTTTCTCCTCCCCCTTTCCGTCAGTTCCCTGAAAAAGTATCTACACAGTTCGTAGTTGCTCCTTTATCTAACTTCCCTCCCCTCACCTTTACTTCCCTGAATAAAGACACCACTTTGTATTTACTGTTGCTAGTGGAAGCACTGTTGTATTTTTCAGTTAAAAGCTAGAAGATACCTTACCAAACCCCCCATTTTTCTTCTAGAATATGTTTTGACAAAAAAGCATTTATCAGCTTTAGTTTTTGTCTTTCTTGAGAACATCTAGTATTGACTTGCTATTGGTGCATACATTGTGCTTAGCTCTGTAGGGAATAATTATACCTAAAACCTGTGTTCTTTTCTAATGGAAAGGTTGTCTAACAGCAGTCAAATTTTCAGATTAAACTTTTGCAATTTCTTTTTTGGAAATAAATATTGGTTTGATTGTGGGTCATAGGCAGAAGGCAAGAGTGGTAGGCTCAAACAGCAATCATCTTGTAAAGTAAGAGATTGTCATCTTCATTCTTACTAAAACTACAGTTATTTCTCCTTTCTTTGGTAAAATATTGCTAGGAAATCCAGGATTACTCTACCAGTTGTACTAAACAACATCAGCTGCATAGAAGATCCTTTACCAGTTGTACTTTCTGTTTTGATAAGGTTGAGATTACTTAGAGACAGGAGAGTAGAGGGAATGATTATCAAATAGGAAATCTGCAAGCGGGTCAGCATTTCTCGCCAAGCTTTTTTCCACTTTTCTAGGAAATATAATTCTATAGTTGCAGCATCAGATATTGATCCACCTTTTCACACAGCTTTGAGTTTGCTGCTAGACCATATGTTGTGGGTTTCTTAGTATGTGTTTTTTTGTTTTGGTTTGTTTTTTTTTTTTGTTCCATAAGCAGGTACAGTTTTATTTGGCAAAAGGAAGCACTTAACTAAACTGAACTTTGGGATGTGTCAAAATGTAAAGCCTGAGGGGCCTTTTCCATGTTTATGTTGCTTTTGCAAACACGCACGATGCCAGCTGTACAAAATGTCCCCTTCTGCCTGAGGCTGGACAGGAAACTGCACCCTGTCTTTCTATGCTTGGCTATGCTAATCCACATTTGTGATTGCCAAGTGTGATTACTGCAATGTATTGCACTGAAAAATCAAATTGCTAACCAAGTCAATAGATCTTAAGGGAGAAATGGAATTTTCCAGAGACACCCCTGGGCTTACTGAAAAACAAACTAGGAATGCTGGGTCTAGTGTTAACAAGAGATGTGTCTATCCCATAGCAACTTCCTATGGCATAGCAAGAAAAGTGTTGTTAAATGAGCAGTCTTTTGAAAATCTGAAAAACCCACCAAAACCAAAATCAAACCAAGAAGCTCTATTTCTGTTAAATAGATTTGATATATCATTAATTAGCAGATAATTCTTAAGTACTTTTGTGCTCTGTGAAATCCAGCAAGAAAATGTGGCCTTATCTGCAGTTGCTTTGTAGTTTTCTTACTCATGAATTCCTGTAAATATTCTCCCTAAGCTGATGGTTGACTGGACCTCTCTGCTCCATAAAGCTAAGCCATGCTGGTTTTGGTTAGTGGTCTCAGCAGCCAAATAATGTAGGTGATACCAAGAGGTACTGATATATTTTTAGTCCCTTATTTTTTCGACCTGATGTGTTTTCTTTCCAACTCCTGCTGGGCAGCCTGCTGTAGCCCCCAGCCCTTCTTGTGTTCCACCTTAAGCACCAGTACACCATGTCCTTCTGCACAGCACTGACTTTAAAGTCATGCCTTGGTATGAATTATATTTTTAGTTAACTGAAGTTTTCTTTATTAACCCAATACTTTACATACTGGAGTGTCTTGTTGCTGTCGGTGAATGGAATAATTATTTTTACATATGTCTATTAGAGAATCTACTTTCTCTAAAAAATTTTGTGTAAAAGGGCATGCAAATAATCTTCTTAGTATGAAAGAGAATGGCAAGAAAGAGCAGAGTTGAAATATTTTCTTGACCATTTGAAATTTTGCATGTCACCATTGTATTTGTGACCCTTGCTCTTCTTTTCATGTTCTGTGAATGATTCATATTTTTCCCTTTTTGCTGCCAAGAACTCAGTTCTTATTGCCAGTTCCTAAACTAAAGAGCCAGTTTCAACACACTTTTGCTCATATATAAACTAAGACAGAACTATTGATATCCCTGCTTAATTTCTCACTCTATGAAGTGGGTTAAAAATAGCTAACAAGTCTCATGCAGCTACTAAGGAAGCAGGTTGGGACTTTGAGACTGTAGTCAGTTTAAATTACTATTTTATCATATTTTAACCTCTCTTTATCCCCTGCTTGTCTTCATCTCCTGTTCCCTTCTGAATACTTTCATTTTTTTGTCTTTTAGGTGTTTACTTTCCTTCACAATCAGCTATAGAAATGGAGTGTGCATAGAGGTGTTTTACATTGACAGGATATATTTGTTTGTGAGACATGATATTAAGTGTATTAAAATGTGCCATCCACTTAGTGAGATTGTGTTTTTGTAAAGGTAACATCTCAAGTACAACTGTTGAAAAATTAGCGGTTGGCTGAGAACAAAGTTTGTATTTTGTAAGAATAAGGCAGTTATTTCTCCTGGACATTATTAATTTGGCCTGCGTATATGGAAATTTTGGGTTTTTTTTTAACCTAAGCTCTCTTGAACTTGAAATATCTTAGAATTTGAACAAAGAAGGGTGATACTTTAAAACAAAAATTCCCTACATGACAATCAAGTATGAAGAAGTATACAGGGTTAAAAGCGTCAAAATAGAGTAGATTTTCAGTCTGGTTCCTGTCCAGCAATTTTTTATTGTTGTTTTATTTGGTGGACAACATGAAAGATAATCACTTAGTCTTTCTGTCTAGTGAAAATAAGGAGTAATACCTATCAAACAATTGTTACAGAAATAGGTTTCAAGAAATGTTTATTTCCACTGGAACTGCAAAATGAACTGAATACCGATGGGACTCTCTTCTGCCTCAGGGATGTAATTCAAATATTGTCTATTTTATGATATATTTTCCCTGTGAATACTCATTGCAGATGAGACTGGAAATGTATACTTTGTTTCATGAAAGTAATAGCAGTAGCTACTGTTATACCTTCTGAGCATTCATTTGAAAGCCTTGTGCCATGTCTGCAGTTTACATGTGTGCACAGTTCCAGATATCTGTATTATGTGATGTCTGAGGTATGGTATTTTAAGAAGTTAAACACAGAAGGAAGACAGAACAGGAACACCAAGATGCAAATTATTTTCAGTCTTTTATCTTAGTTTTTTAACTTTTTTCCCCGTTCTAAAAAAACACTGTTTTACTCCTTTATGTCATATTTCTTCTTAAAAAAAGTTTGAGTTGTAAATTTTCTTATCTTGCCTTGAGATGGGTTCCAAGATCTCTTATTTCTCACATTCAAGCAAAACCAAGTAAAATGAATACAAATCCTGAAGCTGTATGTGAATGTCAGCGATAAAGCTGGAAGTGTGATGGTAATTTGTGAAAAAAATATCTCAGCTTTGAACTTGTTAGCTCAGGTCCTTCAGCTGTGCTGCTACTGCTGTGGCAGGAGGTGCAGTGCAAACTGCAAACTCAAAATCTGAGTAAATACTTAATTGTAAACTGCACCATGCCTTGGTGCTATGTCTGCATGGCCACCATCCAGTGCAGACAGTGCAAATCTAGTTTTCCAGTTTCTACATTAGGTGTAGTCGTACTTTTTATTACTTTGTAGACTCGTTATAAGATGTTGGACCCTACACATAGTCTGTACAAGCTAAAACAGAGAACATAAATTATTATTCATTATGTCTGTTGGTTTGGTTTTGCTTTTACTTGTGTTTTAGACATCTAATTCCATATAAAATAAGATGCTGTGGCAAGTTGTCTCAGTTTTACAAGGTTGAAGTTAAAAATAATCAGAATGAAATAACTGAGATGAGATCCCTGCATAAACCTTTGAACCTGGGGAAAAAAGAAAAGTGTTGTTAAGAGACTAGATCCACTTATTTCGCTGAAATTGTGTGCCTTGTGCACCATCCTATTCTTCTCTCCACAGCAGTGCTGAAGGTTCAGATCATCACTGGGGGAAAGGATGTACTATTTCTGTGACATACTTTTCTCTTTTACCTTTGATGACTTAGTTCCTTGCTCAATATCTGTTATTAAAACAAGAATCTAGGGAGGTTTGAGGTTATTCAGTAAAAGTGAATTTCTGCTAAACCTTACTTGCTGGAGATGACTACTTTATACTGGGTTCTGTAAAACACTTATTTTCAAATGGCACTGATAAAATGACCTATTGCTGTTCTGCCAAAACCTTTGTTGTCTTTAATCCTGCTTATTAGTGTGGGTTTTTTTCTCTTTGACCTTTGGTATATAGATTGCTGGGAATGCAGAGTAAAAGGAAAGAGCCCTTCTATCACTATCCATCCTGCATCTTTCTTTAAGGAAGGAAAACGAGTTTATCTCAATTGTTATGCTTATATTTTTGTTAAGTTTGATAAAGTCCAGCAAGCAGTATTCTGCAAAAGAAACAAGTTTTCTTGATTGATTGCTTTGTCTGTCTGTGAGGCACCAAAGAAAGTATTTCACTTAGCATCTACCTAACCATTGCAATTTAGATTTGGAGTGTTCATTATATTTTGGAAAGGTATTATTCACCAGGTCATCTTAAGATAACACTGTAGATGCAGTGTTACAAAATACTCTTTTTTTCCTAAGATTTGCATGTTTGTGATGGTGGTTTGTCTCCACATTTCCCATGTTGTCAGTGATGTTCCTTCCTATGCCATCTTTCATGGTCATTTTCTAGCTCCTTGCAGATATTGTTAACTACATTTCATAAACTTTGTATGGTGATTTAGTGGCATCTTGTAATAAAGAATTGCTCTAGACACACTAAAGTTACCTAATATTTCTGTAGCAGCACAAAAATAATAAGATGTGATGCATATGAGGTGGCTTACTCTGAGTTCCCATGCCCTTCCTCTCTTTACATTGTTTTTTCTTGTTTCCCTTTCTGCACTGTGATGCCATTTGTTATGTCTTATTAAAATTTAATTCCTATAGGTGCTACATTACTAGGAATTTTCTAATATAGTCTAAATTTGGGTTAATATAATTTTTCCCATTACATATATTTCAGCTCTTGCTCCCTAACATTTCATAATGCCTTTCTGTGAACCTTCTTTGTCCTCTGGTTTTTCAGTTTCCAGAAAAAGTCACTGATTATCTTCACACTATTCTTGATAAGAGAATGTCTTTTGTTATAATCCATCATAGACCTTTCTCTTTACTAAGTGAAGGCCATTCTGCTAAAAAGTCTTCTGCAATAAAAAAAAAAATCCAGCTGCCCCCTTTCTAATTCTAAGATTGTGATAGTGTCTTTCCCCAGCAATTACAAACCTCATTCCAGACAGAACTGTATATATTGGGTCAGAAGATGTGTATCAGGAGTGTCTGTGTACCTACTTTTCTACATAGTTAAGGCAGAGACTGCATTGCTTCTAAGAACTGACCTCAGAAAAAGCTTAATAGGAAAAAAAAATCAAAATTATAATAATGCCATCTCCATTTAGATGATAAGAAAATGTACTCATAGGTTCCTCCTTGCACAGCCGTAGTCTGGTAGCAGAGGAAGGGGACAAATGAAGGAGAGAAGTAGTGCCTCACATGTACCAGGACCAGGCAGGTAGCTGGGGAATGAGAGTAAGAGGAGATTTTATACAAAGCTGCCACCATGCCAACCAGTTATTTTGTTTTTCTCCTTGTGTTCCTCTGTGCTCATCAGTCCGAGCAAATTCAAGATCTAGATTCCTGGTTCAGAATTGTTAAGAAGCACACCCATGACTGGTGCCAGCAGAAAGGATGAACATGGAGCAGTCCAAGGCCAGTAACATCCATCTGGATACTACTGACGCCAACAGCTAAAGATGAGGTATTAGCAGCCTACTGCAGAATGAGGAGACAACAGTATCAATCTAGGGAACAGCAGAGGAGGGTGAAATGACAAAGATGATGTCAAAAACCCAATATATAGTTCCTGCTACAGGTTTATGGAAATAATTAAGATTTTTTTCAGTGTTAGGACCTGGTTTTGGAAACAGCCTTAATGCAGCTGTTTAATAACAAGAAATGAGCATCCCTATCAGAACACAAATAGAAATTACATGAAAATAACTATTAAGAGATTGTAACTCATGTAGTTGGAATTCTGTCAAAGGAATTTCTCTGGCATGATAATGGAACTCTTGGTAATATGACTACCCAGTCTAACCATCTGTTCTCTGCTGAATTACTACTGATGCACACCAGGATGCTAACATGAGAGGGACACCTGCCTGAGACTTCGCCCAAGCAGCCTTCGATATGTTCAGGGAGTATTACAGCCATGAGTGTTTATCACTGGTTTAGAGGAATAGCCATTTCTGATCTTTAGACCACTGAAGTTTGTCATGGTGTCTCTGGAATTCTTTGATTTTTCTTATTCACCCAGGACAAGGTGAATGAAGGGGCAGATGATACCTTCCTGGTTTCTGTCTCTTGTGATCATTCTGCTAGCCGTCAGTCATTTCTATTTGCCCTCTGTTCTTCAGGTTTCCATTTGGCTATCTACATTGTTCCTTTCTGTTTGCCTGGCCTTTGGTCAACTCCTTTTATTCTTTCTACATTGATACCTTCCATGCCTGTGTTGAAAAATGGCACTGATGATGCTATGAGTGTATTTGCTAAGATGGAGTCACTGTCATGTTATACTGACTTTTTCTTTCTGCAGACTTTGGCCCATCCTCTTTGAAAAAAATAAATTAGTGACTCATCATATGTCCCCAGTGACCTTTTCTGGGCTCCCCAAATATCTTGTCTTTTCACACAACAATTATTCAGAATTAAACCACTCCTCATGCAATTTATTGATACATTTTGTCCTTATGAAGTTCACATGGAAAGGCTGTTCAGGTTATAGTGGGTCATTCCCTTAAAGACTCCACATAATTCAACTCAACCCACTTATTGCTACCACCCTGGGTTACTTTTTCCATCATATCAATGATGTCCTTCATCTTTGCTTCCTTCCAACTGACAGAAGGTTGATAAATCCAGGCCTTCCAAGTCTCTGAACTTCAAAATGAGACCAAAATTTCCAGTTCAATTCTGTTTGTTCTTTTAAAAGTATCTCTATAAGTGATTTCATCACAACGAAAAAACTGGAATTGCTTGTAAACAGCGGTACATAGTCACCGTACATGCATGCCTTCATCGGGTCTGGGTTGGTTTTTAAATCCCAGTGAATTATACCAAAACATCCTTGAAGAAACTTGGCTCAGTGTTTTCAGGCATCAATTTTGACAGCCTGCTCTGTCAAGTTGGATCTTAAAAGTAAAATCATTCAGTTGTGTTTCTCTGACTATGTTTTGTAGCCTATATTTGAAGAAACTTCTTAGCAACCTTTGTGGCAGCCAAGGGAATGAGAATGGAAACAGCTAATCTGAAGAGCTTGGTGCTGTCAGTGGGAGCAGGAGCGTTGGATCTTCTGATCAGTGGCCACTCTTCAGGGGAGCTCTGTGTGTTGTTCTGAGCATCTGTCTCAGTATTGATTTTTCTGTGGAGTACTTTCTGTTACTCCTCCTAACAAAGCTCCCATCTACTACAGTGAGAGCAAAATGAAATAATTCAATTATTAAATTCATTTTGATCTTGTTTGGGATATTATCTTGAAATCTTTGGTTGAAAGATCTTTTTCCTCTCCAGGAGGATATATTGCATTTTGCATTGTTATCATCAGAGTAATATAATTATCTTTCTAATTATTTAATTGTTTACTTTTGTGAGAAAAATGGCTCTTCAGACAATTGGTCATTCACATTTGTGAACACCAGTGAAATGGACTCATGGATGTCAACTTGTCTTAATTATGTGCTGCTGGTAGTGAAACACATCATGATTCCTTCTTATGTAGCAAATTAGAAACTCAAAGTGAGCAAAACTGGCAAAGATCATTATGAACTATTTCATTCAGAGAGAGAATTTCTCATCCTACTTCCTAGCTTTTATGGTAAAAGAACCCCTGCAACAACAGCAATCAAACCAAACAAAAACCCCCTAAGCCCCTGAAAAAACAAACCAAACCCTCCAAAAACCCACAACAAACCAAACCAAACCCCCCCAAAACCCACAACAAACCAACAAAAAAACCCCCAAACCAACAAACAAACCAACCCACCACAAAAGCCCTCACATCTCAAAAACCTAGAGACTAGAGAATTTGAAAATATAAAAAAGAACATACTGTGAATGTGTCTCAAATTTTCATGACTGAATGTAGATCCACAAAAAAGCCTTTGCATTTTGTCTCACTACATTGATTATCAAAAGTGCTTATATATCTTCTCTTAATTATTTTTCAATATCCACACTTACGCGTGTTAACAATGCTAAATAGATTTCTAAGACCTAACAGTGTCTCTGGGGAGATATTGTTTTGCTGAGTGTTCAGAGAGCCCAATCCAGTAAGTCATTAGAAAATATACTTGGATCACCGTGAAAATGCTTCTGGCAAAGGAGAAGGTGGAAAAAGTATCCTTTATTTTAAATAATAAAATAGTGTTTGGAGAGGTCATCTGCTGCACTTGAAACTGATTCCTTTAAATCTTTATCCTCTGTAGAGATTTAAATGCACTTTTCCTGTAAGTGCTCTGTTTACTGAGTTCTAGTGATTGGTATTGTCCCAACTGGACTTTGCCTGGAGTCATAGTTCCACCAGTCACTACTTCATCCCTCTGTGCCTTATAGGAAATGGTTAGGCACTTAGCTTTTGAAAATATAAAAAAATCTTCAGTAAAAGTAGGTGCTTTCTTATCTTAAGGTATTAGATACCAAAGTCTCTGAAAGAGGGATGCTAAGGCACAAGCTTCACTTTTGCTAATTTAACTGTTTCTGCACACACTGCTCTTTGAAGACCTTTTTCTGTCCAGTCCCCTTTTTGCACTATGGCTGCAGGTTCTGCCAGACAGAAGGTACCTCAGTGCCAGATAGTGTGATGTTCCATGTCAATGTAGGTTTCTGTCTTAAATTTCAGTCTTCATCACTGAGCAGTTGCTGCTCATGACAATTTTTTGCTTGTGAAAAGCGACACCCATGAAAGTTCTTCCCTTTGGAAAATGACTAGAACTTTTGATCTGATGTGGTGGATGAGCAATTGGGTCACAGGTTGAGCACAGAGGGCAATAGTGAATGGGGGAACATGAGACTGGTGACCTGTCACTAGTGGGGATCCTCAGGGCTCCATCTTGGGCCCTGTGCTCTTCAGCATCTTCATAAATGACTTGGATGCAGTACTGGGAGGGAAACTGAGCAAGTTTGCAGATGACACAAAACTGGGAAAAGCTGTTGACTCCCTCGAAGGCAGGGAGGCCCTACAGAAAGACCTAGACAAATTAGAGGACTGGGCAATCGCCAACCACATGAAGTTCAATGAAGGGAGGTGACAAATTCTGCACCTGGGATGGGCAAATCCAGATATTCATACAGACTGGAGAATGAGATACTGGAAAGCAGCGCTGTGGAAAGGGGCCTGGGGGTCCTAGTCGATGGCAAGTTCAGTATGAGTCAGCAGTGCCCTGGCAGCCAGGAGGGACAACTGTGTCCTGGGGGACTTCCAGCAAAGTCAAGAGAGGGGATTGTCCCATTCTGCTCTGCGCTGGGGCAGACTCACCTTGAATATTGTGTGCAGTTTTGGGCACCATGATATAAGAAAGATACTAAGCCATTGGTGTCCAAAGGAGGGCAGCAGAGGTGGTGAAGGGCCTGGAGGGGAAGGTATATGAGGAGAGGCTGAGGTCACTTGTTCTGTTCAGCCTGGAGAAAAGGAGACTGAGGGGAGACCTCATTGCAGTTACAACTTCCTCCTGAGGGGAAGAGGAGGGGCAGGCACTCATCTCTTCTCTGTGGTGACTAGTGGCAGGACCCGAGGGAATGGCCTGAAGTTGTGTCAGGGGAGGTTTAGGTTGGATATTAGAAAAAGATTCTGGGGACTGGAACAGGCTCCCCAGGAGAATGGTCACAGCACCAAGCCTGATAGGGTTCAATAGGGTTTGGACGATACTCTGAGGCATATGGTGGATTTGGGGATGGTCCTGTGCAGGGCCAGCAGCTGGACTTGATGATCCCTGTGGGTCCCTTCCAACTCAGTATATTCTGTGATTCTGTGATCTCTTGAATCAATTTTATATATGGCCATTGTGTGTTATATTCAGGTGTTTAAGAGACATATATTGAAGGCCTTGCAATAATATTTAGCAAGCCCTCAGGCTTACCAGCACTTACATCTGGCAAACACAAGACACTTTCCAGGGCCTGGGATATAAACTGCCATGATACCTCAAGGGTTTAGAATTGTACCTGAAAGTAGAGTCTAAAGCATTTGAACTGAAGATTAGGTCATTCTGTCTGACAAGAGTATGGATACTTGTTGTAAACAACCCCAATAGGTGCTATTACACTAGTGGCAGGTAACTCAAATGTGTTAAAGTATTGTTGAAATAAAAATGTGTCAGAAATAGACACTGAATATTTGAGGTACTATAAATATGAATACTGATAAATTTCTTCCTAATGGGTTATTCAGGTACGGCTTTTAATTGCTGTTTGCAGAAAGTTCATTTTGACCCTAAGTCCTGTTTTCTGCTCCTTTACTGTGCCCTTTTTTACATTTTCTTCCTTATTATAAGTGCCTGTATTATTTCTGTTGAAAATTGTCTTACTGTAGTTCATACATAGAGTCTTTTTCTCAGTAATTTCAACCATCTTTGTGGGTTTTAGGTGCTTTTCTAATGCAACAAACAAAGAAATAATGTAATTTCTCAGCTTCTTCCAACTCTGGTTTTACTTAGACGATGAGTACAGAAAGCATGTTCATTAAATTACATTACACTTCTAAGTTATATTACCTGTTTCAATAGCACTGTGTGAATGATTGTGATTGTGGGATCAAAGGCTCAAAGCTTGGTGCATTTGGAAACCAAGATTATATTTCTGTCCTAGAACACTGTAAAATCTAAACAGAAAATTCAGTGGCTGATGGATAAATGATTCTGCATGGATTTAATGTTGAGTGCTCTCAAAACCAGACAGAGATTATATTTATTCCTCTGTGCAAGAATCTGGATGTAAGTCTAAGTGACATTGATCATAGTACTCAAGAGGAACATAATTTCCCACAAAGTGCTAAGGAAAAGTGACTTATTTTGTGTTTAATATACAGTGAAAATCTTTTACACGAGACTCCAAAGGGCACAGATAAAAATAAAATAGCAGTACCAATAATTGCATTACTTAACTGGAACAGGAACATTAATATCCTTTGATTCTCTTTGAGGGAATCATATTTCTGAACAGAAGAAAACATAAGTGAATGACTACTTGCCCAAATCAAGAAACCTGGATTGGAAAAATTGACAGCTACACCTACCATGTTCAAAACCACTGGAACAAAGAATGTATACTACAGGAAAAAGCAACATTAACTAGCAACTATGTACATTTTGTGGGTGTAAAGCCCTGGAGCCCTGCATGCTGACAAAACTGACTGACTCAACTGATCACTGCAAGTCCCAAGTGAATTATGTTTTGCCTTAGGAGATGTGATTAAGGAGATAAACCTGAGTGGCATTTCAAATATTTGAGTTCTGATTACCCTACCCTAAATGGGTTCATAGATCTCAACTGTGGTAGTAAATACAGGATTTGCTGTTGTTTAGGCTATATTTATCATGGACTCATAGAGTTTAATGACAGAAGGAAGCACTGGATCACACTGGTTCATGTCCTGTATATGCTATTACACCTGTCAACATAATCTGGAAGGCCCAGACCTGTGAGTCTGTGTTGTGTATGATACAGATGCTTTTGCATGCACAATAAATCCAGTTCATTGGGATGACCTTCTGCATGAAAATTGGGTGTATGTCCTGTGCACCAGGTACATCAGACTTACTGCCATCAAGCGATGGAGCACCCTTCTCAATGCAGACCCCCCACCCCAATGAGCCCCAGCTGTAAGATGACCCCATAGTGCAACTCATTCTGTTTTGTTAACCCATGTCTGAGGAAATCTACGCTTGGCTAGTATATGGTTTTCCAAAGAGGACAGATTATGTAAAAGCTGTGCCTCATTTCTGTTTTGAATTTTTCTCATGTCAGATTCTGAACCCTTGGACACTTTCTTTTTCCTTTTGGTTTCAGACTTCCATTAGTATTCTCTAAATTTTCCTCAATGAAGACAATTGTACCGTGTGCAAGTCACCTTTCATTTCTCACCTGTGATGAAGTGGCAGTTCGAATTATTTGACAACCCTTTTCCCCCCAAATTACACACTTATTTTGTGGCTCTCAATCATCTTCAATTCTCAAAGCCCTTTTAAAAATACAAATATTTAAAGTGGTTGTGTTATGCAAACACTGGTTTCACTGAAGTCACAGTCAGATGTAATTTCGGCTTGCTACTACTGATCACCACTTTCCTCTTTATCTATCCTTTTGGTATAGTATGATACTGGGGTTACTCCTGAGCTTTTTGTGCTCTCCCACAAGAGTGGTCCTGATGTTATTCATTAGTCAGATGACTTAGGATGTAAAGGTGTCTTGTTTGAATGGCCAATTCAGATGTGAACATCTGACTGTTTGCTCTGTGTGATGGACCTCTTTTCCTTTTTTGTTCACTTATCTGAAGTGAACAACTTTCCTAGCCAACACTGCAAGTCAGCTGTCATCCTTTCAAGACTTGCTACACTGTACATACGACATCTGAGTAGGTGAAGTATGGGCAAAGGGACCTCCCATGTCCTGGCAACCATGGCAGAGCACACATGCACCTACCTATCCTATATCACACAAACATACCTATTGTTATTTTTCTTTTGCTGATTTTTGTTTCATCTGGATTTATTACAGAAGCCCAGAACTTCAGTAACAAGTTTAATAATGTGAAGCAAGATAGCTATGCAGTGCTTTCCTGTCAATTCTTTTAGGGACAGGAAGTTCCCTACTATTCCAGGAGATTTCTATAAATCTCTGCCTCTTGTTAGATGTTTTTCAGTTAGCTCTTTCTTTACCCAGTAAAGTATGCACGCAATGATACTGTGTAGCACTGACCCTTTGATTAGTATGACCCATGGCACTAAATATAATGCCTTGGGGAGCTCTGTGTTTATGACCTCTCCTCTTCCAAAAGTTTTATCTCCTTAAACTACAAAATGAGTTGTGGGAAGGGCTGTAATACATTAAAAAAACCCTAACCAAACTCAAATCATTAACTTCTGTTCTTCAAGACTCAACAATGTGCTCTCCTTACTTGCTCTGGCATCAATGTCATATTCCACAGGCCATTGCAGTGTAGCTCTTTCTGTCTGTCTTTTTTGTCTTTAACAATACAAAGGGAAAATTTATTTTTCCTCTATATATTGTAAAAAATATGATGGATTTGTTGCCCTTTTTATTAATGTTTTCTGATCCTTTCTTTTATTTTGCTGTGAAGTTAATAAAAGTGATACAGAGATAGGAGACTGGGTAAGGAAAGTAACTTCCAGACAAGAAGCCTGAAGTTCTTTTGTGCACTTTACTCAGGAATTGTTGTAGCTAATTGTTGTGTTGCGCAGTGCAGCAGGTACTGTAATATTTTTAAAAATATCCTGTGTTCTTTTTTGGTTTCTTGATGGGCAAAAGTCAGTCTTTGAGGAGAAGTGGTGCAGAAGCTATATGCAGGTGCCCGAGAGGGCAGTGTTTGTCTCATCCTGCTGTGAAATGTTATGATGTAAAATTGATGCAGCTTACAAAGAGCATTCCTATAACAATTAATGGCCACATAACATCTTTTGCTCTGTGTTGCCTGAGACATATGTTACTTACACTACAGGTAAGTGGCCATTTTCATATGTAGATAAGTATCTAATCAGAGCAAAAGGTAGCCTACTTGGAGCAGATGAGCAGTTTGTTCATCCAGAAAGGCTGGCAGAGACTAACTTCACAATCTGCAGATGCTGAGGGTACCAGCAGTAGAATGCCCGAAAGACAAAAGGGCACATGTTGATCTTTACTCCACCAAGATCCTCTGCAGTTCCTACTACAGATATTTTTTATTATGTGATCCATGCCACCTTTGGATAGCGCATGAAAAGCTGGATGAGTACATGGCTTACTTTTTGTCTGTTTTTCTAGTCAGGAGAAGCTGAATAGATTTTTAATGTAGATAAGAATCTTTATAGAAAAACCCTCTGAGAAGGACAATTCTGTGCCAGTATCTCTGTTAAAGATCTCTGTCAGCTAGTTCTTAATCAATAGAGTGTGCATAAAGTGGGATTTGGCCTCTATAATAACATGTTCCATTTGCATTTGAACTAAGCGCGATACATCAAGCATCTTCTTGCGCCACCTTTTCCAACTTGGATCATGGTATTATACTTTGTAGTGAAAGGAGATAAAACACTTCTTTTGAACACTGGTTGGGAAGGGGCCTTATGTTTCAGCTCTAGATTAATATGCAGTCTATTCTGATAAAAAGCATAGGAGTTGTACAGCAGCTGTGGCAAGATCAGCATCCAGGAAGAGTCACAACAGGACTGAGACAGACAGGCAGCTCATTATCCCAGCATAGAAAAAACCCTTTCTCCAGCCTTGCGGAGGCAAAGAGGGAAGTGAGGATCCCTCTGGAATTTTGCTATTAACACCTGTCTGGACTGCATGAACTATAAAGAGAAGAACTTGCCTCAGAGAAACTTGCTCCCCTGGAGTGAGATGATGATGAAATGCACTGAAGCTCTTTGGGAAATTCTTTTTGTAAAAGGTCTCATTTACACAACAGAAAGAATCTGTAGCTGATCAAGGGTCAGCAACATGCTGGCAAGCCATGCTGCACACTGTTTGCATCTGCAGACACAGGCAAACTCCCACCAGTGCTGCATGAGAATAGGCACCTGAGATTGTTACTGAAAGGTGACAACCAGATGCTGTTCATGCTTTTGATATTTCAGTCTCCATCTAGAACACATGTAGCAGTCTCTGTTGTTGGAGTGAACTGCTAGCCGTGTGTTACACTTGTGTAAGCTTGGTTAAGAAGGAAGATTAACTTCTAATGAATTTATTGGACCTGATTCCATTGCACAAGAACAAGGGAAAAGATAAAAATATTTACATGAAGGAATAAATGCATTTTCCCTTGGTAAAGGAAAAGTATGCAGTCACTGTTTGGGTAGGAATGAAATATGCAGTAAATTTAAAGCAAAATTAAACAGTCCTATGATCTTGAATCAAAGAAGCATAACTGAACAGTTAAATGTGGGTTGATTGTGTGATAATTGCATCAGTAAAACATAAACCTCGGTAATTTTGAAAAGTTATGAAAAATCTCTTCTATAATATAAAGCAATTATACAGTATGAACTGAGGTTTGAAATTCCTCTTGTCCGTATAGATGGTTGCTATTGCTTGTTTTGGAAAGAGAGATGGAGATTGTCCAAGTACTTGGTTATATGGTCTGGATCATTGAAAAAGTTTCAGAGAGGTTTGGCCCTAACTAAATAGTATGCTTGACTTTCTTATTTACACAAAAATAAGAAATGTTGCTCTCCTGGGAGAAACTTCCTGTACTCACTCAAATGCATCTTTGTGAGAGATATTGGTCTTAAAGCTTGAGCACGAAATAGGGTAGCATACGACTATCTACCACTCAGTCCTCATCCACAGGGAAATGGGCAATTGTGGAGTAGGACAATGAATGTGGAGCTTGTGCTCTGCTCATACCAAGCATCAGTTTTTGGCTGGAGGACCAAGCATAAAGAAGTAAAACATATTTTTGTAGTATACCATGGTCTTTATAATAATCATAGCACCTTCCTTTTCCTAATCTGTTGTAATTCTGATGTAAACAGTTAAAATTGTCCAAGATAACCTGGCAAGCTTTACATTATGTGTTCAACCTACACCTCCAATAGAAGGGTGGCCATAACTTTTGTAGGTGATAGTGATAAAAAATTGAGAGAGAAGAACCTGTTCTACAGTCACTATTACATGGAAGAGGATGTCTATCTATTAAGATTGGGCTTGGACTAGATCATTCTTGTGTCACAGGCTCATTTTTTTTCCTATACATCCCTCCTGTCTCAGATCCTGTTTCTTATACCACCTAGTTTATGATGGTGTTTAATTGTACTTTCTATGTATTTTGAAAAATGTATTTTTAAGGAGGGGTATTTATAATCACTAGAAAGTTCTTTCTCTGTGCTGCTATGCTGCACCAGATCATTTGTGTGTTACCTTTCAAAATAATCATTTGTCATGGTTTAGGAAAAATACTCCCCAATTCAGTGTCCTTATCGAGACTCTCCCAAACCAGACACTGCTCTGCTTGCTTGTTGCGCACCACCTCCTTTCCTCGTTCCCGCTCTGGGGATTGAGTTGAGAGTTAGAGGCATAAAAGGTAAAAATCAGGGGTTGAGATAAGAGCAATTTACTGAAAACAGCAATGGGGTAAGAAAACAGACACTAACAGCAATAATATTAACAATAAAAGGCATAAGAAAAAGAAATTATTTAAATGGAAATTAAAATAATACTAGACAGTTTCAACTGCCATGTCTTCTCCTCCAGACTAGAAACAAGAGATAGAGTCCCTTACTCCTGCCCCTGGCAAGACATGTGAGATGATATCAAAGAAAGTTAGGGTCTGGCCACACCTCCGTCTTGGCTACTGTAAAAAATTAACCCCGTCCTTGACAAAACCAGGACACCAGTGAAATCTGAGCTTATCAGAAATATAATCCAACTCTGTTTTATCTTATCTACAGAATGTACTGTCAGACATACATGCCAGAAATCACATTCTTTACAATTCATATAATTCTGAAAAAAATGACAGGGAAATCTCTTAGACTATTTAGTGAAAGCACTTAAAATTTTTCATTTGGAACAACAAGTATTTCTCCATATTAAAAAGAAAATCAACAAGGTCAAACCAAAAACCAAAACAAACCAAAGCCCAGCGACCTGTACAAAGTCAGTAGTCAGAAGAGAAATTGCCTCAGAGGCTGAGCTGTCAGTGCTGAGCTCAGTGATACAAAAGAAGTATCTAAGTTGTGCTCTGAACAGATGCCATTAACTTTGCAGAAGGCTCTTTTTCAACCTTTGCTTTTAAGTCTCAGATTCTGTTGTTCTTCTATAAGTGCTCATCTGTATGGAAACTACTTAGCTATATGTGAGCCACTGTATACCACACTGAAGTCTTCCAACAGTACTGTTGTTTGGCCCAAATGTATGACCAGTAATGTAAGTTCTTTCAGCCCTTCATCCATGAGGGCATAAAAGAGAGTGACAGCAGTTACAGAACTCCTTCATATGGCCCCTGAATGCCTGCTAATCTGTAGTTCTTTCTGCAACATGGACTTTTCTAGCCAACAGTTATTAATTCCTTGGAGAATCTGCCAATTTTAATTCTGATTTTTTTAAAAAATTGTTTTAAAAGGATTTCCCAGCATATAGAGCATCACAGTGATTTCAAAAGTTGGATTCCAAATATGAGAGACTCATAGCTGTCCAAAGAGAAAGGAAAAATGTTTTAAGAAAAAAATGTTCAGCTGCTTCATCTGTCAGTCATTCTCTTCAAGTAGAAGGAAATACGGACACCTACAACAAAATGAGATTGCTCTCTGAAAGAAAAAAAGTAAGAATTTGAAGCTTCTCTTTTTATTTCTATACTCTTCTATGGCCTGTCTTTTGCTGTCAGTAAGGGTATAGTTGTAATAGCAGGGAACTAGACCACTTTGGTGCCTTGTGATAAACTTCCAATGTTGAGATAGAGAAAATATAGAGGCATAAAATCCCTCCACCCAACCAGAAAGATCCTATTTGCCTATATCTCCTGATTGACAGCAGAGCTCAAAATACGATTTTGGTAGCAACACCACTGAAGCTTGTTCCCCAGCCAGCTCAGATTCTAAGGGTCCCCTAGTCCCTATGTTTAATACAACTCCTTTATCCCCAAATACAGCAGTTGCAACACTGAAATAAGGTCTACATCACCAGATCATCATCCTAAACTACAATCATCATTCTGAAAATTATTGTAGTTAATTTATTGCTGGTGCGAATTATTTCCTCTTCAGTACTATCCGTAGTAAATTTACTGCTGAGTTTATCAAAGTGTAGGAGCAAATTTTCTTCCCATTTATCTCCAATGTACTTCTAATTAAAGTGGCCTAATACTCCTGCGGCCTCAAGTTTCAAGTACTCTCAAATAAGATTTTAGAGACAGAGATGATGAACACCCAATAAGCAAAGAAGACACAGATCTTGAATTATGAGGACCTACCCTGCAGCTTCTCCAAGAACCCTTCATCTTTATCATCATGACATGAGTACACACTGTTCTGCTCTTACGTTGCTCCCAATTGATCTCAGAGCTTTGCAAGAGGTGCCATCTATAGTTTGTACTACCCTGAAGACTGAAAAATCAATGATCAGAGAAAAAGGGCCATCAATTACCAACCCATTTAGGTCCTGGAGACAAGACAGTGATGTTTTTTAGAGAAGACATCTTGAAGTGATTTTAAAATGACACCAGCTACTATCATTCCAGATGGTAAGAAAGTTAAACAGCTTTCTCTAATGACAGCTGTTCCCAAGGATAAATAACTCTACAGCCCAGATTAAAATAAGTAAAGTAAGTACTCCTCTGTTTCAGTCCAACTGTGACTATCAAACTAACATTATGTAAATACTGCTTACTGACAGAACAAATCTGTGAACAGATTTCAGTCTCAAGTTGAATAATAAAGGCTACATTTTCTGAAGGATATTTATGTTTCCATGAGTAACACTGGAAGTTTAGTCCTTACATTTACTTATTTTTTCCATATAATTTGCTATAATATTGTAAGGATGAAGGGTTCTTGAAAAGTTCTGAAGAGAAAAACTCAGTGCAGGTTTTTCTCTTTTGAAGGGAGAAATATTTTAAGCAACTTAACATATAAAATGCAAAGTCCTAAGAAAAATATCTGCCCAAATATATCTTACAAAGGCAGACAGCTACAGAGTACCTACATGTTTGCAGTGAAAACCAGCTGGTTATGCTTTAAGAAAATAGTTTTACTTTTAAAAAGTTGCCATCATTTACAAATGCAACCAATTTGGGAAACAACCAAGATAGCTCAAGTTGGTAGGCTGAACGACAGCGAGCTCTTCCCAAACTCTGTTTTCAGGTATCACCTTTACCTTTGTATTAGGTTTAAGCTAGAATAATCATTAGCTAGGCCCTAGAATTCATCTCTTTTGTGTATCCTCATCAATGACAGATTCTTTTTGTGGCTTTTCTCATCCTTTTCAGGGAGGTCTTTCATGAACAGAATGTGAAAAAACAAAGCCTTGTTTTATTGGCTATCTGACTGATAGGAAATACATTTTGTAAATCAAGAGGAAAAGTCTACTACTGACAATTAATTTCTCCAAAATAGAAATAGAAATATTTTTTTCTGTCTTCAACTTGAGAAAATTGGACTAATTCAGCCTCAAAATGGTAACATTACTTTTCTTTCTCTTTATAATATTAGGGACAGCTTTTAGGTACCTTCAAGATGCATGTTTCTATACTGTGAGCCCTTTCTTTATCATAAAATAGCTGTGATTCACAACAAAGCTGTATTCAGACTTTCCCTGATGCTAAGGATGTTTACAGAAAGTGTTCATCAACTAGTTGTGCACGTGAAGTTAATGCAGTTATGTCTGTTCAATTACTTGCTCAAAGAAAGAGATTTCTGAACAACACTACAGTCCTTGAACTTCAGTTTTGTTACAAACAGCTGAATCATAAGAGAAAACAAAGAAAATTGTCATTCACTGGAAATCAAATTGCCTGCAAAGAGCAACTGCGTACCTTCCAGATGAGGGATTTCCAGTCCATCTGGATGGTCATCTTTAACCTTAAGATAAATCTGTGGGAGACAGATTTCAGACTGCTGCAGACTGTTACACCATGTCAGCTTGCACTTACGCAGTGCCTAAAGTCATACCTCACCATTCCTCCAATGCAGAGCTGACAGAGGTGGTGTATCAAGCTGTGGAATGTCAAACAGCTATATATGCCTCCTCTCTTGGCTTAAACTGAGGATGTTCATAAAGGTCCATCTTTCTCACCAAAATCCTGTTGGCTGGCTTATATCAACGGCTGCTCACTGAGACCATTGGATGGTCCTTGCTATATGAACCCAGATGAAGATAATACATAAACATTGTGGAAGTCAAGGAAATCAGGGTAACCTGAAGATATTTCTTCTCCTTTTAAAGATTTCCATAGACCAGGTGTTTCCAGAAAATACATCACTGTATCATTGTATGTACAAGTATGAAAGAGCCCATTCATTTTTTTTCCCTAAGAAGTAGCTGGCAACTATGTATAATTATTTTTTCCTTTATTTGCTTTCAGAAGACAATCTCTCCACAGTTTCAAATGCTCTCTTTCGGGGTATATCCTTCGATCAATATTTCAGTAGTGGATAAGTTCAGTTAAAGACCTATTCACTATCAAAAAGATATCAAGTGGCTTTTTTATTTGGTTTGGTTTGCTGTGTTTTGCTTTGTTTCATTTTGGTTTTATTTTTTTTGTTTGTTTCTTTTGTTTCTGCAGAAAGTCTGTGATCTCAGAACCTTGCAAATATAAGGAATAAGGTATCATGAAGGAGTTTCCTCTGATCCCCTATCCAGAGTATAAGAAAAAGAAGGAAGGATTTTGACTATGTTTATCCTGATAGCTTCTAAGTGTCTGAGTTGGTTGTGAGTGACCATGTAATCAGGAATTAGCCATCAGAAGAAACAGTCCCAACATAAATAATAAGTGACATTTTTACCTCCCTCCTTATGTCTAGATATTTTCTTCATGCTCTAACGGTAAAATTTCTGGAAATGTGTATGCATTTAAGTTATAATACTTGCTGGAAAAGCCATGCTTCCTGGCTCTAGCTTATTTTTACTGTCATTTTTTTCTAATGACTAGTATTCCTCTTTGAGATGCAGAATATCTAACATACATTTATTTTTATTGGTAAAGGATATGTGTCTGCTTCTAGGAAATACTAACCTTGGGGAAATAGGTTTCAGGATTACATCACAGTATGAACTGTCACTACATGTAGAGGGATCTATATGTGTCTAGAAGTCAATATTGCAGTCTGAGGAATAATAAAAGGCATAGGTAATGACAATTATATGAGACTGGGAACTGAAAAGTTGGATTTCATGGCAGAGATAATGAGTAAGATACAGAGGAAGAATGCATTTGAACAAAAGCCTGAACATGCAATACGTGCCCACTAGATGCAGGCTACTGCAGCTCCTGCAAAAGAAAGGTTGTGGAGAGCATGGTCAGCTGGGAGCACTGAGATAAAAACCCCCATGCAAATAGAACTAGGCTTCTATTCAGTAGCACAGGCTTATTTAATCACTTCTTGTACAAGACACATCATACAGGTAAAAGTTGGAATAGAAGTTGTATAAGTAATCTTAGGGTCTGAAGTTTTGAAGGCAGAAGTTAAATTACAAATGAGTTAAAGTATTAATAAATTCAAGGATCAAGGAAATATGTAGAAACCAATACAAACAAAGCCTGACATTTTTAACACAGAAAATGGATAAAGGCAGATCAGCTGAATTGCCTAGCAGGCCTGAGTGATTGAAGCCTTAATTGGGTAACTTAAGTACTAGTCTCTTTACAGTATTAGAAAACAGGTGGTCTTTCCAGGAAGAAGAGAAAAACTGACTCCACTAAACAGTCCTTCACTTTTATTTGCAAAACGATCGTGCAAAACCTACTGAAGATATGCAGTCCAGGAAACATCTGGTTCTTTCCTTCTGAATATTTTGTGAACTCTGCCAATATAATTTATACATAATCATACTAGTTTTAGCAGGACTACTGCCTCTGGAACTCTAATGAGAACAAATATGTTGCAATGTTGGCAGACATTTGTGCTTTTCTAAACTTCCTGAACTACAACACTTGCATAAGATCCTGACTTTAGGAATTTATTTGCTGGGTTGCATCACTTCAATTTCTGTATGATACAATATAAATATTCATTTTGTTATCGTTATTGTTCTTAGGACTCTGAAGTCTAGATCAGGTACTCACTATGGAACAGAGCATATTGTCCATCCACAATTAAAGGTAAAAAACTAAAGACAAACCAATGTCCGAGGACATTAGGGGGAAATGTCAATTAAACGTGTCTGCCTTTCACAAAATAACAGATTAATAATTATCAGTTGTCTTTTTCAGAGGATTTTTAGGCACTAGAGCAAAGATGTGAGCATGAAGGGACCAGGGAAGAGAAAAGACTAAAATTATGTATGTTTATGGGGAGCTCCATGTAGGATTTTTGAACAAATAAGCAGATGAGGCAATGTGTGGAGTAACCGAACCTTATTC
Organism: Sakesphorus luctuosus; assembly: GCA_013396695.1. Taxonomy (NCBI): domain Eukaryota; kingdom Metazoa; phylum Chordata; class Aves; order Passeriformes; family Thamnophilidae; genus Sakesphorus; species Sakesphorus luctuosus. Next base: position 394,052 of record VWZD01006075.1, read on the forward strand.
CTGGACCATAAATGAAAAACTGTTCATAGAATGAGAATAGCTGTCAATGTATTTAAAAATGAGGTTTTTTTTTTATTGTAAGGGCAACTGTCAAAGATGCAAAAAGGTGCATGAGCAAATTGAACTGGGGGGTTTTGGAGACAGTCTTGGCATCAGTGTATAAATAGATATGCCTGGGACAAAAATGCTTTTTTCAGGGCCAAGATGTTACAGTAAGAGAGCTTTAAAATAACTGTGACCGTAATGAGAATGTTACCAGCATGAGTGGATGAAAAAGACCAGGTTTTAGTAATGGTTCTGTGGGCATAGCAAGGAGTCTCAAATAAACCTGGCATCCAGCTTATAGGTGTTTGAAACTAGCAGGACAGGAAGAGTCTTTTGAGAATCTGGAGATGAGGCAGGGAAGAGACAGCTCAAAGGAGAGATAGAGAGCCCTGTTTTAGCTGTACTGAACTTGAAATGACAGCCAGACAGTACTCAAGAGCATATTAGGAAGGCATGCCTTGATCCTACCCAATGGAAGTAATGTTTCTGAGAAGAGAGGTCTGGAATGAAGCAGTGTCTGAGATCCTTCAGGTAAAGATGGTATTGGATTTTGTAGGTGACATGAAACAGGAGGGAGTCAGGAGAGGGACAAGAACTATTGGAAGTACAGAAAATGTGACCTATGAGTAAATGATGAAAGAATTGGGATTTTTTTTTCATTAAAAAATAAAAGGAAAAGAAAAATAGAGAAAGCTCAATTACTGTCTACATAAGCACTACAGGTAACTGGAAAATGGAGAAAATTAACTGCTCTCCATTGCAATTGGCAGAAGAACACATCAATTTAAGGTAAAGGAGCACAGAAAAGCTTTGTGCTAATATGGGTAGCAATCCATGAAGACTGTGATGTCTCTTCAGCTGGATTTTTATAAACAAATGTGTGTCTACAAAGAAAAGCAGGTAGATATAAAAGCTAGCTACAGCTTTCTCTGCTGAGGTCTGGCAAGATGATTCTAATAATTTCTTGCAGTCTCTTACTAGTTTTACAAAATTAGCTCAGTTGGTTAAAAGCTGGTGCTAATAATGCCAAGATCACGGGTTCAATCCCCTGTATAGGCCATTCACTTAAGAGTTGGAATTGATGATTCTTGTGTGTCTCTTCCAACTCAGAATATTCTGTAATTCTGTGAAATTGAAGATCCATGCAAAGTCTAGAAATAGGAGACATAGCATATATTCTGCACTGTTTAAAACGTGCATGTGCATTCAGCATTATGTGTGTGGGTTTCACTGATATTTAGGACTTTTTTACATCTAATATGATTTTAAAGTCTAGGCCATACTTATGAACTCCTAAAGTCATGAGCTGTAGGGCAGTAAATATGATTTTTGTCATTGCTAACAGGTCACAGGCGTGGGGAGGGCCTGGCAGTATGGTGGCTCAAGACATATCTTGCTCTGCCTTGGTGGGAGCTGTTTTCAGTTGTGGCATTAGTTGCCTTGTGGTCATGTGCCTGTTGCTTCTCCACATTTATTTCACTTTGGGAGTGCACGGGCTGGGGGCTGGCACCCTCCATAGTCACTGTGAGACAAATAGCCCCTGCAGGGTTCACAGAGTTCACAAGGATAGAACTTGCAACCTTGGCTTTATTAGCACCATGATTTAACCAAAGAGAGGGGAGTCACTATGCAACTCACAGACTTTGCTGGCAAACAGGGAGAAGGAGGCACATTGTGATAAGAAAACTTAGAAAAATAGCCTCACAGGCACCCCTGGGGAAGGTGTTTCCAATCACCAGCACTGATCTAAATCTGATGGAAAATCTGGAATGTTGACAACTGCCTGTGATGCCCTTTCTTGCCTGGTGCCATCAACCAGAGGAACAGGAGGGAAGAAAGAAGGGCAAATGTGACATCAGAGAAATGAGAGAGATTTTGGTAAATTTTCTTGACTAGAAATATTTTATGAGTATCACTATTAATTATATTTTTGTGTATATTTTGTGCTGTTGTTAATGTTAATATTATTATTATCATTATCATTATTATTATCATAATTATTATAACTATTAGTTGTTTTTTTACTAGATTATTTAGGTACTAGTTAGGTTCATGTGGTATACTGACTCTTGCCTGTAAGCATGATCTTTTCACATGAAAGTCTGATCCCTTCCTCTGAAACAGAATTGATCCATTTATTCAATACATTATTGTTTTAAACTTGATAGGATACTTGATGATAAGATAAAAAGTTTTAGTGCCGTATTTCTAAGATGTTATATAGAAATTCTTTAAACACTGAAGAAGAGGGACTTGGACAAGTGTAGGTGTTTTCTGTGGTACTCATATTTATGCAGAAAAACCTGTAGCCTAAACCAGTGATGTTAAAAGCCTTTTAAATTACAACTGATGTGTAAATTGCTGGAGTCTTTCCAATATGATGAATAACTTTAGGCAGTCAGAGCTCTTCCATAGAGGCCTGATACAAGGAAATTACTTGTCTTAAAAGCCCAGCCCTGTCCTGTGGCTACTTATTAAACATAGTCTTTGACTCTCAAGTTCAGACGTTTTCCTTAAATCTATGAATAAGAGGGAAAGAGATGCAGAAAGTTGTGAAGCCACTGTATCTACTGGAAGCAAAGACCCAGTCACACATTCATATTCAGCAGTAACTGAATCCCTGAAAATAGGAATTATCAGAATATAATCTGGTGCATTTTTTTTGTTTTTCCCATTTTTTTTGTTTCTTTTCAACAATATTCTGTTTTCTTCTCATTTTTACAACATTTTATGTTTCTCTTTATGTTTGTTAAGATTTCTCCCATTTTTTTAGTGTATTCAAAAGCCCCAGAGACTTATTACACAAAGAATTTAACTAAGCTTTTCCACAAAACTAGTTATTTCTTCATCTACCTTTTTCTGGTCATGACCCCTTCAGTTAGTTTTCCTTAGTTATCTTGGATAATATAGAGGGAACTTTGGAAATTTTATTTTTTATATAAATTAACTTAGTAATATTATTTGCTTGGTTAAAATGAAGAAAAAATGTGGGAATGCTGTCCAATCTATTATCTATGATATATGGGTGTCTGCAATTTTAATTTTTAACACATCTTAACCAAAAGCATTACTTTACATGTTCCTTATTTGTTTTAGCTTGCAGCCAGTTATAGCTGTAACCAGAAGCTGAAATGAGTTGCACAGATGCAAGATGTGAGCTCGTCTCGCACTGTGCATTAACATTTAAAGGTTTTCACTGGTACAGTTCTATCATTGTACTTGCCACTCCTCAGTAACAGCAGCAGAGCTCTAGAAATAACCACACTCACTGGCTGACCATTGTTTAAAACGCTTGAATGCCAGTTGTACTTCTGGCTTGTATTTTTTGGTCAAAACATCAAACTCAAAAAGTTCTTTTCATTATTTATCATCAGATCTTAAACTTATGGCTCAAAATGACCGGTTTAAACTGAAATAGTAGTAGTGCCTTACACTGATGCTGTTCATCAAAGAAATAATCATGACAATTTTTATAGTTTTTTGCCAAAGATCAGTGGAATGCTGTCTACATTTGTAGACACAGTATTTTGTTTCATTTTGCTCAAGTGCTTGTAATATTAATTTTAGCATTTCTGTTTAATATAATCTGATGAAAATTAATCTGTTATTCCTCATGAACTGCAAGAGATACTTGAGCACATGCTGATAATACTGAGTTATTTTGGGTAGCAAAGATGAAGAGCAACTACAAATTCTGCAGAAAGATCTCAGAACATGGATTAAATGGATGATAAGAGAGGAGGTGAAATTCCATGTATGTAACTAATGAAACACAGAGAAGGAGACAGATTCTGAACTTGCTGTTGTCATTCAGGAACAGGATATTGTAGTTGCAACAGCCACTTTCATCAAAACATCAGCTCAGCTCTCAGTGGTGGTCCAAATTAGTACTTAATGTTAGGAATTAGTAGAAAAGGATAGAGAGCAACCAAGATAATGTCCTGTTGCTTCTATTTGAGGTTTAATGCTATGTAAATCCATAGCTTGCCTAAGCCTAGAATGTTGTTTGCAGTTCTGATTCTTCCTGTTTTGAACAGAATACAGTAGAAGTGGTAAGGATAAAAAAAAGTGCAGGCCAATCATCAGCCCTATGAAATCACTACTCCATGTAAATTATGTAAATTAAGCAAGGCTACTCAAAACAAGAGTCTGAGAAGATAAAAAATTGAAATTCAGAGGTCTGGAGAAGGCAAATAAGGAATGACTAGTCACTTTGTCTTATGATACAATGACAGTGGAAACTAGGAGGGAAGATGTTCCAAATGAAAAGTACACCTTTGCAAAGCATACACCAGCTGTAGCATTCCTCAGCCTAAGATGCTGAGGATACATCAAATCAGTGATAGAATAAATTTTGGAAACATATGCCTATGAAGGATTGCATGAACGTACTGAGATCCTGCATTACTGGATGTCTCTAAGTCACAAATCACAGATGGCCAGCTGTATGTTTGCCTTGCCTGACTCTTTCTAAAGCATTTCATCTAAGAAACCATCAGACACTTATGCTAGATGGACCTTTGCCCTAATTCCAGCTCTTACAGTAAAGAACTTCTGTGCTCTGAGTGGAGAGACTATGAATATTGTTTGGGATAGGATGGGTAGATTTCAGGCTCACTACTGAGAAAACATTTTATTTGGTAGACACAATGCAGGGTAACACAATTTTGCCTTTCCCCCTTTTTTTACCCTTGACTTTTTTTTGACCTTACTGCTTTTCCTCCTCTGCTTGTTTTTAATCTCTGCTTCTCTTTATTTTTTTCCTTTGCACCAGGCAATCCTCCAGCCCTAAGCACAAAGTAGGGCTAAAAGAAGTAAGTACTTACACAAGGGAATGTATTTTGTGAAGTGTTTCCCTCTTTCCTTCTTTGTTCTTGGCTGCCTACTGTGGTGCTGAGCTGAGGTTAGCCTAGAGTCTGTGATCTCTCAGCTATCAGACATGATCAGGAGATGCCATAGGGTGAGATTTGTAGGGAGTTAGGAATCCTATTTATGTTGTTCTCTGTTATTACTGTTTGCAGAAGACTTTGCAGTCTGTTGTACACTTGTTCACCAGTTCTTTAGAGATCAGCTTGAAAAGTGGTTCCAGAGCAACAGCACTGTCTGACCTCCTGATCCAACACTGGGGGCTGACAGGCTGGTGGAATGCTGGTGGAGTCAGCCTTGTTTGTGCTGGATCTGTTGTGCTTTGACTGCGCTTCCAATGTTAAGCTAGCAATAATAAACATTTGGAGGGGATAAAAGTTTTTCATTTTTGATCTAGACACTGGTGCAAGGCTCTTGTTTTCTTCCAAGATGAAGCTGTTCTAATCAGGTCTCTTAATTCAACTAACATAAACAATTGGGGCATTTTTCAGAAATGGTGTATTGCTTTTTTTTTAAGTGGGTGAAATTGAAGTTGGCCTGTGACAATTCCACTGAAAATTCAGTATTTAATTCTTGTTATGCTTTTATTATTAATTTTAGAAAGTGCTGTAGGTGATATGTATATAGCACAGCATTTTTCTGCTTCTCTGTTCTGAAATAATCAAAAGGACTTTAGTAAAAGACAGGGAATGCATTTGCAACGAGACATGAGACATGAATTTGGCCTCTACTTCCCTTCTTTGGCATTGGAATAGCATTTCACTGGAAAGTAAAACATTGTCTTTTTGCTCCTGATGACCCAACAAGTCTGAGCCACGAAGCTATCAGTCTTTCTTCATTTACCCTTTCTTCCTTGAGGCCACTGCTATTGGTTTTATAACAGGCAGGGGCTGGTATCATCAAACCCAGCTGTACACATGCCGAGTGACTGCTGGGACATAACAAATTACATTTTCCACAGTGTTTACTCAAATGTGTTTTCAGTTATAATCTTACTAGAAAAAAACCCAAACAAAACCAATCAGTAGGACTTGTTCTTCCGCACTTTCAGTTACAAGGAAGGGAGTTGTAAGAAAAAGAAGAAAAGAAATACCAAGAAAAGATGTATGTTTGCCAGGTAATTAATTTCTGAGAAACCAAACATACCCTTAAGGATATTTAAATCACATATAGTTAGAGATTCCATTCCTTGGTCCTGGCAGGTCCTGTACATCTATGATTTACTTTTCCATCAGATTTGTAGAGTTTATCTGTAACAGCCTCCACAGAAAATCACAACATGTAACTTTCTATCACACAGAAAGACTGTCATTGATTTTTTTTTTTTAGATATACCAGTGATGCCCATTGGTAGATCAAAGTGAAACCAGAGTCCTGTTGTGCTAACTACTGAGTATATACACAGAGAGATATAAACTCTTCTGCAGTTTCCTCAGGTATAGTATCTATAGATGACAACACAGTACCAGCAGTAACCGCTATTGCTGTGCTCTTAAATAGATTAAACCCCCAGTACTCCTGATGTCGCATAGTCAGCAAACTTAGGATATATATTAGTTATCTGTATTTTTGGATGAGTGATCTGAATTTGAGAAATGAAAGGAAAGCTGTCATTTAAAATGAGAAGACTCAATTCTAGTTTTCTTTCATGATCTCAGATAACAAATCCAGAATATTTTGACATTCTCAAAGTCTTTCCCTGCTGATTTTTCAGTTGTATTTGCTATACAGAGTATGCATTTGAATTTTGTTTTGTGTGTTTTTTCGTAGGGAATTCCAAGTAAAATGTAATTGAGTCAGGTTTAAAGGGTACTTTTTCATGCTGTGTCACTTTTCAGACTTGCAGTGTACTGTAAGATGTCCCTAAATACAGCAGAAACTTTGAGCTTTATTTATTTATATTATCTATTAATTTTTCTCTAATTGCAAAAGCCACTGGTGTGCCAGAAAATTGTAGGCACTTCATTTCTTCAAAAGGCTCTTCTTTGTATCAAACTAGAAATGATATAACCCATTCTTGCTCCCAGTAAAGAAAAGAATCCTTGCCAAGGAGATTAACTCGGTTAAAATTTGGTGCTAATAAAACCAAGATCATGGGTTTAATCTCCTGTATTGGCCATTCACTTAAGAGCTGGACTCATAGATCATTGTGGGTCCCTTCCAACGCAGAATATTCTGTGATTTGCTGTTGACCAAAAGTTCAAAATGCTTACAAGATGTTCTTACTGCATCTAGTGAGTAAGAACAATCCCATTGAGTGATCCAAGTGTGAGGCTCTGCCTGACAATCTGCTATAAAGAATGTCTATGCATTCCTGATGGCAATTCCATGTCTGCTGACTGTGGGAACATCAACCGATAAATGTTGAATAGCAGTGTTTGGAAATTTATTTCCTCAAATATCATGAAATAAAATTATAAAACAGCAATATTTTATCCATTCACATTGCTTTTTGTCATATTAGCAGAATGAAAGCCTTTATGACCATAAAGGACTTTTCCAGTTCATACACTTTTCCTTCAAAAAATAGAATATCTCTCCAGTTTCCTCCCTAAAAATAAAGAACCAACAATGTGAATAGTTTAGAAAACCAATACTTCTTAACCAAACTTCAGTTCCTTTACTGAATAAGTAAAAAAGCAACAAAATTGACCATCCAATATGTCTGTTGGAGCCAATCTGTGCTTAGGTCCTTCAAGGAAGCCAGAGGGCATTGTGAAAGCAGGAAGGTCGTGAGGGATGGAGGAAGATCTTTGCCAGAGAATCAAAAGCAGGATAACCTGTGGGTGTCACCATTCAAATATAGGAGACAGCCTTGGGAAAGCCATCTTTGCTAGTCTTTCCACAGACCTACTTGCTTCCACATGCAGCTGCTATGACATTGCATTTGCTTCTGTCTCACGGAGAAATCACTATGTAAAACTCTCCTGGAACCTGATGTTAATGAATGTATCAGATTTTTTTTTTAAACATGATTTATCATGCTATAACTAGAATCTGCCAATTGTCTACAATGCTGAGTGACTGCTTGCTTTCTCCCATACTTTGGAATGAAGATGTCTCTTCCTTTTTGCTAGTTACCCACTTTTACTAAGTACTCAAAATGAATAGCTTTGGGGAGACATTCCTTCAGAAAAGTCCTCAACTTTAGAATCAGTTATCTCCCAGTCCAACTTACTGTGTCTTTTGGGGCATAACATATAAACCCATTTTAGTGAAAAGAATGCTGGCAGGCATGGAGGCTTTAGGCTGCAGTTCGATGAATATTTTTTTTTTCTCCTTTATTTTTCTTGAGGTAATTCAAGTATTTTTCCCACTTATTGACTGAGTCTTATTACCAATCCTTTCATTTGGGTAGTAGAAGGAAGGGATTATTAGAATAAAGAAGATAGCTTTAGCCATGTAAGTCCCATATATTTCTTCCTTTACTCAGTCCTGTCTTTTTAATTAGAACCTCTATTCCCAGCTGACAAACCCAAATGAAATCTGGTATTTTCATGCAAATTATTTCATTAACAGTTTTGTCATGCTACAACTAGTTTTAAAATTGTAGCCTTTAAAGTTTCTGTAAACATATGGCTGATGAAAGAACAAACAGTGAATAGTCTTATTTTGTTTATATAGCAGCATCAGTGTGCACACCAACCCTCCTGCAAGTCGTCAACTTCTGTTCTGAACTGAGAATGCCTGTTAGAAACAAGAGGCACTTCAAGGCATGTAGACATTACAGCCTTGGTCTCCTTTTGGTATCTGCTGGTAACATTTAAAGCATTATGGTAGACTTGCAAGGTTAACATTGGTTTCAGTTTCCTTTCTTTAATATTGTGTCTTTAATGAACGCCCAAGTTTGAATAAGTAGTAAAACTCCTTAGTAATCTAATTGGATATGGGGTTAAGAGCGAAAAAAGAAAAAAAAAAGGCTTTTGCTCTTTGATAGCATGTCTGGACATCCCTTCTCCTGCTTGAGTGGTTTGCAACAAGGCTTATTTTATGGAACTTCAGGTTTTGAAAATCAAATTCTGGCTTCTTGGAGCTGACTCAGGCTAGGTCTTCTCTTCTGCAGGTAAATCTCTTACATATTTCCATGTGTCCAGCCAAATAATTAACATGCAATATGTTTAATAAAGCAGTTTTCGTATGTAAAATAAAAAGAAAAAATAAAAATAAATTTTGAACACAATATTTCTGATTTCAATGATTTCAATAACTACAATGGTTTCAGGCTATGGGAATGAATAAGAGAACTACAAATTTAATAAGGGCAATAAGTCAAGCACTCAATTGTTAGTTACTAGTTACTAGTATGGTGGTTTGAGCCTGGCTGAATGCCAGGTGCCCACCAAAGCCAGCTTCCTCAGACAGGCAGGGGAGAGAAAATACAATGAGAGGCTTGTGAGTTAAGGCCAGGGATAGACCACTCACCCAGTACTGTCACAAGCAAATGGACTCATCTTTGAGAAATTGACTGAACTTATTATCAATGAAAATCAGAGCAGGGTAATGAGAAATAAAACAAATTCTAAAAACACCTTCCACCTACCCCTCCCTCCATCCTGTGCTTAACTTTACTCTCAATTTTAAATCTCCCTCCCACAGCGCAGGGAGATGGGGAGCAGGGGTTACAATCAGTTTTTCCTGCCACTTGCTCCTCAGGGAGAGGAGTTCTTCCTTTGCTCCAGGATGAGGTCCCTCCCATTGGAGACGGTCCTCCATGAACTTCTCAAACAAGTCCTTCCCACAGGCTGCAGTTCTTCACTAACTGCTCCAGTGTGGGTCCCTTCCATGGGCACAGTCCTTCGGAACAGGCTGCGCCAGTGTAGATACCCCACAGGTAACAAGTCCTAGCAGCAAACCTGTTCTAGTGTGTGACTCTCTGCGGGGATACAGGTCCTTCAGGAGCCTGCTCCAGCATGGGCTTCCCATGGGGTCACAGCCTCCTTCAGGTATCCCCCTGCTCAGGGTCCTCCAGGGGCTGCAGGTGGACCTCTGCTCCACTGTGGACCCTCATAGCCACCCTTACAGCACCTCTGCTATCCGAAGTTTGCCATGCAAACCCAATACAACCAAAATCAAGAAGTCAAGTGATCTTAATTCTATATTCCCATAATGCTATTTCTTCCAACTTTTGCTTATTAAGGAATATAAACTTGCTTATACTCTGAACTGACAATGTCCTAGTGCAGGCTAATTTATGCATATTTGAATGAAAAAAACCCCCTACTTATAGTAGAAAATATCTGTGCACTTTTAAATGGACTACCTGCAATAAACAGATACACTATACTTTGCTAGCAAAGCTCACAGCTGTTTGGGAAATTGTGGGATCCTTCTGGTTTGGTCATTGCTTTGGGACAGGTCACTGCATGAAGGCTAAAGAGAGTTCAGCTTAACACAGATTTTTCAAAGATTTTTGGTACATAGGCAACTTTTGAAACACAAAAATGACACATGTATCATATGAGAGGGATTTTGGGCAGTGATCAGACACAAATAGGAGTATTAACAAAAGCATAATGTGAGATCAATATCCACTGCTCCTAATTCACAGCCAACAGCACATGCTTTTGTAAATGCCACTTGGTAGGGAGAAATCTCCCTCATATTTTTCACACTTACATGTTTGATCTGAAACATAGACAAGCCAAACAGAGCTGCTAAATTCACAAGTGCTAATCAAGATGCACAAAAACTTTGCAGAACTGTGGGCTGAACTTCCTTTCAAGTCTAGGAAGACATAAGTACATCCTTATACCCTTGCTGCTCTGGTCTGACGGGAGTGAAACTATCAAGGGGACAGAAGAATGGACCCAGAAGACCCAGACTGTGAGGTGGGTGCTTTAGTGTCCAAGTAAAATCAGCAAAGTAAATAAATTCAGTAGGGTATGGGGTGTGTGTGTGTGTGTTATTTGGTTTTATTTCTCAGTAATAAACATACATTAGTTATAATTTATTTTCTCTTTTGTCCTTGCCTAGTACTGCTTCTATAGCCACTTACAAGTTGTTAGGCATTTTGTTTTTTAACAATTCCAGACTACAAAGACTGGCTGTAAACAACACAACCTAGTTTTTTCCTAACAGGCAACTGAACACAGTGTATGAGCAACTGAGGAAAAGATCACTTGAATGGCACTTGTACCTTCTATTGCTGCTATCAAATGATCTGATAGGAAGTGTATGGCTAGAAAAATGAGTCTATTACATCTTACTAAGCTCCTGACTCTCTTACTTCCTACATAAACGCTCTTGACAAGTACATCTAGCTTACTGTGTTCACTATGAGTCTTAGAGAGTGAAAGGGCAGAGGGTAAGTGAGATCCTGGTCACATAAATATGCTGCCTCTACTCAACTGAAGGGGCAAATTAACTCTCATTAAAAACAGTCAAACTCTTTATAGGTAAACCCATTTCTGATTAGTCTTTTTTTTGTTAATTTCAATTTAATTTATGTGCATTTTTAGTGGATTTAAGATATACTTTCAGCAAAACAACGTTTGCTCAAATGGAGATAAATCACTTTTAAAAAGTGACTTAGATATTTGCCTACTTGAAGAATTTACTATTAAATTCTTGTGCACAGAACTCCACTGCCACTTGGTAAACTTGTTTTAGGGCTCCTAATGCTAGATCGGTGCCACAGAAATGTTGTTCAAGTCATGAGAACTTCACAGCTGGTTAATGTTTGTGTAAAAATTGTGATGGCCAAGTATCCTGTCTACAGACCCATCCTCAAAAAGGCCAGAACAAAAACCCTAAAGTCTAGACAAACTCTACATCCTTTGCTTGAGAACACTTGGCAGTGATAAGGTCATATATACATATATATATTTATACACACACACACACACACACACACACATATATATATATGTACTCTCTATCTGAATTCTGCTTGTACTGCTGGGTGATGTACTAACACAGGAATTCAGTATTGATGATTATGGACATGCAGATAGAGAGAAACAACTAAGGGATGTCTTGGGGCTAATATCCAAAAAATGAAAACTTAAATTAGTCAATATGAGGAAGTTGTGTAAGGTAGAAAAATGTATTATCATCAAAGCAGAGGGAGGAAAAAGTATTTTTTATTAAGTACTAATTTAAAAATCTGTGGATATAGATTTAAGTTTAATAGTGCTTATGTCTTAGGTTTGTAATTTTTCATAATTTCAGTCTAAATTCTGGCCCACTTAAGAGACCAGAGTTATTAATATTTCCTATTTTTCCTGCTCCTCAAACTTTACAACTGGATTTCTCCAAGGTATTCTTCATTCTCACTCCTATCTTCCTCTTAATTTTGAAAGTATCAGTTCAGGGAATTGTCTGAAAGACATAAAAACACACATAAAAATTGTTTGACTGATGGTATTCATTGTAAAATATTATTTTTCTTTTTTCCTGGAAGAGATATGAAGGTGAATCAGGAAATGGATGGCTTTTTCAGATCACATGAATCAGTACCCGAGAATTCATCATTTTCACCAAATATCTGACTACTTTTAGGGACTTGAAGTTAGATGGCCCTTATTTAGAACTCATATAACAACATCTTTAAGTGCCTTATTTGTCAGAGACATTAATGGAAAGAAAGAGGCAATTACTAAAAACCAGCTCACAGATTCATAAATGCAAATGCACGTTTATTTATATTATATAGCTATGTTGAAAATATAATCTTATGCATTCATATCAATATACCATTTTGTTTATAAAGAGCCTTAATAACAGAAATGCCATGAGAAATATTACTTTATTCTCTCTTTTGATCAGAAATGGTAAATATAAAATCATCAGAAGAACACCTAGTTCTCAAAAGCCAAGTAATTTATAATCTCATCTAGCTTTTCATGGATATTACGGAGACTAGTCAGTTCAACCTTTGAATACAGCACATTACATGAGACAATAATTTGATAGAAAACAGCGGAGTTTGTAACTCTTGAAATTTATTTCCCCATGATTTAAAGGTGTTGCAATGGTGTATTTTGCTAAGACAATTAAAATTATGCTCAGTCTGACCTTGTCCTGTGTCTGCTTCAGGGCATACACAGCTACAGCCTTACACAGCCTGCTTTTTAACAGTATACTTTCCTACCAGACCCATCTGAGGATGAGGATGGCAATCTAAATCCTCTGGATTATCTGCTTTCCTGGGATGAAGATGTCATTCCTATTTTCACATATAAAAAACACTGGAAGTTTCTATTATTTAAATATGTCAGACTTATGATGATCCAGCCTTGGAAGCTGATGTTGCTCAGTGCAAGGAGGGAATGATGAGCACTTGCTCAGCTCAGGTGCAGCAGTGCAAATACTTTCCTGAATCTCATTGGGAAAGAAGGAAGAAACAGCAATGCAGACCTGAAGATTAAGTCTCTCAGCAAGACCATATAAGGTAAATGCAAGACACCAGACTGCACAAACTCTCAGTTCTTTAGCATTATTTCAGGAAAGGGAGTTTGTTCATATGCATCACGCTCTTGCCTGGTCTGCTGTGGAAAGGTTCTGGTCACCAAGAGACTTTCTCCTAAGTAATACATGATGTGGTTAAAAAAACAAAGGCAGGCAATTAACTATGAGACTTCAAAGTTTTTCTCTGCCTGTTTCTCATGAATTAAACAAAAATAAGTAATGTTTTCAATGGTCTGGAAAAAGCAACATGCAATTGGAATAAAGCCTTTGAACTCTGATTGTGAAGCAAGCAAAGTCCTTTCCTTGTGATGCAAGCATAGCTCAAGGTTCAGTTCTACTGAAGCTAACTCCTTTCTCATTTTCTGTTGTTTTTTTTTTTTTTTTTTGAGGGGGGGTTTTAATAATTTTATTTTATTTTTCCCCTTTTAACCCAACTGTAACTTTCAGTGTCCTATATCTGACTTTGTATTTCTAAATGATGAAAAACACACTTAGTGTCCAAGGTGCTTCTGATGGGCAATGTGAAGACAGGCCTTCCCTCACACCATGGCTTTCCCACCTAAACAGATGGGAATCCACCCCCTTCCCTGCTTTCTCACACTACTTATATCCTGCCACCACAGGGAGGAGCTGAAAACTTGGCTTTCCACCAAACTGGACAAAAGCCTGAAGGTGCTGAGCAGCCTTTCCTCTTCTCACTGCAGTACCTAACTGCTTTCAAATACTGCCCATCCCTTAGCATCCCTGGTTCTATTTTGTTGGAAGGAGAGATCAAGAATTAGTCACAGTGAGAAGAAATATCATGTCAGGAAAACACAGGGCAAAGGAGGAGGACAAGCTTCATACGGGAAGGAAAGCTGGGTGCAATGGGACTTGCTCTGCTGAGCGTTTTCTTTCTCCTACTTAAATCAGATAGCAGAGCTTCTCCTGCTGCTTTCTCCCCTACCCTAGATTATGATAGAAAATCCTTATTTATTTTAGATATAGTGAGGCTCAGCCTGGGATGGGCTCACCAATGTTCAACTTGCAAAGACACACAAGACCCTCAGCATCTACTTGCAAGAGTATGTCTAGGGATTTCACTACCTAGTATTTCTCGTCTCACTCCCTCAACATACCTGGTCTAACTTTGCACATAGCACAGAGTTACATGTAACATTAAAACCCGCTACATTTTGTACCTTTATTTCAGCATGGTTAATTTCACAGGCAGTTTCATACATTTTTGCCCTTGAGCTCCTCAAATAAAATTAAATAAAGTCAAGCATTGACATCATTACTGTTCTGCCATGAAACTGGTAGTTAGCTATAAAGCACATGACTTAAAAATTCTGGGAATGATACAGAGTCAATATGATTCCAGTGGAATTTTTGTTAGGAAATACTGTATATCATTAAAGCATTATGACATCAAGCTATAAATACTGTGAGTTTTGGGGGTTTATTTCTTTGTTTGGGATTTTTTACTTATATGGGCATCATTTCACAGCCAAACCACAAAGAAATTTTTGGAGGCTAAAACACATCACTCCAGGTGCTAGAATTTTGATGTTTTTTTTGCTGGCAGTTCTCTGTGCTTACTTTTCATAGATAAAGTATGGAGGTTTTATCTTTTTTCCCACAGCAGCTGGAAAAACAAATATACCTCCTTTTTAAAAAGGAACTCTAAACTTATTTTAATAGGTGGAGATACATAAAAAATGTGGGACTTGATGTGAACAGATATGTCTTAAAACCACTCCAAACAAGTTAATGGAGTAGGTATGTGAATCATTGTATATCTGCACTTACTTTGATGGCAATTTTAGGTGCAAAATGAATTCTTTTATTTTCTATGCAAGTATTTTCTGGAACAGAAGGAAATCACATGAGAAAGTGATCCTACATAAATATGCATTACAGTAGCAGTTTTTCAAACTCTATTGTTACAAATAAGGAAACATCCTTGACTGTCAGGGTTACATGACTTTAATCAGTCATTGCCTTTTTTTTTTGTTTGTTTTAAATACCTACCAACAAGCAATCAGAAAGAATGTTCCAAATGCCAGGACTTCATTTTTAGGGATAATTTCAAACTTTCAGTAATGTTTCTACTCAAACAAGTTTCTTACATTCACTCTTGAGTAGGATGTTTAAGGCAATTTGAGTTTGGAGCATTTGGTTTGCTGATAAGTTTTGATTCTAGTTGTTTTAATTAGATATATTTTCATAGGATTACTCTAGCATGAACAAATTCCATGGCTTTGTTTGCTCTAATAAACTCTTACTGTTTTTTAGTCTTGTCAATGAAGGTCTTGCTCCGAAAAACACAAGTCAGTTTCTGCTGCAGTTTGTAGTAGAAATGTGTAACTGCTGCCATAAAAAAACCAACCAACTTTGGAATGAAGTACAACACATACATGAACAAAAATAACCTCCTGGTTTGATACAGGTGGGCTGGCTAAACACAAAGACATACTTCGAAGACCCAGTGAACGCGGATATGCAAACGCACGTACCTGGGGGAGATGCCTGCGCGCCCCGGCTGCAGCCCCCCAGTGCCACGTCTCACTGTCCCACGCGCGCCCCGGGACCTTTATAGGGAGCTCTCCCAGGCCCTCGAAATGAACTTTCGGGGCTGACACGTCGATCGTGCCGTGGGGGGAGGGAGGGGACTGGAGGGGGCGGAGAGGGACTCGCCGGAGGCTCTTACGTGGCCGCGGGAGTGTCAGCCCGCGCTGGCCGCGCACTCGCGCAGAGCCGGGGCGATCACCCGCTGGTGCCGCGGGGACTGAGCCGCCGGTGCGTGGCTCTTGCTGCCTACGGGGTTTCTTGCCGGACTCCGAGGCTGGGACACTGGGGGTCGGCTCGGCGGCTGCGGGGGTGGCGTGTGAGGGGGTGCGGGGAGCCGACGGGCGCTCACTGTGGGCGCACGGGAGCGCTCCCGGGGCGCTTCCGTGCCTTTTCCGCCCCGGGGCAGCCGCTGGCGCCCGGCTCTCCCTCGGCTTGTCTATCTGCTGCTCCCCCGTTTCGGAAGTGCCTCCTGCGGCTCCGGAGGCCCCGGCACCGGTGGAGCTGCCCCGGTGCCCACTGCCTCCCCTCCTTTTCCTTCTTCCCTCCCGCCGTCGCTTGCTGCAGCTCGCCAGGATTTGTTATGCTTAGTTGTACTGGCGCTGGGGCGCCTCTGCTCAGATCTGATGGTGAGGAGCAGCCTCAGGTCATGGTTTGTTTTTTTTTGAGCTGCGGTGAGTAAAGAAAAAAAAGGAATAAAGATATAAACAAACCCAAACGCCAAGCACAAATATCTCAACCACTTGCAACTTCTCGGCTGGCCCGGAGGGGGGAGTGCGGGGGAGGGAAGGGAGTAATGCNGGGGCGGCGGCGCTTTCGGAGCGTCGCGGGCACGGTGCGTCCCCGGCCGTCTTCTCCCTTCCCAGGGCCGCCTGGCGTGGGGTCTGCGAGGCTGCGCCCCTGGCTCCGCCGGCGCCCCGGGGTGCTCGGGGACCGGCCGGGGTCGCGGTCCGGGCGGCGCAGCGGGTGGGTGCCAGCAGGGGGAGCTGGCGGCGAGGCGCAGCGGCGCTGCCGCCGGGGACCGGTGTCGGGGAGCGCGGCCGGAGCCCGGAGCCCTAGCCGGGCATTGCTCAGCCCCACCCCTGAAAGTCCACCGAGCCTTTCAAAACGGGCGGCCGTTCTCCCTGAAGACAGTGCTGTTTGCTCGGGAGAAATACCGACGGGCAGGCAGCCGCATCACCAGCGGGGCTGCGGCGCGGACCGTCCCCACCGGCTCTCCGCGCAGTGGGACCCCCGCGCCGCTCCCGCTCTCGAGGTCGCACCCGCAGGAGCGCGTCCTCGCCCGGGAGCTTGAGGTGCGTTGCGGTCGCTGAGCCCCGGCTGCGGGGAGGCAGCCGCTGGCTCCGAAACATTTTGGAGGGCTTTTGTCACACTTTGGCAAGTGAAGTTTGCTTAGCCTTGTCTTCTGGTGAGAGCAGAAGCGGCGTGAAAGGCACCGGCAGTTGTCTGAGAAACGTGGGATATTCAGTGGGATATTCGTGTGGTACAATTTGAAGCCCTGAGGTGCTTCTATTTTCCCTGTTATTTAACCGGACTATGTTCATTTCGTGGTGTGACTATATTTTGGCACTTTCTGAATTGAGGAGTTTGAGTTATCATTCTGCACCGATGCAGCTGGAAACACCTTGGCCAGTTGTGTAAATCCATCTGTGAGGATTGCTTACCAGATAAATGACAACTATTACGGTTTGTTGTATCATTCCAGATGCTGAGTGTGCATTATAGATTGACACAACAGTAATCTGCCCAGGATTATTCCGGGGGGGGAGGGGGAGGGGGCAGCAGGCGTGGTGGGAGCTGTCAGTGCATCTGTTCCTTCAGCAAATCGGACTATTGGCAGGATAGGTCTGTACATGCAGGCACGCGCATCCTTGTGAAGATGGTTTGAAGTTGCAAGATTACAGCTGAGAAAAACATCCTGAAACTAAAATGTGGTGTTAAGTTATAGTGATAGCGTGCTCTGGCAGCAGTAAGGTAGTGCATTGGAAGATCGTGTTTTCTGAAATCTGACTAACCACTCTGGGTTTGAATTTTGGTATAAAAAGGCTGGTCTGATGCTAGCACAGCTAGAGTGCTGTAAAACAGATATTTTTTCATAATGGAAATTGAGCTCAAATCTTAGGTTTTGCAGTTTGAGCATCTACTGGTTGTTATATAAGACTGACTTAGTTTAGTAAAGTTTGAGCTACTAAAAATTGTTGAACTCGGTGATGTCATATATGTAACACATGCTCAATCATAAGTGTATTACTGCCTTCAAAGGTATGGCCTTAAGTACTTTGCTTAGTCTAGTGAAAGATTTTGGTAGACTCCTGCATTTTGTGCTGTGTTCTCACCTTCCTCTCTGTCAGGTACTGGTAATCCAACTTTATTATGTTTACTAATGAATTCATCTCATTTTCTCATTTTAATGCTGAACAGCTGTGAGGAGTCCTGCTGAGAACTAGGGTTTTGCTCAGGAGTGTGGCAGTTTACTTCTCTGTTTGAGAGGTTGTTTTTTACTAAGTAGTGTAAACACTTGCTTTTAAGTTGTATTGCTTATTCCCTGGGATGTTGCAACTGTTTCGTTTTGGTTGACAAAGCTGAAGGCATTAATATCTGTAGTGTCTCATTCCTTTTAATCTTTAACCAGTGCTGTTTTCTCAAAATACTTACAGGTAGTAGGAGTGCCTGTGCACTTTGTAATGATCCATAAACATAGTTGTAGTACGTTTGTTGTACTCATTTCCTGTTGGGCAGAGATGCAGAGGTTGGTAACTGTGTGTTGCTGCTGTTTCCAGAAGAAGGAGTTGTGTGGTGGGGTTTTTTTATTTTCTCCTACCTACTTAGGGAAACCATGTGGATTCTGACTTCTGTTGATGTAGTCTTGCACAAATGCAAGATTTTAAATGAATGGAGTTCACTGCTTTCCAGTGAGTAAACTGTACACTACAAGCTGTGAATTGCAGAAGTAGAATGTAAGTCTCCTGCAAATTATGGCTTTTGTGTTAGAAGTTGCGTGCAGGAATTCAGCCAAGGGAGCAGCTGAGCTCCTGGGGTGAGAAGGAGCAGGCAGACCCGTTTCTGCCCTCTGGTCTGCAACCACTTTATCACCAGTGTTGGCTGAGTCTTATTTCTGTGCTGTAGGACACGTAAGTGGATAGCTGATAGTACTATCAGTTGATAGTAGGTGTGTACTACCAGTACTATCAGTTGATAGAGGGAAGGAGGGTGTGTGTAATCCAATACTGTGCTATTTAATGTAAAGCAGTATCTGGTAGTTGGTTAATATGTTGTGGTGATGGGCTTCTGAATAGCAGTGATACACAATTTAGCTTTAGATTTAACATCTGGTTTATAAAGTTTTCATAGGCTCTTGATGTTTGGTAATATATGTTCTGAAGTTACTATGGCTTGTGAGATGAATTGGTATTGCTGCTGCTGTAATTATAGGAAGCAGCACTGAGGAACTTCTTTTCTGTAACATCATTTTATGGAGATGTTTAATGGGCATTCTTGTCAGTACTGAGTTCTCCAAATTATTCTTAATCAGTCTGTTACTCTTCATAATCATCCTTATTATCCCTTTGTCCTCTTTGGCATGTGTATACCTTCCTATTTGAAAACAATTTTAAGTTACAGACTGTAAATTGTTCTTTACTAATGCATTTTGTAAAGCTGTAGCTGATTCAAAAGAGTGAGGTGGGATTTTTTTGTTGTTTGGTTGGTGCTTTTTTTGTTTGTTTGTTTTGTTTTTTTTTTGTCAAACACTATGAATACTTTTCAAATTGACCCTTTTGAGGTATGTGTGCAAACTGTTGGCGGTAGGCTGGATTTAATCTCCAGGCTGCAGCATTGCAGCTGTGACCCATGAAAGGCAGGTGGCACTCTGCTATCTGCAGTTCTTACAGATACCTGGGGAATGCTACAGCCTGAACTGTGCAGTTGAGGTACTGTTTGCTGTTAAACCTGTTGTTAAAAGGGCAGACTGTTTCCGAAGAAGGTTGGGGTTTTTATTTTAGTTAGCTTAATAAATATTTCCGATTATTTGTTTAGGAATTTGACAGTTTGCATCTAACTATAGCACATTTGCTTAACATTTGTCAGGAAAGTAACAAATCTAAATCAAGTTAACGATCCCCAAACTGCAGTCTAGTTAGTGTCCTTTTGATTTTTTTCCTAGAATGTATATTCTAAAGGATAAGGCATGCAAATCTTTGTTATTTAGTATATTTGTTCATGCATCTGTTCTCACATTTGTGTTTCCTCTGAAGTACTTGGATGCAATAAAATTTTTTGCTGTATAGAATCAACTCTTTATCTCCATACTCACAATTTTTATATAAATGTATTAATAAAATGAATTTCAACTTGGGGACCATTTTGGAAGAAATCTAATTGTGTCCCAGTACATATTAGAAAGTTTATCAACTTCACAAAAGAGCTGATTGGCCATGAGAGTAGCAGAAAGCTGGGATTGATACAAAGTCTTTACTGAGGCTGTTGCAGTGAAATCCCTGAGTTCAACTCAACTGTTGAAACCTATCCTTTCAAATGTTATCTTTTTTTTTGCAAACAGTTTGAATGATTTGTTTAGAAAGTTTAAAGGCTGTGTAGCATGCCAGCTGCACTATCATTTCCAGACTTACCTGCAATTACCTTATCTGCATTGCGAAATTTCATGTGTGATAGCCAGATAATATGATTTTTCATTCCTTTTACAATTTTTTAAATCAAGATATATCCTTGAGCTCCAGTATACCTTAGAATTCTTGGATCTTAATTTCTAATTGAACTGATCAACCTTTTCATGGTTACCTACCCCAGTAATGGAGAGTAATGTTTCATTTAGGAGATGTTGATTGAGCAGCTCTGAGTCTTTGGCATATAATATTCCAATTTTTTTTAATCCCTTGCTAGATAATGTATTCACTTAGCAGTATTTGTTTGGTTTAGGAGAAGATCAGAGGAATTATAACTTTGAAAATGCTGAAATGCAGCCTGTTACTCTCCTTGCTCTCTCTCTGTCTGTAATACTGGGGTGCATTCTTAGACTTTACTAACTGTAGGGGATGAATGAATTAGAGAACATGGGATGGCTGTAGGATTGCCTTATAATGTGAATTGGCTAAAAAAATGGGCTATACTTTGAACTGTGAGATTTTTCCCTCTTCTTTTCCCTGCCCCTTCGCTGAATTTCAAAATTGAGCTGCCTCCTCTGCTGCTGTCTGCCTTCTCTGAATTGCTAGTCTAGGTGGAAACCCAGAATACTATTGAAATGTGCTTTCTGGTTAGACTTAGGTTTAACTGGCATTTAGGAATGCTTAATATAAAGTTAACTATAAGGTCTCTGTAGCCAGGAAGAAATATTTTAATAATTTTGGGCCTTGTTCTTCTGACCCACAGTAATCTTGTTGCTGAATCAGTCATTTCTGTTGCTGGTGAACTCTACAGACAAAGTATGCAAATGATTATTTGTGTTGTGGTTTAAAAAATTATTAGGCAGTTGTTCTGCACTGTGTTTTCTTCAGCACAAAGTTACTTCAGAAATTCCTGTTGCCTTTTTTTTTGTGTCCCTGTCCATGTGTGTTTTTTTTTATCATCTGTGTTTTTTCAATGACCTGCTTTCACTGGAAGACTACTAACATTTGAATTGGCAAAACTCCCTAGTACCCTGGGAGTACTGCTGAAGTGACCTTGTTATGGGAGAAGATGTGTGGGATGAAGCCCTTTCTGTTGACCTTGTCTGATATTGAAATTGCCAAGTACTAGGGGAAAAACTCCTAGCCTCGCCACTTACTGGATAGGTCATGCGTCTCTCTTTCTGTCTCTTGAAGTCTAGCAAAGCTTTAGGGTTTCTTTACTAAGTCAGAGTCAAAGTTGAAGACAGTGAAAAGAGGATATCTACAGTCATTGGGCTGGTATGTTACTTAATCTGAATTTGGTTGTTGATGGCCTCTTAAGTCTCATTTGCTTTCTTATTCTGAACTTGCAGTGGGCTATGTGGTTGTTTTATTAGTTTTTATAATAAAAACAGTGTGTGTGTATTCTAATTTTTGTCTACTTCTCTTGCTCCAGTGCATGCTTTTCCTTGTTGATTTTTAAACCTAAGCAGTGATATTGAACTACTTCACAAGAATGTCTAGGAGAGAGTAGGTACACAAAATTGCTACTAGCGTCTGATGTTATATTACCCAGTGCTGCAACATGGGACTAATAGCTTAGCCAAAAGATGGGATTTCAGCTTTGGAAGGGAGAGGACTGTTTACTGATAGTGCTTTTCAAGGCTTATCAGCCTGACGTAGGCCCAGTCTCTAATGACTCTTATGAGCCTCATAAACTAGCTGTGATGCTGAAGTTGCTTGAGATGATGTTGGTACTGTTGTCCCTTGCACTTGTTTTCTGACCTGCAAATCCGTATTCTGGCCCTCACTTGATGAAATACTTCAGAAAAACATAAGCAACCAGAAACACCCCTTAATTCCTGTCCTCTATGAAAAAATTCTCTTTGTGACCTGAAAACCTCTATAGGCTGTGTTTTCCAAAGGCAGACAGATATAGATGGAGGATACTGTGCCAGTCAGAGAGTGCTGTTGTAGTTTTTTGTCCCTCTTCGAAATTCTGTGACTTTGTCAGTCAGTTGTCTGTGGGGTCTTTTTAGTTGTGCTAGTGTGGAACCATAGTGTAAACAGTATTAAGTAACTGATTCTCTTAACACTTTGTCTTTGAAGTATCCATGGCCACTGATCCCTGTAAGGCCCCATAGGCACTGGTCTCATTGTAACTGCAGCTGTGCAAGTGACTAATTGTCAGATGAAGAAGGAGGGGAGAGGAGGATTGCGTGTGCAGAATAAAATTGTAATTAATCCATCAAAACAATGAAATTTGTTGCATTTTGCCTCTGCTTTAGAGTGTATTGATACAGCTGTTTGTTATGTTAGTTTGCTGCCTGTTAAAAAGCTTTCTTCTGGAGGTTGCGCTTAGGCACAGCTATAAGCCTGTCTTCACCAGCAGTCTAAACTTATCTCCTGAGGAGTGAGGTACCTGAAAGGCAATGCCTCATTGCATTGCCCTTGAGTGTGTCAGAAGTGGTGAAATGCAGGGCAATAACCTGTTAAAAACTGAAGTTCAGTCTTCCAGAGTTTGTCTGTCAGACCTTACTCCATTGAAAAATTATAATGCTTTCTAGTACACGCTGTTGAAATTGGTAATACAAAACCACAAAACCCTTCTACATTCATGTGCCAAGAGCCTGAGTTCACTCATACAGATCTAAAGATGTGCAAGAGGTGGTGTTTGTAGGAAGAAAAACTTCTCTTGATGCATAGGATAGGAGTCCTAAAATGCTGTAACCCCAGGCTCTGGAGACTTGTTGAAGTAATGTAATTCTGTTGTAAAATTTGGTCAGAGTTTACAGGCTTTCTTGAATTGTCCAAGAAAGTAGCAAGATTCTTGAATTTATATTCTATTGCTTTACTGAGCATAGTGTCACGCTCTTTACCTGAAGATTATTTAAGTCTTTAATATAGAAGACAAACCAGTGAAGCTTGGGCATCATCCTTAAACTGGTGGTTACGAAAAAAGAAAGTGTAACTAGCAACAACAGCAAAAAGAGAGATGTAGACTCTAGAGCTGAATTGCTGTTCTTTTTGTCATTGTTGTCTATTGTTTCAAATTACATTAATTGCCTGGGTGGAGTGGCTTGATTTTTTTTTTCCTTCAGTATCCTTTCTACAAGTGACTTTGTACGTAGCTTTTATTAGAAAATTCTGGTTTTGCTCAGTTATCTGTAACTGGCAGGGAAGTTTGTTTTGAAAATTTATTTAATCTGAAGGCCAATGAAATCAGTATTGAGTTTTGAGGAAAAATAGTCTTGAACTAGAGGTAAACAATTCTGGTACTTGAGTCTTTATATTTGTCTCTCAAACCTATAATCGTAAAATGTTCTTAAAATAACTTGAACAAACGTGTTATTTTCCTTTGAGTACTCCTATGAACTCATTGCCTGCAATGGGCTATCTGCCTCTTGGGAAAAAGACATGTTAGTCTTTTTATAGGATGACTGTTGACAAAGCTTGTCCTTCAACTTCTGCTGCTGTGTTGTAATTGTTTCTTTTTTTCCTCACAGAAGGCTAAAAAAGAACTAGTTTGTTACAGGGGCATATCACTAATATTTTAGTAAGAAGTGTCTGGAAATACAGGGAGCTCGGTTTGTTTGTGAGAAAAAAATCATGTGCTTTAACTTATCTTTCTGATTTACTGTGAATTTTGTGAAAATCAGGCCTGGTTTATAATTGCATGTTTATTTTGTAGATTTAGCATTTCCCTTAAAGTCCTTCAAACAAGAGGTTTGGGGGTTTTTCCTGCTACTCTTATCAACCTTGACCTTTTTTATAAACCCCAAATTTCTAACAGTGCCAACACTAAACAGTTTGAAAGTGGCATTTAAGATGAGCAGAGCAGTTGACACCAGGCCTGTTCCCAGCTCTCTGCACACACTGACACCTTCAAAGGTTTCTTTGTAGCCTTAGATCAAGTCTAGAGAACCTGATTACAGGTGAAACCTGAGGAACTAAAGATTTCTGGTTTTAACTAGCAGATTTGGTCTGCTTCTTGCCAAGCCAGGTGTTTATCTCCTCTTGCCCCTTTCTGCACTGTGAGAAATGTTTCTTTATGGTATGTTTGAGTACCTTCTTTCTTGCTTGCTTATTTGGTCAATAAACTTTCTAAGCCTTATAAGAAATTTTGCATGGGTTGCATATTCTTGCTCCCACATAAAAAGTTATTTTTTACAAATCAATCTTCATTTGAAAAATACTGTTTCTGTGAGCATTTATATTAATATCTATAGATAGTTGATAATTGGGATGATCAATCTTAGGAGAAACTGCCTGTAGTCATTCTGAATATCATTTGTGTTGTCTTTTAGGTACTTCTAATGACACCCTTCATCCCAAAACATTAAAAAGAGAACCCCCTCGCCAACCTTTGGCTTCATAATAGCATCTGCATTCACTGTCATAATTGTATTAGTAGTCCTACAAACATTAGGTTTATGTGCACTGAAGTGCTCATAGGAGCCTTACTTTTGTGACTAAGTTGTAAGCATTTGAGTTAACAACACTTAGCATTATATTGTTCAGGTTTACCTGTCATTTACATCTCATACTGTGACTGAAAGGAATTTGGAGTTCTCTAGGGAGAAAGCCATGAGGAGAAGATAATCTCTTCCATTTTAGCAATGGGCAACCGATATATAAACTATTAGTATCTTCTTCTAAAAGAATATATAAACTATTAGTATCTTCTAAAACTATTAGTATCTTCTAACTATTAGTATCTTCTAAAAGAATATATAAACTATTAGTATCTTCTTCTAAAAGAACCAAATTTTGGTTCTTTTAGCCTCTTTTTGTAACAGTAGTTCCCCAAATTCATTATTTTAATAGCATTTAGGCTCATAACTGTAGTCTTTATGTTGCAAAAGGTGGAGTATGTAAATTTTTTAAAGAAAGGATGTTCTTTGATATTTGATCTTTGTATACTTTTCAAGCCTAATCGACAAGAAGGGAGATTGAATCTGTGAAACAGGTAGCAGCTAACAAGCAAGCTCTAAGTGATGTCCAGGTATTAGAAAACCAAATTACTTGTTGGTGGAATTGCCTTGTTAAGGTTTAGGCTTGACGTGTGTCAATGATCTCAGACCTAGGGGGAGGTTAAAAAAGCTTGGGAAGAAGGATGCCCACTAATATTGGACTCAAAGAATGCAGAATTTATGGGCCGCCAAGATGACTGGCAGAACTCTCAAGACAAGGCGGAAACTAACAAAGCCAACTCAGCAATTGTGCTGAAATCGGCTCCAACTGGCTAAAAGGTAATTCCAGCAGAGGGAAGTTGCAATAAGCAACTCACAGGTCACTGATAAGAAGACCACAAAGAAACCCACTGACTCAAAAGAAGAGAAAGACTGAGTATTGAACAAATTATCATGAGAAGCAAGGGAATCCTTAACCATGGAAGATAGAATACTAATAAGAGAACTATGTAACTTGTAGCCAGTGAACACTAATTCCTTTGTTTGCTAAAACATATAAATAGTAAAAAGTTTTGATAGTTGGTGTGCTTGATTTGTGGAATTCCATTGAATGTCCAGGCTTGTGCAACTCTGAAATAAATGTCCAGTGTCTCTCTCAAGTGTGTAATTATTGACTTGTTGTGCACCTGGTAACAAATTCAATTTTTGTAGACAACACTTACGCCTTGGTCCCTGGAACTTACTACCAAAGAAAGCTTTACATCAATTTTCCATTTTCCAGTTTTCTGGGGGTAAATGAATGGAAATACAGCATCCTTGCCCCAAGGCATCTACTGATGGAATCATTTTTAGCAGGTATGATCACTCCCAGTGCATTCCGCTATAGCTCAGCATGGGAGGTGAAGGATGCACTGCACAGAGTCATTGAAATAGTAAGATACTTCTCATACTTCTGGTAGTGTATGTAATATTTTCATACTTGCAGTCCTGTAGAAAAGATTCTGTAGACTCTAGCTTGTATTTAAATATCATCTTTGAACTATTTTTTTTTTGTTTTAAACCTTCCTCACCTAAAGGTCTACTTTAATAACTCCTGAAAGATTTACAGCTAACTGTTGCCAAGTTTCTAATGTATCCAGACCTTGTTGGAATGTGTCCAGAGGAGAGCCAAGCTGGAGCACCTCTCCTATGAGGATAGACAGAGAGCTGGAGCTGTCCAGCCTGGAGAAGGCACCTTGCCCTACCTAAAGGGGACCTAAAAGAAAGCTGGAGAGACACTTTCACAAGGGCATGTAGCCGTAGGATCGGAGCGGGGGGAGGGAAGGGATGGCCTTAAGCTGAAAAGGGATGGGTTTAGCTAGATAATAGGAAGAAGTTCTTTACTCTGAGCATGGTGAGGCACTGGAACAAGTTAACTGGAGAGATTGTGGGCTCCTCATCCCTGGAGGTGTTCAAGACCAGGCTGGATGGGGCTTTGAGTAACATGATCTAGTAGAAGGTTCCCTGTCCATGACAGGCAGATTGGAATTAGATGATCTAGATGAAAGGTTGTAGCCATGTGGAGGTTAGCCTCTGTTCCCAGGCAACTGGCAACAGGACAAGAGGAAATGGCCTCAAGCTATGCCACAGGAGATTCAGGCTGGACATCAGGAAGAATTTCTCCCCTGAAAGGGTGATTAAAGATTGGGAAAAGCTGCTCAGGAAGTGGTGCAGGCACTATTCTTGGAAGTGTTTAAGAAATCCCTGGATATGGCACTTAGTGCTATGGTTTAGTTGGCACAGAGGTGCCTGGCCAAAGGTTTGACTTAATGATCTTGTAGGTCTTTTCCAACCTTAATGATTCTATGACCTTTAAAGTCCCTTCTAACCCTAGCCATTCTATGATTGAATAATTCTGGTGTCTTATGTAGTGTGGCTTGAAGTGGGCTGGAGAAACTACCTGTCTGTCTGCCTCAGGCACTTCTGCTGAGCAGCAGCTGTCTGTAACTGGCAGATGACATGTTTGGTTTGCTCGAAGTTCTGAACCATCCAAGAGGGATCAAGTATAACACAGCTGTATAGTAACACAGTTGTATAGTAAAACTACAGTGTTGATAGATACTTCAGTAATGTGTGATAAATGTATGTGAATTAAGTGAAGGCTGTGATAGACAGAACTCAACTGAGCAATAATTTATGTGTAGAATTTGGGTGGGGCTTAGTGACCAAAATTTTTCTAGGTAGATGACTGGATCATAGTAATGCTCCTTCCTGACAGTAAAACTTATCTATAATTTAAAAATCTTTATATTAATTATACAATGTATCTGTGACACTTGTAATTTCTTAAAGAACTCTTTGCAACCAGCACTTATAAATGTTTCCTGGTTTACTGTGTGTATGGTGAAAATTATCTTTACTTTCCACTTCCCTATATATGTAGGGATGCTTGCATGAGAACATGCTTTTTTTTATTTGTTCCTCTGTAAATACACACATTTTTACAGTTTATTCTGGTTTGTGAAACAGTGGCACTGGCTAGATAATATGCTTTCTTCATTTGTTTAGTCGAAATGGTGCTGTAGTATCCCACATAAAGTAATAGTGCAAGGACAGAGAGGCCTTTCTGTCAGGAAGAACGTACCAGTTTCAGTCCAGTGGTTAGTGCACAAGATCATTCCAAAAGACAAAGTGAATGGAAATAGAGATGAGGACACTCTTCTAATAGTTGATAGTTTTATTTTGAGCCCTGAAGAGCTCATATCTTTGAAGAGCAAGGAAATATTAGCATCAAATATTGATTATGTGCAATATCTAAAATTCATAAACTTCTTAACTTTATTCTGGCAAGTTGGACTGCAGGGATAAATGTAGCAACCTTTGCTGGAAAGGGAAAAGGAGTGAATAAAAGAAATATAATTTAAATTAATCTTTCATGATGACTATAGTGGGATCTTTTAAAGGCAGATGTGATTATGTGATTTGAGTGAATTTAGAAAATACAATCAAATTAGCAGAATTTTTTTCAAATTATGAAGTTATGATAATTTAGATGGATCAGAAACATGGACAGGCTAATTGGACTACACTAATAAGGATCTACATGGGCATTTGAGACCTGAATATAATTTTCTGAAAGCTGATGAACGCTTTTTAAGTGCAAATATTTCTCCATAGTTTGCCTCTGATTTGATGGTGTACCTTGCCATGCCAGTCTCACTGCAGGCTATGACTCAGTCTGTATTGTGTAAGATTGTACAGTTGATATGCTTTAATTTATAAATTCTTCAGGTTGTGGTTCCTCAAACAGCACCTGTAGCTCTGAAAGTGGCATCAATAGATCCCAATATATTATTTCAGATAATTTAGGGTAATACGTTGCTTTTTTTAGCGTTCTCAATTAAAGATTAGGTGGCTTAATGTTAATGAAGGGGTGTGGAATACTGAGGATTGACATTAGCATTGCTTCATGTTCGAAAAAAATGGAAATAAAAGCTCTACATGGTTTGTTATCTACACTGTAGTAGCAATGCTAATAAAATGAGCTTGTATGCTCTGTTGAGTTCCTTTTTGCTCTGTTTACGTTTTAAAGCAAAAAAAAAAAGAAAAAATCAGAATTTCTTTGCTTTACTGTTTGGTAATGAGTCTCAATTCAGCTTCATCTGTCATGTGCAGAATAATGCCTATGGTATAAGGCAGGCCAGGGTACTCCTGCATTCTGCTTCTAGGTTACATGTGTGTAAATGCATTAATGGACAAATGATTCTTTGTCTAGTCCATCAAGGATGAGAACTTGAGATTTTTTTTAACTAGGTGCAATTACTCTCTTCTGCTTTCACTCTGCAGTAAGTCAACCAAGATGGTGTCCCAGCAGGTAAAATATTTTCTGTGAGCAAGCCATGTGCCATCTCAGCCTTCACTGGGCCACCAGAAGGTGTGCTGTATGTCCTCTGTTATGTCTAAGACATGCAGGTTACCTTTCCTGCATTCCTGTAGCTCATGATGAGTGTATTGCTGTCAGTGAACTCTGAGCAATCAGGGGTGATTGGCCTAACAGGAACCTGCTGGCACTCATGGGGCTGTCATTTTTTTTCCTGCTGCTTTGTGTCCTGAAGCTCAGGACAAAGAAGGGCAGCTGCTGTTGTATGTGGGTGTGTTTGGATTGTTTTAGTTCCTCGTTTAAGGGGCAAAGATAATGATATAGGTGGTGGGCAAGAGTGGAGAAGCAGCTGGGAGAAATAAGAGGTGGGATGAGTGGGAATGGAGAGCTTCAGAGGAAACCAGAGGCTGTGTGCCATAGAAGAACCATGTGGTGGGAGGTAGTAGATAGGCAGCTGCAAAATTGTGAAAGCCTTTCTTCTTTGTCTCCATCGCTGCACACCTGGCACCCCACTTGGGCTCCAGGTGTTACTCTCTTAGTCACTGCTTGGCTGTTCACAGGATCTGAGTCTTTTTAACTAGATTAAAAAAACAAGGTTCCAGCTAACCATCCACTGCTGCTATGCTGCTTTTGTCAAGTACTTAGAAGTATACAATTAGCTAATGAAATGCTTAACACAGAGTTTCTCCCACGTATAACTGTGTGAAACTTGATGGCTCTGTTGGTGTGAATAATTGGCAGGCAGGCAGGAGTTGCTATATAATATGAACTACAGTAACAGAATTCCAGGTTGGAAGACTTGGTCAGGCTACATGAAGTAATGTCACCAGCTCTAAGGGTGGACACTGTTCTCATTTGCATGTTGAAAGTCTGTGGATCTACAGGGCCTTCAGCTATTCTCCAGGTATGACCTTTGCATGCACCTTGTTTGCTGTTTGCTTTGAGTGTCTTTCGTGAATTATTACTTGCTCTGCAGTAGAACTTGACTATGGATGGTATGACACTATAGACATGTTACAGAGATAAAGAAGTTATTTTGTCAAACTTACAAAGTGCACACTCATTTCTGGAACCCAAAAGAGATCAGCAAAGCCATCCCATAAATTAAAGCATGTACTTGGTGTGAAATGATAAAACCCCTCTTTTATATATGGGGGAGACATCTTTGGTTTAATGTGGTTACTTTATAACCCAGAGCCAGACTCTGCTTATTTCTTAAAAAATGAAAAAAGTAATTTTTTTTACTGAAGCAATCAAAAAGCCAATCTTCCCATTTGCCTGAGATCTTATCATCAGCAGAAGACCCATGAAACATTACAGTTTAGTTTGATGTGGGAGCACAGTTGAAGTAGGTTGGAAAAGCACAGTGGACTTCTGCCGGAGTTCCATTTATTGTGGTGAATATGGAACACAAAATATTTTCTTAAATTGTCTGTAATGCAAAGTGTACTCTGAGATAATAGTACAAAATTCAATATAACCTCCTTATTCCACTGTCAGCACATCCAGACCTTTTTTTCTCTGTGTCTTTAAATATCTTCTTGAAAACCCTTCAAAGGTAGTTTTATTAACTTTACATAGTGTACATGTCACTAGCTGTGAGGAATAAGTCACAATGACTTGTGGTGTTGTGTCAAAAATATCATTAAGAGGCTTAGAACAAGGGGAGCAATTAATGAACAGTCTTCACTATGAAGAAATGTCAGGGACTCCTCCAGGGCTAAGCTGCTTCTGTGCCATATTCATTAATTGCTCTTTTGAACAAAGTTGGTGTTGATGAGTGGGTTTAATTAAGTGTACCTGAGAAAATCCAGGAAAACAGATCAGAAGTATTAGAATGAAAAATTTGCCTTTAATTTAGTAAATAAAGACTTTTTAATTTTCAGGGGGTTTTGTGTTTCATGTAACTGTTTCTGGCTGACATTTCCCCCTACTATTGCGTTGTCCTCATTGGAGGCTGGCAGAAGATACATCTTATGGGTTGCTTCAAGATGCATGCCAAATACCATGCTCATATTTAAATCTCTATTATTAAAAATGTATTAAATCTGTCATAACAGTAGACATCTCTCAGAACAGTCTCAGTCTACCTGTTGGAATGTGGCAGTAAGGCAAAAAGCACATGTGAGTAGAAAGGTAGAAATCTTAAACTGCAATTGCGAAAGTTCATTCCAGACTTGCTGACCCTGCACCTTGGTTAAAAATACCTCTTTGAGAAAACTATGAAGTAGCTCTGTAGTATAAACTCATATGTAAAATTGGATTGTTCATTGCACTCAGTGGTTTAGAGGCCTAAATTGAAACTTGATGAATGGTGGTCCCCCAAATCCATGTTATTATGTGGATTATAGAAATACATGTATCAGTGTGGGAATTTGTTGCATTTTTGATTTTGTTTTACTACTCAGTAAGACAGAGACAAGTGTGGTCAGTATAGTATAGACACCTGCAAGAGTCTGCCTAAAAGAGGAAAGCTATTTCTGTGTGTTTATTTCTGTGCATTGAACTGAAAGTTGTGATAATATATATAAAATACTATTATTTTGGAGTTTGATGAGAAATGCTTCGGGGGGAAGAGAAGACTAATACACACTTTTAGTTATTAGCTTCCAGGTATTTATTTTGGTTTTATTCATAAATTCAATTGTATAAAGTCAATCAGAATATGAAGAACAGTTTTGTGAAAGAGCTCTGTAGTTTGCAGTTTTGAGCCAAGTGGTAACTGGAAGCTTTAATAGTCTTTCAATACCACCTCAGAAGTGGAGATGTGCCATTGGACAGACTTGTCAGAACTTAGTAAAAATAGCACATCCTACAGTGGGCATTCATCCAGAAATCTAAAATTAGCATTGTATCCTGGATATAATACTGCAGGTGATCAGAAGCCTAAATTGTAGTCAGCACCCTCTGTTATACAAACAGGTCTTAACATACTTATTTTGAACATTTTATGGTTTTATGCAAGGCTGACTTACTGTTATTACTGTTGTTCTTTATATGGCATCAAAATGCGAAATGTGTTTCACAGGAATTAAAACAAAGTCTTGGCCAGAGATGTTTAACGTGGTTCTGCGTGAATGGAAGTCAGTGGGACAATTCCAGCTGACTTCAGCTGGGAGTATAAGTAGATCCTGAGTTATTTCTGATAATATATGTAAACACACAGGCAGTTGGCGAGTTTGAGTGTGATTTATTTCACATTGTACTATTTTAATTTATAGCTTGGCCAGATAAGCTTGAGGAAAAGTCCTATCCCTCTATTAGGGGAATGTAAAGCTTGAGGAAGAACAGAGCTTGGGTTATTGGTTATGGGGTTATGGTTTGGTTATTGGGTTATGGTTTGATTAATTACTTGAATATTTTTACAAATTACAGTAGGTTCAGATTAGTGTTGTATGGGGAAAGTCTGTATTGACTTTTTGATTTCAGTATTCCGCTCTATTTTTCCTGTTTCTGGGACAGTAGTGGGATATAACCTTTTTAATGACTGAGGAGCAGATTTCTTTAAAACCCATTCGAATGGCATGTAGAAATAAGATAGGATTTTCTTATGACTTATTTATTGAGTATAGGTGTTAGTTCTTGTGTTTCTTACTCTCGCTATGTAAATCTGTATACGTGTGGAGGGGGATGGGAGAGAAACAGCAAAACTGTGCATATGTGTAAATATTCTCCCAGAGGAGAAACATCTAGGAAAAAAAAAATTGGATGCTTTTGTATTTTAACTATATATGGCCGTATTTTTTTTTACATTCAGAGTAAATTATTAAATATTTTTGGAGTTTATAAATAAAAGAATTCTTACTTGTAAACATGATTGTTAAGTAAGGTGAGAGACTAGTTTTTCATATTTTCATATTTGTTTTCAGATCTTTGTTGCTTTGCTCGCAGTTTTTTTTTATTTTTAAAGCAATTCTGTGTCATGTTGAATAGTTGTGAGCATTTTATCAGCTTCTTGAGGGATAATTTTTTTTTCGTTCTTAATTTACATGATGTGTAATATATTGAGTTTCACTTCTAAGAATTTAGGTAATGCTAGAATGAAGAGGCTGGATTTTTAGGTGGAACATTCAGTACTGACTACAGTAAGAAGAAAGATGTTCATTTGTACAGAAGGGTATGTAACAGGTAGAGTGCGTGATGCAGGAGGGTAATATCTCCAAAGATTAGTGGCAGAGGCTTGTTCTGTTCATTTGCCATAGTAGTTTAGTGGCAGGCCTCAAAATGGTGATGAGATTGAGCAGCACTTACGCTTTGAAAGCTGAAGGAAGGGGAAAAAACCCTCATGTATGAAATGTTTAATAAAGATATTTTTAAGTGATTGCAAATGCATCATGTCATTATGGAAATGGTAGAATTACAGCTAAGTAAGCCTAAACCCAGTGGGCTAGGCAAGTTTGCTTCTTTTGCCTTTTTTTTGTTTGTTTGTTTGTTTTTTAAACATATGTTTTTGCAGGAACACTAAATTAAAAAAAGGTGGTTTCAGGAGGAAAAGTAAGCTTTTGCCTACCAGAATAAACCCGACATTAACAGGCCTATAGTGTAGTGTGCTACTAGAAGGATCTTGGTTTTTTTATATGCATCTTAGAGGAGCGAATCATAGAATGGATTGGGTTGGAAAAGACGTCCGAGATCATCAAGTCCAACCCTTGGTCCAACTCCAGTCCATTTACTAGATCATGGCACTCATGCCATGGCCAATCTCAGTTTAAAAACCTCCAGGGATGGTGAATCCACCACGTCTCTGGGCAGCCCATTCCAATGCCTGATTACACTCTCTGGAAGGAATTTTTTTCTGATGTCCAACTTAAATTTCCCCTGGCAGAGCTTGAGCCCGTGCCCCCTTGTCCTATTGCTGAGTGCCTGGGAGAAGAGACCAACCCCCACCTGGCTAGAACTTCCCTTCAGGTAGTTGTAGAGAGTGCTGAGGTCACCTCTGAGCCTCCTCTTCTCCAGGCTAAACACCCCCAGCTCCCTCAGCCTCTCCCCATAG